>BLKM01000137.1:555012-712947 GCA_013340265.1 Coptotermes formosanus
TATTGTAATCCAAGAACTGTCATCAAATTAATATTGGAAAACAGTGTGTTGTGTGTGTAAATGCTATATTTTAACAATTTCACGTGTGTGGAAAACATCGCCTGAGGAAAATAATGTCTTAATTATATACGACCTCCTGAGGATGGCGTCTTGCTACGCCGAAACATGTCGGGGAAAAGCAGAGTAAAAAGTTGAATAAGTAAGTACAGTGCATTTGTTGGTTGCTTTTTTCATTTGTCGTAAGAAATATTATTTGTAAGTTAGCAATTACAAACTTGACGACGACATGCATAATTTTTTTAAGTCCTGTGGAATCTGTGCTTAAGTAATAAGTCCTTCATATAAATAACAGGAAGGCAGTTGTCTTTGTCTCGAAATATATACAACACGAAATCTGGCTTTGACTTCTGCTCGCAGCTCCTTGTTCAAAAATATATATTTCTTGTACCATTTCTCTCGCATAGAGTTCTTGCTTTACTCTCTCGTTCTATGCGTTCATATCTGCTATTTCATTTGTATCAGACCCTCTCTCCATGTGGGGCCTTTTGAATTATTACGCACGCCCCTACTCCAGACATGCAGATTGAAAAGTAATGACTTTAGTTTCGACCCCAACAACACAAGATATCAATGCTCCCTCCCTGCCTCTTCTCATCGAGATATATAGAGTTATTGAAACAAAGTCATCACGACTGCCTGTACAGTCGCCGCACAGCATCCATAGACTTCTATTGTTGTTTAGCTTCAGTCTGCTTGCAGAAGGTTCGGTTTGGCGATTACGCCTGATGCCAAGCAGCCCAGCATAGCAGAGGCTCTAAAGTTCTTAAATGCATGAATTCAAACCACCAAAGGAAAGGGCTTATGTCTGATAATGTGTTTGTTATTTGCATGGAAATATCTCATTTTCACCTGCGTAGCAGGTGGCAGCTCTGTTTTCGACACTGTTCCATGTGAAGGATAAAGGTGTAACTTCACTTAATATTTTAAAGTAGCATGTCAGATATAGGAAGGAAGAAGCAAAGATACGCAAAGATAAAGCAAATTATTCCCCGTCTAATTTCAATAGACCTTTTCCGTAAGTAAACCTGTAATAAACTTTCCATTAATTGTGTGGAACAGAAAAATTTTGGGTGTAATTTTTTTTATCCCAGAAAGATAGATACACGTATTAATAATATCTGCATGCATGTCCGTCCACCTGTGTATTGGCACTATCTTTCGAGAAAATGTACGGAAGGAATGCAAGGGATCTCGAACATTATGTCACTAGAGAAATTCCACCTAGTAAGTTTTAATTTTATGTTATGAATAAGATCGGTATCATTCATTCATTCATTCATTCATTCATTCATTCATTCATTGACTCATTCATTCATTCATTCACTCAGTCATTCATTCAGTCATTCATTTATTCATTTATTCATTCATTCACTCACTGACGTATTCATTCATTCGTTCATTAATTAATGAATTAATTCTTCACGTAATCTGTCTTGAAACAGGTCCCAAGCTCTTCCAAAGCGAGTTCTTCCAGAGTGCGGTTCAGTACTTCCTCATAATGTACCACCATGAAATGCTGCATAGTAACAGAACTTTTGACACGTTACATTTTTTGCTATTGAACATTAATATGGCGATCACGTGAAATATTTGGATCTGCATTTGATAGTAATTATTAATGAAAAATTGGCATTTAAATGTAGCATTGAAATTGACGATAAAGTACCTTAATATTGTCTATTATGTTTTTGCATGTTACTACTTACATTAACGGCGACGGATGCAAATTGAGAAGTCCCATCCTGTGTGAAAGTTTCAATGAAATATTTACCGGGGAAAATTATGTTTAGGAATGGATTACGAAATAATATGTGCTTAATTACTGACTTAGATTACTTAGATGTTTCATTTTATACATTGACACATTTCAACAGAAGGCACATACATTCTTCGGAAAATATTTTTTGTGCTTATATAACAAGTTTCTCCTTATATAACAGACGTTTCTCGGCAGTATCAATCATATACAGCGTAGGAACGTAAAACACAAATTTGGAACAGAAACTTCTATTCCAATGAAATGTGGCGCCGGTACTTTGTGATTTGCTATTTGGGACACGGTGTTCTGTTAAAGAGACTTTTGCAACTGAAAGTTGCACTTTCTTTCAAATTTGCCTGAAAATATCTTTCTGTTTATAATTATATTCCCGTTGACTTTTCACATTTCCCTTTGATTCTGTGAAAAACTTAGGCGAGATTCTTCTGGAAAAATACATATTGGCAAGTTATTATCTAGACCTACTTTTCTTAAATTTGGAGTGGTTCCACAATTAATGACGTTGCTTATGAACCAAATTTTGTATTTACGCAGTGCGGTGTGCATAACTTTATCTCGACGTGTTCAAAGTTAACATAAATATGTACACTTTTACTGAGTCACAAAAAATTAAAATCAAATGTAGTATTTTAGCAACAGCAGTACTAGATAGTACTTAGTAGCAGCAGCAGCAGCAGTAGTAGTAGTAGTAGTAGTAATGGTGGTGGTGGTGGTAGTAGTAGTAGTAGTAGTAGTAGCTACGGCAGTAACGTCTCTATAAATGCCTATTAAGCAAGGAATTACACCATGTAAACTGTAAATATCATATTACATGTTCATAAATTGTGTCGGTTAATTATAATAGTTAGCTTCCTTTCTAAACCTATTAAATATTCATCAATGTGTTTCCATTACGGCGAAAAGTTAAAACCGTATAGACCTAGTAAACTGTTATAGTACTCTTTATTTAGCTGATTTAACACATATTCGGCACTGAAGTAACAGCATGCAGCATATTAGTTTGTGGAAACGTGCAGAGCAACAACAACAACAACAACAACAACAACAACAACAACAACAACAACCTAATGAGGATAATAATAACAATGGCAATAAGAAGAGTAACCCATTCCTAATCGTGTTTGATTTTCTTCAAGTCTGCATTAATTATTTTGCAGTCGTTACAGCGTTTAAATGTCTGATGGCAACCATCCGCAGTGCAGATTATGATAGATAAAAACAACTGGAGAATGTGGAAAATTTAAAGTATTTGGGTAGCATGATAACAAGTGATGCAATATGTACACTTGAAATAAAATCCAGGATTGCCATGGCAAAAGCAGCATTCAACAAGAAGAAGGCTCTTTCCACCAGCAAATTGGACTTAAATTTAAGGAAGAATGTTCATGCTATATTTGGATAACAGCTTTGCGTGGTGCTGGACCATGGACTCTTCGGACAGTAGATCAGAAATACTTCGATAGTTTTGAAATGTGGCGCTGGAGAAGGATGGAGAAGATCAATTGGACCGATCATGTGAGAAACGAAGAAGTATTACATAGAGCCAGGGAGGGCAAGAATATTCTGCATACAAGAAAAAGAAGGAAGGATAACTGGATTGGTCACATCTTGTGTTGGAACTGTTTTCTAAAACGCGTTATTGAAGGAAAGCTAGAAGGAAGAAGTGACGGGAAGACGAGGAATAAGAAGTAAACAACTGCTGGATACTTTAAGGAAATTACGGGATACTAGGAATTGAAAGATGAAGCACTAGATCCCACTATGTGGAGAACTCGCTTTGAAAGGGTTTTGGGCCAGTTGTATGACAGACAACGGAATGAATGCATGAAAGGGTGAATGAATGAATAAATAAATAAATAAATAAATAAATTTAAATACCAGAAGAACATTTTTGCAAGCCACGGCTACCAACAATTTAGTATCGCTTCGGCTTAACTTTGTAGACGATGATTATACTGAGTCTCGATATTTATATCGAGCATGTTGATAGAGGGGTATTGTGGGTAACGGGCATCAAGATTTCTTCTTGTTGATCTTGAACGATTGTGGATCACTAAGAACACCTGCTGGCTAAATTATGAAGCATGGTACACGCGTGTTACCATGCATATTATAGGAAGAGTTTCTTCCATCTTACCTGCTCGGGTAGACATATTTAGTGCAAAGCTTAAAACATCAAAGAACACGAAACCGACCTGCAACAAACGACTAGGATAAGAAGAGAACCAAAAAAAAATGCTTCTATGTTTTTTCTCTACTTTATTGCTGTATACCGCAATTTATTTCTTATCGGTTTCTGGATGGTCATTGCTTCTATCTGACGACTTCCCAGAACGAATTCTTTGGTCGTCGACTTGATAGGCTTTGGCTTGTAGATAGGAATTACAATAAATTGTTCAGAGTAAACTGAGTTATACTACAAGAAGCTAGGTTTTTGATGCGTGAAATATATTGGTGTAAGATGCTGTTATAATAATGAGTTATATTCAAGGACACAGATCGTAACTAATCTGTTATGTAAACTTTTGACACCTGAAGTCAACAAAGTGTAGACATTTTGAATCTAGGATAATCTCATTGCATTTAAGCCTACTTGGACCATCGGCAGTTTAAATATGTGGTTACTCCTGCTTTTCGAATTTAATCTAACTGTGCACTCTTATCACAGCCCGCGGCCGAAGAAGGACGCCGGGCTGCGCGACGTGTGCGTAAAGAAATGACAGACGCGTTACTTATTGTATAAACGCCCTGATGACTGAAACACTGAAGAGGGTCTCCGTGAAAACTTCAGATCTTACATGATTGCATTCTTAGTCCTTTGTAGCAAAGTGGTTACGAAAAGCGCGCACAGCTAAAGGCGCAAGTTGCTCGTAAATTGTACAAACCCACTCACAGCTAGCTGCATGTCTGCATAGCGACAGATGACGTCGCCCGCTCTGCCAGTATCCGTTCCGCCGTATGTATTCCCTGTCCAAGGTATATGGGGGCATAGACGTATAACTCCACTAACTCTTAACCTCGGGAATAGATGGAGATGAGTGTTTAACTTCACGCCCCAGTCGCTTTACCCCAGGGAAAGGACTCCGGCACTCACGTAGGAGGCTGGGTGGGCCCCAGAACCAGTCCTGACATTTTGGAGAACCAGAAACCTCTTGCCCCTAGAAGACTTCGAACACCGGTCTGTCCGTATTGCATACATCTTGTCCGCATGCGGAGGTGCACAAATCTTGCGAAGATCTAGGAACCGTCTCAAAATTGTAGCCGCCATAAAGGCGATATAAGGCACAAAATGTTCCTCACTAATTCCTATCCACTCCAGCCACTGAAACCTCTGTGGTGGAATTCACACGCCCATTCCAGTATGCATCACTTATGACGGGGACTATTTCCAGCAATAGTTTGACCAGTAAGTTAAGAGCGGTAGCTGCTTTAAAGTAGATGCCGACAGGGGACAGTTACCGCCAAAGTAAATTATGGCTGTCAGTTACGCGTCTAAGACAAAAGGCTGGAAACCTGGACACAATGAACCGTTTAACTTGTCTCCAAATTTGGAAAATATGTGGGCCGTCCACCCCCATATGCAATGTCCGCAGGTTGGGAAGACATTAGACAGGTTCTAAAGAGCTGGAAATATATGTACACGTACCACCCTCAGCCGGTCAACAAAGGATGATCCTCCCTTTTGGACTAATTACTTCTCCCTATTAACCTGCGTGCTATGCAATGTTATACACAGCCTCGGACTTGTACCAATTCTTTGCAAATACCTCTTCAAGAAATACTGTTACGGTGCTCGATTCATGGCGAAAGAGGTGGGAGAGGCACGTAGGAGGCCTGGGAGAGATTACACTGCGTATAACGTTTTGATCGTAAAATGCGGAAAGACCGTCTAAAAGATCTAGGCGTCGAAGGGAATGACAATATCAGATCCATTTTGTGTTTCCCTCGCTGCTCTTGTTTTCTTGTTCTCACCCTGCTGTCCAGCAAACACAGAAATTTTTTGACGTGCGTAGTTGCAGATTAGTTTAGAGTAAAATCTACTGCACCTAGTAGAACCAGTTGACGAGGAACTAAAATACAAATCAAATTGTCTGCAAGATGTAACAAGAACGAAAAGCAACAGGGTGCCAAAAGTAATGCTGAATTATAGACCAAATGGACGAAGACGACTTGAAACCCCTTTCAAGAGACTATTAGATGAAGCTGAAACAGGTCTATCAAGACCTAACTCGTGACGGATGAAGATGATTATGATGGTCTATTTCACCTAATATAAAGTTCACTATGGCTACAAGAGGGAAAGTGATACACGTTAATTTCCTACAGCATGTGCATGTCAGCTGTCATTTAAATTGGTTTTTTACAAATAGAGTCACACATCTTTTCCCCTTTGTAGTTAGAGTAACAAATTGTCTTCCTAGTTATTTGAAAACTCATGATGTTCAGTGTCATTAGACTAGTCTCTATTCTTTATTACGTTAATGGTAAATTAACTGTAGCAGTTTCATCCACTGGCTACAGAGGCTGAGAAGAATGAACAGACTTCCAAGAAATTCCGCCTGCAGTCGGAATACTTAATAGTCTATTATCCCTCAACCTTTGTTTGGAAAATCCTGCCGTACTAATTGTGAACATAGTGGGCTGATTTCCTGCAATGCATTTCTTTATCACCTTTATACATATCAATAAGAGTCCACAGTAATTACAGGTACTATTCTGTTCGTGGTGTTACAGCCTGCTTCGAGCCTTAACCTCCTCTATTGTACAGGTTTTTTGGGTGATTATTCAGAAAAGTAGTGGAATTCAACTGTGGAGTCAGCCCATCGCGTGGTCTCGTATAATGGGCAAGAAAGGAAAAAGACGGACAGATATCTAAGCCACGAAAAGAGCGAGAAACCACAAGTGCAGGGTTTGAGAGTGGAAGTTAATGTGTAACTCTGACAAAGCAATGAAAGTACTTTTATTTGTGGTGCTGCCCAATTTCAGTAAGAGGATCATATTTGTTGGAAGGTCTCCCATTTCGCTCATTTCTTCCTCCGGTAAAAAGTAACTTTAAACATTACGGATAGTCACATTTATCTTCGCAGCTGTTCTTAAGAGCAGAAGAGACAGGGGCGTTGGTGAAATATCACCGACAGAGCAAAACAGAAGTATTCTGAGAAGAACTTCCGCCGATGTCACTGTGTCCACCACAAATCTCATATAACCTGGCTGGACTCGAACGCGGGCCGACTGCATTCAAACTTGCGGCCAGGAGGATCGGCTGCGTACACAATAATTACACAGGAAACAGCAGTGATCATCAGTTAAACCAGGGATGCAAAAATCCCGGTCCCCATGTCACCCGGGCTGCTAAATTTTGTACGGTGGCGTCTTTGTATTTTTGGCCCTCGACATGGAACTCAATTTACGAGCGTGTAAGCTTCCCGGCGCCTACGATATTGAAGCGGGTCCTGTTTTTGGGGGGGGGGGGCCCAATTTTTAACCCCATGCTCTTATAACACATTTCTATGGCATACGTTCGCATGTAACAGAAGATAAAGGTTTGTTTTTTTCGCACGTACAATTGAAATAAAATTTCTTGTAATACCTCTCGGATAGGTGAAAAAGAGTTGGCGGACAGTAGCGGTCTGTGCCCCACAGATTGAGAGTGGCAACCGGTGATCCGCAGAGAGCCCGTGGTTAGTTTAATGACCGCGTCACACGTGCACACACGCACACACACAGTCAACTCTTCTTGTGTGCTTCTCACGTGTGCAAGGATACATAAAATCGAGGATACCTAGGTGTAAGATAATTGACCATTAAAATTAATCTGGATGGTCTGGCTTGAAACAAGGGCCAGTCATGGCCTTTTGTGAACACAGTTTTACAACAGCTGGGGAATTAACTGCCTGATTATTGGCCGTTGATGGACTCCGCTCCTTGGGGTTCATTACGTTACGGTGTGAGGCAAATCTTCTGGCCTTCGGTTAGCGACGGGGTTCTGTCTTTACTACGTGCTCGCTGATTCGCTCTCCTGCCCCGTTGACAACGTGCATGACTCGTCATTGAAAGAAGAAACATGGAACGTTCCTCTACTCTCCGAACTTCTACACACGCATGCACACGCGCGCGAGCGCGCGCGCACACACACACACATACACACACAGCGGTGCACACAAGGCGGGAGGCTGCGGGGTTGCAGACCCCGCAGACCACCCAAAACCTCCAAAACCGACATTTAAAAAACACAGGTTTTGTAGATATTATGATATCAAGCTTTACGCGATTTCCCCTTCAGCCGAAATCAGCCACTGAAGTCGGCTGATGACTGGTACGTTAGAATTTTGAAAATTAATAAAATTAAACAAAAAGAAACAAGAAGATAAGACGTTGTGATTGAGTCATAGAACATGTAGTTGTATTCGTATGTATATAAATGCAGTTGCAGACAGCGTTATTTTGTACTTACAGCATGATTTTTATAATATAATTTTTAAAATCAAAGTAAATTATGTGTAGCTTCAGGATCCGCCCCCCCCCCCCCCCCAGGAAAAATTCTGGGTGCGCACTCGCACACACACGCACACATATACACACATTCATACATATGTACATACAGATACGCGCGCACGCACGCACACGCACACACTCACAGGCTGCAGTGTGGTCGTCCAGCAATGTAGTTACTTTTACAGTATGGAGGTAGCACACTCGCAATCCACTTGTTCTCCGTGTCACCCTCATTATCTCCTGAATGTCTGTATCCACAATCATGTTAAAAAGGTAAAACTGTCTCGTGCTTAATTAATCTTTTAAAGCCTAGCGGTAACTTTACATACCACCAGGTTTAACATTAAAAAATTCTACGTGGTGTTTACATTGCTTTTATGTGTTTTGTAGGGGTCTCAGAACAAACAGCAACTTTTGCCTTATAAAATATTAACAGATTGGTTTTTATAACCGAAGTGGAGAGTGTTTACTGCGCGGTACGCACTGAGTCCTTATATAAAACAGATACGCTTCGTCTTTAAAGGGTTAAGCTTCAATCCATGAGACATGCGGGGACGTGGCGATGTAGCTGCAGGCATTGCCAGCTTCACGCCCCTGCCGCTTTACGTCTGTACAAAGAGCCCCTCTTGGCCTTTGAAGAGGAGGCTGAGTGTCTATCAGATTCGGTCGGGAAGTACGGAGAACACGAGAACCTCCTGCCCCTGCTGGAAATCAAACGTCGATTACTCTATCGTACACCCCATTGCCTTGTCACTACACCGACTGAGCTCCCCGCCTCCCCAGTGTTCAACTAATCGTACCACAAAGTTTTAAGTAATATGAAGACTCATGTATTATTTTCGCCTATCCTGCAACGCAATAGTAGGAGCGTATCTTCTGAAAGGCGTGTTAGGTAAAGAGGTAAAAGTAAAGTTGCCACTGTGCAAGCTGTGAAGGCATATAAGGGGAGTCGCAGATGAGTAGTGAATTTCAGACACCGGTAAGTTTACCCCTGGGGTTGAATAGGGGGCTGGGGAAGCCCAGAGCCGGTCTGGATGTTTTTGAGGACAGAAACATCTGTGGTTCCCGCTGGGAATCGAACCCCGGAATGTTCAATCCGTAGACTAATCACTGTAATCAATCTATCGCCTGTGGGAGCACGGTAAATTGTAATGCACAACATCAGAGCATCAGATGAAAACAACCTGGTGCTGAGTTTGTTGTAGGCCGATAAATGCAATATATGAACCTCCCACAGCAATGACACTGCTTGAAGTTAATTAAGGAGAATTTAGGGTAGGCTTTTCTGTGCTACCATGGGATGGTAAGGAAAGTGTCAGTTGTTGTGTTTATCAAGGGATCTGTGGAGATGTTTTGTTCTTAATTCAGGAGGGCAACTTCTGGAGCTGCAAAAAGTAGTTGTTAAGTCGTAACATGGGCTCTACACAATCTGCAGTAAATCGCATGCCAGATGTTGGAACAGCTTGGTCGATGAAAACTGCATTTGGTCGTGCACTTTACAAGGCACCTTCTTTCTCTCCCTCCATAAAAGTGGTTTAGTAGTCTTTCATAACAGCTTACACTTTGTGTCTCTATTTTCGAGGTGCGGGGTAATTCTGAAAAAAGATATTTCAGTTGTTTTAAGGAAACAATATGTGCGTCCCGGATGAAATTAAATCGGGATAGCTCCAAGTAAGTTTCATAAAGCCTAGTTAAAAGCAAAGCAATCCCATTACACGCCTGGACAGACCCCAAAGTTTCCGGGAGTTTTGAGACTTCCAGAATTTCTAGACAGTCAGCACATGAAGGTGGTAAGGTTGCCAGCCCTACGCACCGGCCGCCTTCACCTCCACCCGCCACCCCCACCCCCCCTCGCCCCAGGAAATATTCCTGGTACTCACTTCTGTTAGAGGCTGAGTCGACCCCAGGTCCGTAGTGCGGCTGGAAGAATTATGTCAATGAAAAATTCCAATACAGTGGAATATCGCATAGTGTTTGGTTTATTCGCAAGCGGGATAGATCATTTCACCAAAGGGTTCTGCTGTGCTGTTAGCATGTATTCTCATTATAAAGGGTCCAGGATTAAAATCTAAGCTATGAAACAACATTTTCTATGGTGATTTTTGGACTTCTGTAGTCACATTAAAGAAACAGGCCACGACCACTTCATTTCTCATTGCCTTATATCACTGCACACAGTGATTCCGACATTCGACGCTATATAACCGATTCAGTTTACAAACAGTTTTTAAATCTAGGTCGACTGTTAATTTTTGGTCGATGAAGAACACAGAGGAGCTGGGAGACGGACCGACCCTTTGTGTGAGATGAAAAGGACAGAGTTTTTGTTTTGTCAGGCGCATTCTCAACATCGCTGAACTCAACTAATAGCTTTGTCGTGTCTGTGTGTCTCTACGTCCGTCTGTCAGCATGGAACAACTCGGTTCCCACTGGACGATTTCTTATGAAATTTGATATTTCAAGATTTTTCTAAAATTTCTCATGAAAATTCAAGTATCATCAAAATCTGAGAATAATAACGAATATTTACATGAAGACATTTGTACATTTATGATATCTCGATGAACTCTTTTAAGATGAGAAGTAGTTCAGAAAAAAAAGTTGTAGAGAAAATCAAAACAATTCCATCTTCAACAATTTTTTCCGAAAATCGTGCCCTTTATGAGACAGTGTGTAAAAATATAGTAGAGACAGACAAGCCACAGATGACAACATAATACGGCGTATGCGCTCTGCATGCTTGATAATTAAAGTTACAGCCACACACACACACACACACACACACACACACGCGCGCGCGCGCGCGCGCGATATGTAATACTTATCGCTTGTCCACCGCAGCAGTGGTTAGAGGAACGTGCCTCAATGTTGTGTTATACGTATACTGCCTATCTTGCTTCGTTCTCCAATCTGCTATCGTTTTGCGGTTGAAAATTTCACGGGCCAAGAAGTTAAAAAGTTTGTCCGATCATTCTGTACGCCACCGTACGTTCATTATGCCTGCGGTCCACCGATCTCCCTATGTTGCATACGCGTAGACGCCGAGGGTGTCGACACGGTCTGCAACGTTCGGTTCAGTTTGTTCTCGCACATATTCGTCCTGCTTTGCCTCCTTGGCATAAGAAAGAGTTTCGCACTTATATAATTTAAAAGAAAAATTACACTTTTGCGCTTTTAGACATCTAAATGTTACGCAATCCTATGTAAAGTAATGTCTTCCCACTAAAAGCAAGCATCACGTTCCATGTGATTTAGAGTAAAGATGGATTCCGCAGCGGTTCTTGTGTCGGGACCCGTTGAAGAAAGAACAGACTTACCAACACGGCGAGCTACAGCGTCAATGTGGCGAATCAAGAGGTTCGGAGCGCATGCGTGAAATTAAAAAACATTAGTGCAGCGGGCACCCAAAGACTACGTCAAGCGGGCGGCATTCTTTACTTTCTCGCCTCTAATCGTCTGGGACGAACGAACAGAAGGACCAAGTGACGAATTGGATGGAATCTCTGCTCTCTGGCTAAGCTCCGAGAGGGGCGCTCGCTCACCTCTTCCAATACATCCGTCGGTCAGGTCGTTTATTTCTTTGTACGTTTTATCAAGATTTTACAGCCGGAATAGCGTTGTCGGTGTAGTTACTGAGATATCGGTGAGATCTGCGCTGTTCTGTGGTATTACACAGCGTCGAATGATAATCCTTTACCGACCCAGCCGGAATAGCGTTGTCGGTGTAATTACTGAGATATCGGTGAGATCTGCTCTGTTCTGTGGTATTACACAGCGTCGAATGATAATCCTTTACCGACCCAGCCGGAATAGCGTTGTCGGTGTAATTACTGAGATATCGGTGAGATCTGCTCTGTTCTGTGGTATTACACAGCGTCGAATGATAATCCTTTACCGACCCAGCCGGAATAGCGTTGTCGGTGTAATTACTGAGATATCGGTGAGATCTGCTCTGTTCTGTGATATTACGCAGCGTCGAATGATAATCCTTTACCGACCCAGCCGGAATAGCGTTGTCGGTGTAATTACTGAGATATCGGTGAGATCTGCTCTGTTCTGTGGTATTGCGCAGCGTCGAATGATAATCCTTTACCGACGTTTCGGTACAACGTATCGGTCTCATCTCCTAGGTTCAAGAAGAATCCTCTACTGACGTTTCGGGACAACGTTTCAAGGGTCAAGAAGACTTGACCCTTGAAGATGGGACAGATAGGTTGTCCCGAAACGTCGGTAAAGGATTACCAGTCGACGTTGCGTAATACCCCAGAAGAGCGCAGATCTCATCAGCATCGCGGCGGAAACCTGAAATCACTGAGATACGGTTGTTTGATTCCCGGAAGACGGCAGGTGCATAGAGATTCTTCTCTTAGCCGCACCACCAAAAAAGGCAAAGCAGCCAACCAAGTCTCCTCGTCGTTTGGTAGCGGGGACTGTTTCCTCTGCAGCACGTTAGTAAGTGTATGCACCGTCTAACAAATGCCGCATATTTTAATTACACAATGTATTTACGTGTTTCATATGTATTTCAGAGTAATGAGTTATTATTTCCCTAAACCTTAAATCCTACTAACGAGTTCGTCTTGGTAATGAAGCCGCTTTCCTTTTCTGTGAGGTGTAAATTACTCTTTTAAATATTTTGATTGAGTTTAAAGAAATCTTGAGGGCTCTTGCCTGAATAAGCCTATCTATGGGGGAGAAAATAAAAAACGTGTTTCCTAATTATGCATGATAGTATCGTCTCAAGCACTCAATTTTTGTAATGGTCATAAGCCTTAGAATTCCATTTTATGTTCAAAACTTGTATCTTTTACCTGTATTATTAGTGACGTCACAGCAACGAGAGCGAAATATGGGACTTGGAAAGCATGAAGAGAACAGAAATGCAAATATATTTTAATCGAAAAGCCTAACGCAAAAAATACAAATATGCATAGGTGAGAGGATAATATTAAAGTGTTCTTACAAATAAGTATGGTGTAAGGATATACACTGGATTCAACGGGTTCAGGATCGGGTCCACTGGTAGGTTCTTGTTTTCACGGTAATGAATTCTTACGCTCCTTAAAAAACGGAGAATTTATTGACGAACTTAGCGACTAGTCCGCTTCCCAAAAAGCTCTGTACCCTACAGATTTAGTCACTTGAACAATCATTTAGAAAAGAATGACGTGGAATCACAAATGTAAATGATAGGATGGAAATGAACTCAAGTCTCCGTCACTAGCGACAGACGCTAAACAAAGACAGACGTCAGTGGTAAACTGAAGGTTCTGTAGCATGACATAGGTGACTATCAAGATTGCGGTCTTCTCGAATGTGACGCCGTGTAGTACCAAAGTTTCTTATGAGCATGCTGCCTGCGTCTTCACGATAGTGTACCTATCTACCTACAGACGATACTTAACCTTTTAAAGCCTAGCGGTAACTTTACATGCCACCAGGTTTAACATTAAAAGATTCTACGTGGTGCCCACATTGCGTTTATGTGTTTTGTACGGATCTCAGAACAAACAGCAGCTTTTACGTTATAACGCATTAAGAGACTGGTTTTTATAACTGAAGTGGAGAGTGTTTACAGCGCGGTACGCACTGAGTCGTTATATAAAACAGATACGCTTCGTCTTTAAAGGGTTAAATATACCTGTACAACAGGACGGCAGTCTTTACAGTTTGTGACTCCGCCTGAGTATGCAATGTGACATGCCGGTATGACATTTTCAAAGAAGCTGAGCGTACTGTGGTATTTGACGGAGAATTCCGTGTGTTGGACGCGACAGATTCAGGACACTTGGAGAAGTATATGAAGCGAGAAGTACCGACAGACAGCTTGGCAGTCTATTTTTACGGACCTAAATGACGTTAGCACGAAAATGATTAGGGTGTCCTCCATAATACAGTCGAAAGCGAATCCAAATGCGACCTTGTCGGACATGGGGAAAGTCTTATGCAAATCATTTTCCTATTCATTAACTGTCATTTAAATTGCAGGTATTCATTTGTTTATTGTAAACAGTAGACTATATATTGTTAAATGATTGGATAATAATAATTACAAAGCATTTGGAAGAAAGTGATGATGGCCTGTTTTAAGACTCTGGCCACATCTTCAAATGACCGAGAAAATTCACGGAAAAGCCTCATTCAGAATACTCTGTACACAGGCCGAGATTCGAAATTCGCTGATCCAGAACACAAAGTTAGAAGTGTTACCACTCGAAACTGCAGATGGAACTCTTAATAAATATTTTGTGGTCCTTCGTCCTACTTTTGGTTTCCGTTTCCACAGTTCACATCAAAATATTCACATATCTTTCGGAATTCATTAACCTTTTAAAGCCTAGCGGTAACTATACATACCACCAGATTTAACATTAAAAAATTCTATGTGGTGCCCACATTGGGTTTATGTGTTTTGTACGGATCTCAGAACAAACAGCAACTTTTGCCTTATAAAACATTAAGAGACTGGTTTTTATAACCGAAGTGTAGAGTGTTTACAGCGCGGTACGCACTGAGTCCTTATATAAAACAGATACGCTTCGTCTTTAAAGGGTTAACATATTGGCGTATGTGAATTGCTGTGAGGCGCCTCTTTATCAGTTATATGGCGAGGAGCTCCATAAGTTGTATTTTTGTGAAGTGTATTATTAGGGTGATCGGAAAAAGAACCGTGAGATTGGTAGGCTATGTAGCACGCATCGCGTGAGAAGTGAGAGATAAAAAAATATTTATGAAAATCCTGAAGACAAGATACAGTCTGTGGGATTCAGGCCTCCATTCGAGGACAGTAGGGAATGAATCTTCAAGCAGTAAATTACGAAAGTGCAGAGTGGGTTAATTTAGGTGAAGATATGGTCCATGGAACAGATTTAATAAACATTGTAATGAAGCTTCAAATGTCTTATAATGGAGAGTTATAGTTACTAATGTGCATGCTCGTCAAAAATGGAGGACGTGCAAATAAAGAGCAATAAAAGACATTACATTCCTAATCTGATATACGCAAAATGCATAATATGCTTACAATGTAATACTGTGGCGCTTTCGCCGAACCATTGTTGCAATGGAAACAAAAAATGCAGTCTGTGTGTGTTGTTGAGGAAAGTTCCTACACAGTTGGGCCCGTCTGAAGGATCTAGTATCCGTCAGTAGAGCTTTACTGGTCAGTGTTCCATTTATGGCGACGGATAACGTCCAAAATAATTCGTGTTTAGTTAAGTGATCGGCTTATGCGTGTATATGAAAGACCTTATAGAAATTTGAAATGTTTATGCTCGTAACGTAATTCCTTGTGTACCCAACACGACACGAACATGACACGTGGCCAGTTGGCCAAAATGTTAAGAAGGATCAGTTTACTGTACCGAGCGACAAGAGGACTTGCTGGATCATTCTGGGATGCCTACGGTCCAACAATCCATGTAAAACCAGTTCCAACATCGTATGGCCCCTCTCCACTTCAACACGTCACCTTGTAAGGAAAAATTGAATCTCCTCGCAAAGCCACCGGGTGAAAAAAAAAATTTAACCATCTCAAATTAATGTCACATTATTAATACTGTCATTTGCAAAGAGAAACGCTTTCATTCTGTGCCTTCGGTTTTAATGTTAAATTTGTCGGGAAAAAAAAAGTAGAGATGTAACAGTTCGTGGCTGCGACAAACATATTGACCAATTAACGTTTGGGTCAGTGGCAATGTTCTTTTATTTTAAGAACTGTCGTTCAAGGGTGTCCCAATGACGACACTTAACGCTGGTGACAGACATATCACACAAGTTGTCTTGATTAGTGAAACATTTCCAAGCAAGGAGGTTTAAAGAAATATTTGGAGATGACGAGAGCAGTAACACGTAAGGTTAGTTTTTCTATCGTATAGCTTTTCTAATACCGAGGTTATGAATGAATAAATGACGCTCTCCGTCGTATTCTCCCGTAATGTCATCATTGCGTGAACAGGGATAACTTCAATTAAGCGTTTACATAAATTAAATAATACATTAACCCCACGGCGCCATTTCTTTCTTCAAAATTTGATAATTCGTCAGCTGATCACGAAATTCTCCGCCTTGCAGGGTTGATTACCGAGTCCACGAAATCCCATCACTTGGTCAGCCAGTTGAGTGCAGTTTATACTTTCGAAATCTGCGTCTCTAAGATCACTTTTAATATTATACTCCCATTTACGCCTCAGGCAGTCAAGTGACTTTCTCCCATAGAGAAAATCCACCAATCGTCTTTCGTACAATGTCATCCTTTCAGTGCCACAAGCTTCGTCCAAGTCATCCTATTTTTGATGACTATAACAATATTTTATGAAGAGAACAAATTACTAAGTTCTTAATTATGCCGTTCTTTCCAGTCCTCTACCATTTGCTCCTTCTTAAATCCAAATTTTCTCCTTATCGCTCTCTTCTCAAAATCCTTAATCCGAGTACTTCGTGGGGTACCAACAGAAATTAAAGAAGATATTCTAATCGAAAAATGTGTACATTTAATTTAAGAACTGAAAGAAGAGTAAATCCGGGATGAACCGGTCAATATAGTGGCTGCAGTATGAGATAAACGATCGAGGAAGCGAGGTCTGATTGTTCGTAAAAGCAACAGAATCTTTACTTCAGAGCGTCCAGCTGATCCTTTGGTGAACGCAGCCTCTTACCAGCGCGTGTCAGGGAGCTCTTTCTGCGAGATCAAGTGACAGCGTATTGATGCCAACCACTCATTTACACCTAGTACAAAATCAGAAACTACATTTCCATTCCGCGAATCTTACACAAAGATTTAAATTTTTTCCCTTCAAAGTAATTGCATTTCAATAACTCACATATTGCCATGCGAGTAATCTCGAAATTTTAGAGTGATTGCTTGACAGTTTTGATTATGCAGAATTAATCACTTATGTGCTTATGATTGAAGGATCATATTTCTATCCTTCTTCGCACAATTGTAATGTACAGTCGCCTTCAAGGTCTCCTGAACTGTCCACTTGTAACTAATACTTCTGGGGATACCTCAGGGCAATTTATGCGCCGATCGCCCTTGGAGAACTGCCGAATTGGAGCAGAACATTAAATCTGAGATTGCAGCACTACTGATAAAGAACATACAGCTCATAATGACGACTTCACTTTGCACGGTACGACAATATATGCACTGGTGAAAGTCGTCTTAATGTTAACACTCAAAAAGCTAAACAACATGTGTAACATTTTTTGTAATGCGTTTAATTTTGACAAAAAGCTAAAGTTAAAGTGTAATTTTTTATTATTTGATCAGGTTATTAGCGCTAAATCCTGTATTAATGTTTTTTGCAATGAGGCAACTGAATATGAAACACTGTTAGTGAATGCACGTAGCGTACAGAAATGTCTATTTTTCCAGGAAGGACATTTCTGTCATACAGAGAATTGAATTGGCTTTCACGTTTTCTATATTATTATTCGAGCCATGTTCGTCAGCATGGTCTTCGCTAGACAGTTTTAGGTTTCGTTTTTAATACAACCAAGTTTCTCGCTAGGGATATCTCATACTGGATTGAACAAACAGGATCTAGGCTACAAGTTTAAATAATAAATGTGTGTGGAAGTATTTCTGTTTCCAGAAGCAAAATATGTATGAAAACCTAAAGACAGATATAATGTGAATGACCTAAGAGTAGATGGAAGGATAACCTTAAGGTGGATCGCAAATAAACAGGGCGTTAGGATATGAACTGGATTTATTTGATTCAGGAGAAGGACCAAAATTTGGCCATAGCGAATAGGATAATGAATCTTGATGTTACATAAAAATGGGGGGATTTTGATTACCGAAATGAAAGTTAATTTATCAAGAAAGGCCCCACAGCATGGAGTTAATTAGCAGAACCGAAATTTTTAGAGCAATTAATACTGCTGTCTCATGAACAAAATTTTATCATAAGTCTCTCACTTTAAAATCTGCCCTACCCTGTACTTAATAATACTTAAAAATTCACCCTCTGTTACTACCCAAACAATGCCAGGATCTGAATTCGTCATGGTCCTATAGTAAAGATGTAGCACATGAAACCATATAAACAAAAACAAATTATTAATAAAAGGGCATTTTATTGCTTACATACACTCACATTCTGAATTTATCTATTAGTTATGGGTTTCTTTGTAAAAACAAGTAAATATTAATGATTACAGCTGTGCTTCCTAAATAAAAAAGACGAATTCTGTCTGGTTTTATAGCAATTATCTTCAGACTTTTATGTTGTTGAACTTGTAACTTCATTTATTCCTTGGTTTCCTTTTTCTTTATTATTAAAAAAGAAGCAAGTTAGAAGCCGGTAGCTTACGGCAGCTACAGCTAACGACATCAACAAGGAAAAGAGCGACGTCGTTTTGTTTTGATTGATATTCAAAATAAAAGAAAAGAAAGCGAATATTAGGACAAGAAAGTAGCTTGACAGATGGAGAGGTAACTTCGGGCTGAAGAAAAGGAACCACGGGCGAAATAAAAATTAAACTGAAAGAGAAGGTATAGAGAATAAAATGAGCCCAAGAAAACTTAATGAAGCTTGCGTTAGTGATGGGCTATTCGATTTAGAAATAAAGCCACGGTCTGTGTCTAAACGAAGTGTCGTTTAAACTTAGAAGATGATTAAATTAACTTTGCACTCAGTCAAATAATGGAAACCTTATCGAGGAAATTTGAAGTTGGATCTGTGACAAAACATTGCACTTGCAGTGATGGCAAATTCAGCCCATCCAAACAGCCTTTATCACGCAATGTTCACGTCCGATGCACCGTTTCTGTCACATTTGGAAACACCTCTCAAAATCCGTTGTTGCAATTGTCAATGTTTGCTCTTAGGTAATTATATATAAAATATGTACGTATTATATATTATATATATATGTGGATTATATATATAGTACATAGGTGACCCATAACTTCTTGTCCATTGCGCTTTATTTTAATTATAATACAGGATATTAAATTTTGAAACATCTGTGTGTTTGGTAAACTGTAATACCTATTGATTTTTCGGTAATATTCGCATGCTTTCAGGATGCTATTGTTGAACAGACAAGTCAGGAAAATGAAGCATAGTGTAACACTTGTTCTTGAATGAACCAGAAAACCGTAACGTGTACAGAAAAATTATATTGAGCATAAAATACGCTTTTCATTATTTTCTGTAATATTTCTTGGAAACGTTTCCTTACGATGAACAATTAAACAGTTAATCCTGAAAACCTCATGCAGGTCTTCACACAACTCATGTTAGATTTATGTCCTGTTTTGGACGCACCAAAAAATTTCAGTACAATTTGTATACAATTCATGGAAATCCGTTTAGCCTTTCACGAGTTTTTCCATGCGTAAGGATGAATAAACAGACAGACAGACAGACAGTCAGGCAGGCAGGCAGGCAGGCAGGCACAGACACACCTAAAGCGGGTTTAATAGACCCTCCGAAGGGTTGCAGACGCGCCTAAAAATATTAATTTTATATGGCCTCAGAAATATAAATTCAGAGGACATGAGACGTAAATGGGACAAGGACCTGCTAGCAATAGGAACGACTGGTGTATTAAACACAGCATTCTTTAAATGTAACCAAGAGATACTGGGAATTTATGTCAGAAACGTTCCGCAGAAGAATGCTGTTCTTCGAATGGCTAACAGCATGAAGCAAACGGTAAAATGGAATGTGGAATTACATATTGATTACTTCGCACAAACAGTGTTTATCAGATGGTATATGTGAAGTGTGCAATTATTATGAGCTGGGCGTTGCAGTACATAATTCCAGCACCAACATTCCCTTACTCAATCACAATAAATACGTGCCAGCTAATTTACTATATAACTTTACTTATGTAGGTGCAAGAAATCATTGCTTGCAAAAATTAACTTAAAGGTAAAGTTAGACCTATTCAAAATACAAACGCGTATATGAGAGTGGAGGTGTAGCTCCTCCCAATCTTAACCTCCGCAACTCATGATGTGAGTGGTCAGCTTCACGTCCTGGCCGCTGTACTCACAAGAAAATACCCCACTGTAGCCATGGACAAGGAGGCTGGGTGGGATCCAGGGCCCGTATGGACGCTTTGAGAAAGAGGAAGCTTCCTGTGCCTACAGGGAAGTGAAACAGGATTCACTTGGACCTTCAGTCCCTAACCTAGTCGCTACTGCCCTGTCGAGGTTCCACAGATCAATTACGGATAAAAGCAAGCCAGATAAAGCCATAGAAATTGTTTATTGCCGATCCCAGTGGCCGCGCGTTCTAAGGCGTAGGTCTGCGGCTGAGCGCTTGCTGGAATCGTGGGTTCGAATCCCACTGGGGGCATGGATGTTTGTCTCTTGTGAGCGTTTGTGTTGTCAGGTAGAGGTCTCGGCGACGGGCCGATCCCTCATCCAGAGGAGTCCTACCGACTGTGGTGTGTGTCTGGGTGTGATCCAGTGAAAATAAACAACCTCGACACCTACTGTGAGTAGGTAGAAGAGGTCTTCAGCAGTTGAAGATGGTGATTCTGGGCTACCATCGATTATAATGTGTAGGGGTAGTACCCTAAAAAATCCAAAAATTCTGTACTGTTGAAACTGGCTTTAAATTGAGCATCAGTCGTAAAAATGAAAATTATACAAAAATTTAAATTTTAGCATTATTTGTTTATGCACTTACATATTGCTGTATCTCTGGGCAAGGGATAGAATGTCAAAATATTTTAAAGTCTGAAAAGATTAGTTGAACCTATGAGGAAAACAGAATGGAAAATTTGGAGAAATTACGTCACGCGGAAAATCCGGGTGTACTGAAGCAGTACCATTTGGTCTTCTAATTCCACGCTACTATGAATTTAAGTTCTTTGCAAAGAACGTGTTATAAAAATTTGGATTTGTTTAGATACAATCCCCTTACCAAATTATGTAAGTAACAGTTTTATGTTCTTTTCCTTAAAATATTTTTGCTTTTATGGCTTCTGACAGAAAGAGATTTCTCGTGCGTGTTTATTACCGTATTATTCCAAACGCCATGTTGACACAGGAACTCAACCTGCTTGCCAGCGAGACAGAATAAGATACAGATTTGAAGAAAATTGATGGCGACGAGTCGTGTAACCCGACCCACCTCTTCTACAAATCTACTTAACTTCGAAAAAAGAAAAAGTCTGTGTGATTCCAATTAACACCTTCTACTTCTAGGGAATATTTTTTTTGAAGAAGGCACAGTACAAAAACACAACACTACGAAAAAGAGAAGTCTTTTTCAATTTAAATTTATTTGGATTGTTTTTCGTTGTGGATGGTATTTAACAAAATGTATTGGAAAAAATAATTATGCCTCTGATCAGTGTATGATTAATTCTTAGTTTATTTCTGGACGCCTTTCTATTGCTTGTGTTATGTAGTGTCCAGTAGTGGGATGATGTGTGTATGTGTGTGTGAATGATTAGTAGTGGAGGATGAAGAAGGCAGCGGTAGTGGCGAACTTTTTTAAGTTCCACCACAGAATTTTTGTTATTAAAGGCATCGTCCATGTTTCTTGCGTCAGACTCTCCGAATGCCTAATGATATTATACAGCTTGTAGTCTGTTGTTGTATTCTAAGTACGATTAACTTTATTTGTCATCGTTACTGAGTCTTTAGATGTTAATACAAGCAACATAATATTACCAGTGCCAATAGTTTTATTCCCGAGTTTTCAATAGAATTAAAATTAGTATGCATAGGACGGGTTGGCCACGTTCAAGGAAGGCAGGATCAAAGCATACCACAAAGGGTTTAGGGCGCGTGAGCAAAAGCCCGGACGTCAAGTCGTAGTAAAGATGAGAGACTGCGGTGGACAAAGCCTGTCAGAATTTTTAAAGTGTATAAATTAAAGATCTCATTGCATAATCGTGATGATTGGACGTCCAAAGTAGGAGGTCAACGCCCTTTACGTCCTGCGGCGCCATTGAAGAAGACGTACAGAAGGATATGTGTACGCTGTTTATTATCAGTACACATCAAATTTCATCTCAGCGTGAAATATATTGCAATGCTTTGTGACATATGTTTCTGCAATTTTTTCTCTTATATTCCCCAGAAGAAATTTAGAAAGATGTGTTATTAGACAGGGTACGGTGAGAAGACTTGTTAGGATACATCATGGATTCATAGGAAAGAGAGGAATGTTGGAATAAAGTAGTTGAAAAAATAAACAAAAGTATGGAATAACAAGCAGTTAGGGAATATAAGAGAGAAAGAATTGTGGTGGACAGGAATTAAAATAACGAGCGAAGGACCCTGTATTTATGTTGTCTAACTTCATTTTCATTCCGCTGTCTCAGTACCAGTTCTCTCACTGCTGCTAACCGCTGTGTCTCTTACACAGCTTTATGTGCGAACGTCCGACTCTGTATCCGTTTTATTTCTTCACGTCTACGTTGTTAGCCATCGGTCCTGGTATCAGATATCAGTATTACATCGGTCTCTGTTATTACAGTTGGATTAAGCCGTATTGTTGAAAGCCTGGGGGTCGTCCATCTGATCAATTCCCAGCTTTTAATTTTACCAGAAACTTCACTGCAGCCTTCATATTAGCCTCCCACAAGTGCCCGGTTACAAATATTTCTGTTTCGTCAGAGCATCCAGAATAAATCTTCTGCCTAAAGGTTTTAAGCAGCTGGTGCTCTGGTTTTAGACTGAACGATCTGTGGAGCTAACGACTCCCATCAGTCCATCGCCAGTGTAAACAAAGTGCGAATAATTGCCGCCATGACCTCAACACACCTTTAACCCTTTAAAGACGAAGCGTATCTGTTTTATATAAGGACTCAGTGCGTACCGCGCTGTAAACACTCTCCACTTCGGTTATAAAAACCAATCTCTTAATGTTTTATAAGGCAAAAGTTGCTGTTTGTTCTGAGATCCGTACAAAACACATAAACGCAATGTGGGCACCACGTAGGATTTTTTAATGTTAAACCTGGTGGTATGTAAATTACCGCTAGGCTTTAAGAGGTTAAGGCGCGTTATTTACTAACACCTTCTTTCGAGATTAAACCACCGAAAGTTGTATTTAATGGAAGTGAATTGTAATAAAATTAAGCTCTTTCGTTTCAAACATGAAACAGGATTTGAAGGGAATATGAATTAAACTACGCGTTTGCGGTGACGTTTATTGTGGTTCGCCCAGGATTTCACAGAAATTCTTGGACAGAGTCCCAATTGCCGGTTCTTCTTACCATTGCAAAAGCCACACTTGCCTTAATGCCTCCCGTCGTCTCCATAAACATCACAGAATTATGGGATGTAAATCCAATCCCCAAGTAATCACATCTCATTTATACCCTGTCACAATTATCCTATAAGCAGAAGAGTGCAACATTTTACAGAAAGCACCAGAAGAGAGAGGCACGTATGAGCATTACAGACTTTACAGTCCGTGATGTCAACCCTGAACTAACACGTAGAGCATTCTTCTTCAGGAAGATGTAACAAGGCGGAGGACGTATTTTATGTCTATGCCAGACATCGCAGTTCACTGTTCTCGGTGCGGGACCAACACTCAAGGTACCCAGACAATTCTTCTTCCAGATGCTAATCTCTGCAGCTTGTTCCAAAACATCAGACACAACGTAGAAAACACGAAGAGAGAAAACTACATTTCTCAACTTCAAGCTTTCTTAAGGGAAATGCATGGGTTTCATATTAGCCTGTGTAAGTCCTTCTCCAATACAAAACCTGTCTTTCTATTTTCTGCTGCAGTTTATGTCTACTGCGGCACCCTAACATAATGCGTAAAAAGATTCACATGAAAAACTGTTTCGTGCTTACAAAACTACACAGGCCTACGGTATATTTCATAAAACGATATAATTCGTACTTTTAAAACTTATCATGCGATGACACAGCAACATATATCAGAAATTACTGATCTTCTTTTTATAATCTGAGAAATTATTGTAGATGAACGCCGTCAAGTTTTCAGTGAATTTTCATGTGCGTCTTACGAGATTATATTAATTTTTTGCCGGTAGTTACAATATTCGGCGTAAGCAGGAACGTATTAAATGTGTGTGAGCTAAAAACATACGTATTTTTTAACGACGTATGATGCAGGAAATAGGCAGTGTCCTTAATTGAACACATCAGGTTGTGGGTTCACATACTGTCAACAGAATGGTGTCCCCAGTCTTAATTTGTAGCAGCAGACAATAAAACTCTTGAAAATATAGCGAAGTTCAAGTAGTTTTGAAATGGCTGTAACAAATCAATGTTAAATTTAGGGAGACACTAAGACCAGATTAAATTAGAGGAATGCATGCTACGTAGAATTCTTCGTGTTGTAACCTATCATGTAACACCACACTCTTTCTTTCTTTTTGACTGGACCTTAAATTTGTTTTCTCGCCTTTAGGAAACGAAAAAAGAACAGAAATAACAGTCTAAGGAACTAAAAGATGCTAAAGAAAATTTCGTATTTAAAGGACATTCAGATCTACCTTCTTCACTGAGTATGTTGAATGTTATAAATATAAAGAAGATGAGGGAACAGGTATACGACACTAATCGGAAATGAGATGAGAATACATATAAAGCTGAAATAGTATCAAGTAAAGGAAAGAAGTAAATTAGATGACCCGAAAGTAGATCGAAAGAAAATATCAAAACTGATGTTAAAGGCATGGAGTATGTGGATTGAGAATGGACTCATTCAGCTGAGAATGCGAAAGAATGGCGGGTTTTTGTGAACACTGGAATGATAACTCTGAGCCCACAAAATACGGAAAATGTCTTTATCGACTGAGAAATTAATAGCTTTTCCACAAGAACTCTCCTACGTAATGTTAGTGAGTTAGACGTGTGTGTTCTGCAATTTATTACCCTTCACTGTAACCTTTGCTACATGCTGCAGAGGTAACCCGCATGAAAGACTCGCTGTTCTGTACGTTTTCAGAATGAATCCAATTGGTTACATAAACTCAAAAGCTGAAGAAGCTAAAAATGTTTCATTATGCCAAATAAGCGTGACTAACATGTGTGAAATTTCCAGCAACACTTCTGCCAACGACAATTTGTATTCGTACTTTTTCACAAAATACCGTCTCTATACGGACTGGACGGTCCCGGGATCGAAGCGCGGTGGGGGGGCGATATTTTCCACCCCCGTCAAGAGAGGCCGTGGGGCCCACCGAACCAGCCTTTCACAGCTAAGGCCCGTGTTCGATTCCAGTAAAGTCATGTGGGATTTGCGATGCACACATTTTCACTGAGAGATGTTTTCCTCATAGTAGTTCAGATTTTTTTTGTCAGTATCATTTTGCCACTGTCCCATACTCACATTTCATTGATGTACTATCAACGCTGCATAAGCTTAGCAACTGACAGCGTCGTTAAATAAAGGACTAAAAATAAATTAAATAAAAGTCGTCGGCTTTCGGCACAGACTGTACCTGCATTTGTGTTTCCCCCATTTATCCGTGTGACGTTCTCGCACCAGGCTGGGTCCACAAGCACCTCCTTTGTAGCTGCCTCGGTCACTCTTACTTTCTCATTTATCTCAGCTTTTCACTGAACTGTGAACTCTGGACCGTACACGCACCTATGAAGGCGCAAGCATTTTTTATAATAACAAAATTCCAGTGAACAGAATTCTTCTAGAGAAGCTGAAGGTCTTTTCCATAATCAAAGTTTCTTTGTATTTCATGGAACTGGAAGGCTCATTGCAGTATTCATACTAGGCCGTCACTGCTTCCTATACTGAATAAGCTGAATTGCTCTCACACTGTCACATTTTAGTTCTTGAGTATTGTCTCCCATCTATGCATAATTTTTCAAGTTATCTCTTTTTTTTAATTTTAGAACAAATATTTTTGTAATTAAATTTTGCAAGTAGTAGTAGTAGTAGTAGTAGTAGTAGTAGTAGTAGTAGTAGTAGTAGTAGTAGTAGTAGTAGTAGTAGTAGTAGTAATTATTTATTATTATTATTCAGTTCTTTATTATTAAAGTGCTGAGGCAACAGCCACACTGCCAGTTACAAACATAAAAAAAAAGACGTAAGCTAAAAATGCATAAGCGAAAGCACTCATAAAATGGAACAACAAATGACATCAGGTATGAAAAAGCGTGAATAATATTAGAATTGTTAGAGTAAAAGATGGATTTTCTTCTTTTGGTGAATATATCGACACTTCAGTTCAGTTCAGTTCAGTGCATTAACCTGCAGGCTTAGCAGCGAAAGGCCAATTATGAACTCGCACGAATATGTGAATAGACAACATACAGTTCGGCACAATTACAAAACAGCCAAAGCAAGACAGACATAAGGTGAGGTGTCAGTTCTCATGAAATATCCTAATAACAAAATGTAAATAAATAACGGACCAGCAAACAATTTAACTTACGGTGGGGAAAAACACTAATAATTAGTAAAAGAACTAATAATAATAATAATAATAATAATAATACTTCTTATGGATTGTTAGGATAAGCCGCGAATAGATGGGGCCATTAAACTGCAGCATGCCATATTCCTCAGTTTGCAGAACGGTATGTTTACACCAGAGCACCGTGTTCATACTCTGTCTATGATTCAGCAAGCCTACGTTTCGACATGTCGTTGAGCAGCTGGTGCTGTTGCTGCTGTTTTGATCACACAAAATAAACACTCTAAGCCGTGCATATGGGGTGCAGCATGGAGATATTCAGTAATCGGCCGCGGAAGTTAAAGAATAAGAAGTTTATTTTTCCATTTCTTGATTTATTTCGCGACGCTTTGCCATGTACGTAACCACAAATATCTGACCAATAAAGCACAAGGAAGTAGCGCTCAGGAAGTCCTGTTCTGTTCGCAGTAGACACAAAATCCTTCAGACCAATGGGGCCCACCGAACGTCCTATTCGGTGGGTACTGGGATTCTTCCCTGTTGTGGGTAAACAGGCCGGGGCGTGAAGTTAACCACTCGCCTCCATCTATTGCCGAGGTTAGGAATGAATGGGGCTATACGTCTGCTCCTCCTATATGCCTTCGCGGTGTCGACATGGACAGCTTTACCTTTACCTTTACCTTTACCCTTGCCTTCACGTTTACCGTTTACCTGGTGCTGTCTGTGTGTCCCGGTACTCCCAAAACAACACAAACCTACCGAGTTTCAAATCGTTACACCTCCCAGTTCGTACCACGAGTAAGAACCTATGGTTCACTAAGGTACTAGGCTTCAAGCGTATAGTATGTCTAACAAAGTAATGATAATTGACATGTGAAAAATAGTGGAATCTGAAACTAGAATAAAGCAGCAGGTTCCATTGCAGGCTTGTATTTATTTTTTATTTATTTTTTTATTTTTTTTTTAGTTTTAATGGTTCTGCTGGCAAGTGAGTGAAAAACACTGGCCCATGAGATAAGTGTGTAAATATCTTTACCTGACTGTACGCACGATGCTCAGCACTTTCGTCTTTGTGACGGAGGTAAAAAACATTAATCAAGTCATGAAAACCCCTGGGAGCATTTCGGTGCAGTTGCGGGAATGCCAACCTCCGCAGTTTGTAACTAAATTACTGTCAACTAACGACAATGCAAAGGAATATTTGGAAGTTTTCGTGTACCTACGTCAGCCTCGTACTCCAAGAAAATTCCTGCTCATATCTTAGCTCAGTGCTAACGTTCATGTTACGTTGAAACTTTTCCGCGAATAAAGATAATCTTAGGGGAGTAGATGTTCATCACAGCATTCACAACAGCCCTCTTTCATAATCCGAATGGATACACGCTACGCAGTATTCCGTTAAGAAGTATTAAACGCACAGTCTTCATATGTGGGCTTAGAACGATTTTCTCAGATATTAAGAAATTTCTTTTCGCACCTACGTACGCCCTAGTTCCTCCTCAGAAAGTAGTTTGTTTTGCATTGTGCATTAGCATGTATAAAATCAGACTGAACTTTGTCATGATCATTTCAGAGGCAAATGTCAAGGTATGTGCAAGTTTCATTTCTGTTTCCGAAATGACATACCTTAATCCATACGGGCCTACTTTCGTCTTTCTGTCATCACACCTGCAGGGTTTTCAGATTACGAAGCTGAGAACATGCTTGCACACTCGGGAAGGCCGAGACTACTTCAGAGTTTATGCCGGGCCTACGTAGCTTCATACAGAGAAAACTTTGTATTTCCACATCAGAATATTCTCCTTTGTTTGTCACAGCAGAGGCCTACACTACAGTATCTGAAGTCAATAATGTCTGCAATAAGAAAAGCTAATGTTGTCTGGAGCAAGACACTGCCAGTAAATTCTGTGTATTGAGGACATTCTTACCACGAAGCCTTAAAACTGACTTGGAATAGTCGCGGATCGAATTGCTGGGTGCTGTCTAGTGCGACGATTTTATTGATGTTCGTTGCCCCCGTCCTACATATATCAACGCATCGCTGTTACTTAATGGTAACTGCCCTTTCGATCTGGTCGTTAATAATTTTATCAACCATCAACTTTGCCATCCGACCTCATTGACTGATATAGTGTCTTTTAAATAACAACGCGATACACCAAAGAATATATGAAACAACGTCCGAATATTTTTCTTTACGAATAACATCTGTGTTTGATGCAGAGTTAATTAAATTTTGCTTCAAGGGAACGGGCTATGACATGTGTACCATTGCAGCTAGTGTGTCAACAGTCCTGAAGGCCAACCAACTTGGCGTAAGTTCTGCCGGCAATTTAAACGCACTGGAAAGACCATAAACATAGGCAATGATTATACAGTCTATTGTTGATGTTGATCGTACGTTTTTTTGGAAAAGAGCCAAAAGGTACAAAAATTCTAATACACAAAGACATATATTTTAGAGAAAACCCTGGGTAAATAATGAATATAAACTGAAGTCATGAATCACAAGCGTAGAAGAGATAAAGATGTCAAAGGAGGAAGCGAATGGTAAAGGGGGACGGGGAGACAGAAGATAACAGGGGATGCCTACTCGTGACTGGTTTCCGAGAAAGACGCCGGTGCCGATTGGAACAGACATAACTCAGATGGAAGCGATTGTCATCTCAGGCATGGTCCTTCAGGAGCTGCGCGGAGATTGCCCACAGCCTTCTGTTACGATGGCCACAGAAATCGAAAAGTTCAAATATTTCAATCATGCCGAGACTGTGGATCACAAAACATCCACTCAAGAAGGACCATTCTCCCGGTCACTGCATTCAGTTCTCTTCCCACCCAAAAGACCTTGTGAAAACCAACCACTTCGTGGGATTTTCTCTTTCGTGAGTTACCGATTTGGGACCTAAAATGAAACGTGATAAACATTATGAAAGACGAGTAAGTGGAGAAGGTTATACATGGATTTAAAGATATAAATTTGGAGACATTACTTTCCGAACGCCCTACGTAAGTGCTTTTGTTCTTAACGATGTGAGTAAATCCGTGCACGTATAAGCGAAAAAGAAATTAATTACAGTTGCAGATAATGTTTGCATGATCTACGATCATACTAATCAAATTTTGGTTATGGTTGTCGTTAGGAATTTTTTAATTTTCGAGGAAAGGGAGGTTGGGATCCAACCATTTTGCCTCCACACACGGACGGAATGTTTTTAAACATTTTGTTGAGAAAGTTTTTAAATATTTTTCTGTTCAGGATAGAATAACCTTGTTAAAAATAGTTTAAAATTAACATTGGAAGTACGATATTTCCATTCACTTTGAAATTTGATTTTTTTAATCGTGGGGGGCGGGGAGGGCAGTTTCCTGGCTTTTCCTCGTCCTTATCGGAGCCCATAATTTCAGCTGTCACAAAAATGATTACGGTAATATGTTACTGCTGTTACTACTACTACTACTACTACTACTACTACTACTACTACTACTACTACGACGACGACGACGACGACGACGACCATCACCACCTCCGCCACCGCCTTTTAGTCTTGTGCTCTTGAAGGACAGATAGGAAGCTCCTGCAACCTGCACATTACTGCACTGAAGATGACCTACTGTGTATGTGCACATAGCTTGAAGACATACAAATAGTCCCAATATTAGCCTCCAAAGTGAACTTGCATTTAACATTTGGATTACATTGCCATGGAGAAAGTGTAAGAAATAATTAAAATCTTACGTGAAATTTGAGATTCTCATAACTATGACCTATGAAGAGTATTGTCCTGTCGAATATGATGTCTGTCCTTTTATAAAATTTACGGATTTGTCTAAAGAGCCTGTTGCTTCTCTCTTCTGGGTACAAAAGATATTTGCCAGTGAAATCCTTAGGCTGTCCGTCTGATTTTCAAGTCGTTAACATGACGATTACAAATCATATGAGTTGCCATTTTATCGAATATCTGGGTCACATACTATTAATTTTAAGGCATGGTGCAACATCGAACTGGAGATGAATTTTATAATAAACCGCCGCCAATATACTGGGAAAGCAGTTGTGGACACACGCCAAGGGATGGTCAGCAATTTTAAAGATCCGATGTGGGACAAGAAACCGTTCACCGTAAAATCTGACATCTTACAAAATCTTACACAGAAGCTCGGACGTTTATATACACTTAGGCAGACGCTAAGAAAATAAAGAAACACCGTGGGATTTAGCACTTGGAATGCCAGTGATCTTTCTATAAAGGTTATGAGAAATCGGAAGCAAGAGATAAACGTTGGTTGTGTTTAGCAGAAGTAGAGTTTCACAGTTTTCTTGCTTTAATATTAATTTCAAAAAGACTGCAAGGCTATTTATTTTTGCCCTTACTTTGAGCAGAAGAAATCCAGAAGTGTTAGATATCTTCTGTACAGCGGCGTTGCGATGACTGGTGTATTTGACAAATGAACCAATAATTGTACATTGTAAAATAAGTCCCGTGAATTTTTATACTCTTTCCGTGACCGGTTTGTTTGACAACTGTTCGAATTCGGGAACACTTACCAGAAATTTGTCTGGTGACGGTACTCGCGTTCTCACGAGTTGTGCACTTGACCAGGGTATGTGATTGTTTACACACGTCACTTATCTGCTTGTCAAGTATAAGGGAGTCGTGGGAACGCAAGTAGGTCTTGGCTTGATAGGCAAAAGGCAATGCTGAATTCTTTGATTTTTTCACTGGCAGTTGATAGGAAATGGACAAGAGGTCAATATTTGCAAAAGTGCAACGTTCCATTGAAGTGGCAAGTATCCACAGGTCAAAAACTTCAAATATGCGTGTGGTGAGAATGCGGGCTAAAAGGAAATAGAAAACGCTTACAAAATTTCGTAGAAGTAAATCTGGAATTCCACTGTAACTAATATAAGAGTATACTTTATAAGTGTAATATTTAACTCGGGGTTCTCGCGAACGGTAAAACCTATCCAAGTAAAAACGCGGTACATTGAATTCCCATATATTATTCATTTGCATATTCACAAGGTGAAGACATTTTTTTACAGTAAAAGGTGTACCTATACTGAGTTAGGGGCGAAGTCCCATAGACCGATCACTCCCACAATACTATCGAGCTGCTATGCCTACTTTTTACCAAACGTTCCCTCTCATTCCATCCAGACGTGCTGTCTACAGGAATGTGTGTAGACAGTCGCGAGGTGAAGTTCAGCAGAGATAAAATTTGTTTGCCGTTGACTGATATTCGTGACAGAATGCTGGAAGAGGATAGAGCGGTAAGCAGAATAGAGGAAGCTTCGAGTTCCGTCACCCATAGACTCCGTTGCATGTCGTCAAAGTAGTTAATTCTTCAAAGCAATTGTACTGATCCCGCACATTGTTTATACCCGCACATAATTATAAGAAAACACTGACAAACACAGCCCCGCAATCAAACGAACGGGCAGCTCTTTTCACCGAGGTAAAGCGGCAGGGACGTGAAGAGGTAGGGCCGAAGCTAAAAATGTGTGTTGGTATAAGTGAAGTACCTTAAACGTCTTCATGTTGTAATGCTTAATTAAGCTCAGGAACAACTTTACTCCTGTAATTTTGATGAATATAGAAATTCGACTTACCGAAGTGGGGCTCCATGAGTGTGGAGTTGACGCTGCCTGGCAGGGGCAGCTGTAACTGTCAGAGAAGCGTCGCTGGTGAGTGTGGGTAGTGGGGGTTGGTTTCCGGGTTACCGGTCCTGTCTCCTGCAGACGACATGTTTCTTAGCTGGTAACTACCTTTGACTGAACTTCTCATTCCGCGTTAAAAGCTGTTATGGAGTACGACACCGTCTCATCCTACAAAACAACAATAAATTCCATCATTGAAATTATATTGCTACCGCACTTTCCGCAAAATGGGTTTCAACCCCCTTTCGGTAAAATCTTCTTCAGATAAGCGGATAACTTATGTTCCCTTATTTTTATACATCAGATTATAGTTCTTTTATTTGAGAATTGTGCTTATAGCAACATATTTCCTTAAAATCTTTTAAAAACGAAAGCGAGAAACAAATGTAGTAGCAATTAATTAAATGAGACAGTCGACAAACATTAAACGGCCTTAACGTCAGTCTTAGAAGGAAGATAGAAACAAATGCGGTGACAAGGATTGGAACACCTGAAGCAAGAACTTGCAACCAGTTACATGTTTAGATCGAAGCGACGGATGGGTCACAGTGGCGGTTGTGTTACATAAGAAACCAAAAATCACAGTGATAAGTAGGTCGTTCAGTAGTTATTAGCAGGATAAATCACAGTCTCTAACAGTGTGTACATGGAAATACTCATCGAATACAGGGTAATCCTTGAAAAGTTTGTAGTTATTCGGCTCATCAAGAAATCCCTTGCTCTTATGAAATGCAAATTTAATCGCGATCTTCACAAAAGTCCGTGAAAACAGAGAATTCTTAGCCATTTAAATACATTTCCAGCTATTACTTAAATATCCGCATTAATATTATCTTTATATCTATGCTTAGGTCTCCCCACTGCTCTCTTCCCGTTGTTTTCCGGTTAAAATTTCGTAGGCATTTCTCTCCTGTCCATGGTTGTCCCATATGTCATATATCTAATCTTCCTTAAGGCGATGAATCCACTATTCTTATGTTTTGCATACAAATACGTTCTTCCATATTTTGTTTAGTGTTTATTTTTATTACAGTACTTGATTGAATCTGCTGCTTAAATATTCTAATGGTCTTAAGAAACGTATGTGTTCGAAGAAGGAAGCTGTTTATTTTTACATGTATAGTGTTCCTGTTCGAGTTACTAAATAATATTAAAAGTAATGCTTTCAAATGAACACAGTAATTTTGAAGTGGTAATTTTGTACTTTGGAGTTTATTAAGGTTTTAAAAAATTTGTGGCTTTCATACCTGCAGTTTTTTTCGCAACTTCCTGTTTGATGTGTTTTCTCATATCGACAAAATATGAACAGTTTTAAACTTATTCAAAAATATAAACTTTAATATGCTACCGTCTTATTCAGAACAATTTACCAGTCTACTGTGTGGAGTACACGGTCTTCTCAGAATCTTACTCAAATAGATGAGAAAAATAGGACGTAAAATATCGGTTGCGTGACGTCTCTTTTGAAGAGGTTGAAAAATCTTTATTTGAAAAAAATATTAAGAAATATTTGACTTAGTTAAATAAAATTACATTGTGACCAGAACAATCTTATGTAACTTTTTCCTTTGAAAACATGAAGAAAACAAATATGATATGATATTCCTAACGCCACTGAGTGCACACAGCATGTCTCTCTCATCTCGCTAGTTTTATTAGCTTATTACTGAAGCAGCCGTGACAAACATCGGCAGAAGGTGCTGCTACAAACAGTCTAGAGAAGCAACTAGTTCTATGTCACAACAAAGTAAAATAAAACTCACAAAGAAAAATAAATCAGATACAAAAAATATATATCCATTGACTTGGTGGTAATTAAGGAGTGAGCTCCGCATAATTAAGTAAGCCTGACCCAAGCTGTAAAGTCGCCTCTCTTCTCTTCTGCTTTTGGAATCGCCTTTCATATTTTCTACTCGTCGCGTCAGGGAAGACTGGCAATAAACGAACTACAATATCCCACATGAATATAATTCATAGACAATTTTTTTTATCTAGGAGTTGTTAGTCAGAAGAATTTACACTATTTCGGAAATACATTTATGGAAGTTCTGATAAATAAGTTTATAGTTAGAGTCCGTTCGAGAAATTGATGGTGCTTAAAAGGTTCAAGTATTTCTTCACCTATTGTGGAACTGGGAGCTTCATCAATGCTCAAAATAGTCCATTATTGGACCGTAAATAAGCCGGATCATATCCGTCCAAAATCAAACCTTGCTTGTGCAAAATTCATTTAGGTACTAACTTCTGCCCATAGTTCTCCTAAGAGGGCTCTTACCTTCAGCTTCTCCCATTATCTTTAACTTGACGTCGAATCTAAAGATATGGTGCAGAATGACGTAGGGCGGAATGGACTGAGACACTCATAGAGTCAAAAATAGCTGTCGCCTGCCGTTGCATAGGAATAACTGATTTAGTATGGTGCTGAAATGTCTACCGCTGCTAGACAGTAATTCCATGTTGTCGTTATAAAACAGGTAAAGGTACTGCAGTATCTGTAACCAGATGTGGTGTGCCTTGTTGGTAACCAGAAAGCCAGGAGTCTCAAACAGCTTGTTTTAAAAAGTGGGCGTCGAGGCGAATAATAATGACAAGAATCCTTTCCCACTGTTTCATTTAACATGTCCATTAAGGTAATTATGAGACGTTAGCGTGCGAGACCAACAAGCCTGGTCAGAGATTTAATTAACGTTGTTAAATGACTTGTGCTTAGATGGCAGCGGACTGATGCTTGTTCTCCACACGCGTTTCCGAGTGTCTGTCCAGACTCTTCACTGTCACTCCCAAGAAAATAGTGATAATCGTCTTCTGGTATCAAACTAAACAGGAATAAACAGAATAAACATAAAATTACAGCGCCAAAACATTTTGCTTTGCTTTATTCTCTTTACATTTGTAATCAGCGGAAACATTACTTTTCCAAAATGGTTAATATGCTTGTATAGGCCTACACACACGCGCGCACACACGCGCACGCACACGCGCGCGCGCGCGCGCACGCACACACACACACAACTAGACCTAATTTTTAGCCCATTTCGCTCCCTTGAAAGGAACAGAGAATTATGACGTAATTGTTCTGTGTCTTTGCGTGCGCGCGCACGTCATTTTTAGGTTTCGAAATATTTGACTACAATTTAGCGCACAGTAAACAGTATGGGAGCAATGTGGAATATGGAACTTTGTGTTAAAATAGCACCATCTGACAATGAGCCCTCTACGCGCTTCTACTATGGCCCATTTATTCGAGGCAACACTAATGATCACCAGGTTTTGCCACTAATGTCAAGGTTCTGAGAAAGAGGAGAACATCCCCATTACTTGAAGAGGAACGTGGTGGTTCCAAAAATGGATTGCAGTGGCGATAAACTGTCGCAAGCTTAGAGACAACATTTTCGATTCGAAAGCTAATTAGCACCATGCTTGTGTATAAACAGCTGTTCTCATTCTGAAAATATCGCTTGAGACCATGGAAGAGAAATAATAACGTGTGCGGGGCTGCACGGATGGAGTGTGATTCTCGTGGCAGCATCTGTTTCACGTGTCCGGCGTCACGCAGATATTTTATCAAAATGTAAATTTTAAATTTAAAATTATCAAGGGCGTTAGAATTTTATTTGTGAGGTGGAATTTTCTCTTAACAAAGGCTTTGCGAAGTGACGGTTATGAAACTCCTAGCAATATTTGCACATTTGTAAAGGTGAAGATGACAGTTATTACAGGCCTCCGCCAGGCCAAAGGCCACGAGACAAGACTCATATATTCAAGACCATGTTAATATCACGACTGGTGGCTACATATCAGCGGTTTCTTTTTACGTTTCGTATTTCCTAAAGGAAATGGGGTTATTGTATCATGTCCTTCGGTCTGTCCATGTGCCATCCTCCCCAGTAATGGCGTTGTCAAACGAATGATAGTATTGAAATTTCATTTAAATATATCCAATTGTTACAGGGTTGAAAACATTTGTATATTTTCAGTTTCCTGATGTCGATAATATTAAAATGGCTGCCCTACACTCTTATGAGGAAACAACAGCTTTACACGAAGTGAAACTTTGCAACAAAAGTTTGCCGGATAACCTGAAGGGAAGAGTCCGTTTGGAAGACATAGGCGTAGATGACAGGATAATATTGAATTTCATCTGAACAAATAAATAGGGACTAAGCTGTCTGGATCCATCTTGCTCAGGAACATGATAATGAATTTTCTAGTTATATGAAAAATGAATTTATTGCCAGTCTGAGTGACTAATAAGTAGTAATGATTAATTTTCCATAGAGTAAAATGCGTGTATATCTTCAGAAAATAACCAGTTCTTGATCAAATGTTGTTTTGTACACTGTAGGTTAACACTTTATATTCACTGACACATTACCATTGTGCTGTTGAATGTATAAGAACTGCTTGAACTCTGACACAACCACTTTATTTTTTGCGTTAGGGGTAAAAAATACCTACGTCGAAAAACGCATTAGCGGCTGCGCGAAACATCCATTTCGCCTTTTCAAGCCCAGTGGTTTGTTTAACTTGCACCAGGCTTAAAACAGCTCTCTCCGTACTTGGCCCACGCACTTAATGATTGTCACCCTAAGCAGCGACTTTATCCCTATACTGTATTCACCGGTTGGTATTTCTGATGACTAACGCATTTTGGTTTAAGGTGCATAGTGGGCAACTTGAGGGTCGCAGTTTCTAGTGTCACTTCAACTACACGACTTGCACTTTTATGTTATCACCCAAAAATTTAAGTCTAGGTTCTTCCAGCTTGTTGTGCAGTGAGAGTTCTAGTTGGTTAGCTATGTTTCGGAACAAAATATCGGTCCCATCTTCAAGGGCCAAGTACTTCAACAGCAATCCAGAGGAGCGACAGCCTCAAATACGTCGCGGCGGAATATGGAAATCTGGCAACCAGCAATTTGCAACATGGCTGCGCCCTGCCTTACAGTGTATGTGAAGTAGAGAATTGTCATATTTGAAGTTGGTATGCCAGACTTGGTTGGAGGGAACCAAGAACTCGTATTGTAAACCGATTCCTCAGTATCTGCTAGGAAAGCTTATGTTTGTGAGAGCGTTGAAATGAGGTCATGAACATTCCTGTAGAATAAGTTCTTGTGACCTGTAAAATTATGTTGCTGTAAAGAAAAAGATGTAACCATAAAGGGAGTGGGCAACTGTGAATGGAGGTTCTCAATATTAAGTTAATATTCTTGTAGAGCAGCGAATTAGGCTAAATAAGAGGTTAAAATTGTGCGTAAAAGTGCGAGAGGGTGAAGAATTTGAATCCCGCTAGACAAAACACTCTGTAGTTGCTATTTAGCATTGCAAGGACGCCTCATGCTTATAGAGTACTGTCACGTCTTCTTCCAACCTGCATCTATAGATCATTGTTGTCACTCTGCAGATTAGCTTCAAAACAAAAACTGTTTTATCTGTCTCTTATGCTTGAGCGGACAAAAAAATAAGAAGAGACCTTTAAGTCAAAACACAGGCTACATTGCTTTCATGTTACAGTGCCTCCAAACAAGTGGTGATAACACTGTAGCAGTAACTAGCTTAATTGATTACAAGACGGAGTCGAGAGCAGGAAAAGCCATCAGAGTGATGGAGTGAACTTGAAGATAGAAGGTGGAAACTGAGATAAACTTTCAGGCAAGGTCTAAACTTAATTCGTCAAGTAAGGTCTAGTTCTTTTATCCTTAGCGTTAAAACGGGTTGTCAGCGACTGCGGCGGATAAGTGATGATATTAACCTTTGGAGACAGAATTCTTATACACTTTAGTGTGCACTGCGACAGGAGAAATTGCGCCCCATACTAACAAGAACCATGTTAGACCCTGTGATTAATTATACACCGCCCTCATTGTGCATGGTGTCAGAAGTCTACACAGTACTATAGACGAATGAACTAAAGTAAATTGCTAGTAAATATGGATAACTAATAGAATACCACGTACTTTTTTATTCGAAGACAGTGTCATTAAATCAAATCATATAGCCTGGAATGTTTGGATGTGAACAATAAATTGGAAATGACGTAGAAGGTAGCGATCGTGGCCTGACTTAAAGTAGTGTCCCCGGCAATCACCCTCAGTAAGCCACAAAATTCCCCAGTTGAGATAGCCAGTGTCACGGACCAGATTGGAACCTGCTCGATATGGGCGTCACTTTGAGGAGCCAGAATTTGCCCTCCTTGCCGCACAAGTTCACACACTTTATGGAACCCAAATTTTCGATATAGTTTTCAGAAAAGCCTGCCAGAAAATTTTAATAAGATTTCGTCTAGGCTTTGTTCTCCCCAGTCATACTGCAGGTTTCCCGACTTAAAACTTGTAAACTGATGGAATGCGAAGAGCTAACCATATAGGCAGAATAGCAAGAGCTCTATAGTTCTTGCAGTCGGCTTGAAAATTATTACAGTACTTTGTCTTTTGCCTTAAAATTTGTAGCTGGACTTTAAATATGAAAAAGATCGAATTCATGTGTGTGTAGGCTTTGTGGGGAAAAATACCTGCAATTATCTCTTTTAAACCTTTTGAAGACAGGCATTCATATGAATTACTTATAAGTACACAAAAATTTTCACTTCCACTTCTTAGCACGATATTTATTATTCACAGCTCCTACATGTTTCGGCCACAGAATATGGTCATCTTCAGGGAGCTACAAACTTCATCGACATATACAGCTTATATTGCAAGGAGTTATAAGTAAATAGTAAAAATGTACATACTGGTGTCTACCTGTATAAACTGTTAATACTGTGATGTTAAGACGGATGTAATGTTAAAGCTATATGAAAATTATATAATACGGTTAATGCATTACATCTAATTACAGGCTTACATCACAATATTAACATTGTACATGGACACCTATATAGTCTTTTACCATTTACTTATGGCTACTTGCAATATAGGTTGTATAGTATACATCTGTGAAGTTCGCAGCTCCCTCAAGATGTCCATATTCTGTGGCCGAAACATGTAGGGGCAGTGAATAATAAATACTGTGCAACGAAATAGAAGTGAAGGTTTGCACGTATTGGACGGTCGCACGGAAAATGTAAGTCTATAACATCAAATTTACTTATAAGTGTTCAGTCCCTACCTGAGAGAGAACACTGTTCTTATCTATTACAAAACAAGTTCATGGTGTTCAGGGGAATTGTTAGAGAGCTGATTTTCACTCATGTGGTCAACACACCAGCCGCCTTTTATGAAACAAGTCAGTCCATTGTTGTGACTAGGGCAGTCCGCTCGCCACTGAATATGCCGGTGATCACTACTAAGCAGGACTATTCATATAACATAATTGGGAGAATTTATATGAAGATGGAACGATAGAAGAACTAAATAACTAAATTACCTGAAGAGATTTGTTGATACTGAGAGTCGGCGATCCAGTGCTGTGGATTTAATACTTTACAGCACAATGATTACTGCATTTACCATCTGCTTTTCCGTTCAGATGCTACGAATTTTGCGCACACAGTGTATTTATGTGTTTTTTACGATTTTTGGAACAAAGAGCGATTTGACCAAATGGAATTCTTCTAGTCGCTGCGCTAGCCAAGTAAAATCATTATTCAGCCAACAAAAGCCGCGAAAAGTGTAAAATTTGTCAGTGATTATGAACGTTATTGTCGTCTGTGATGTGGCACCGCATAATCCGGTAGATAAATGTATACATTTCGGAGGTAGAGCTGCCTCAACTTTAGGGTAGAGAAAACAAGGTAAAAATAGTGTGCTTTTCCGAAAGAGCGATTTTTCTGTGTAGAATTAAACAGGTTCACACTACTGCAAGAACCTCAGATCTCGGAGATAATTTTGCTAGAAAATTAACCCTTTAAAGTCGAAGCGTATCTGTTTTATATAAGGACTCAGTGCGTACCGTGCTGTAAACACTGCCCACTTCGGTTATAAAGACCAATCTCTTAATGTTTTATAAGGTAAAAGTTGCTGTTTGTTCTGAGATCCGTACAAAAGACATAAACGCAATGTGGGCACCACGTAGAATTTCTTAATGTTAAACCTGGTGGTATGTAAAGTTACCGCTAGGCTTTAAAAGGTTAAACATTTTTTCTCTGTAGCGAGGACGCAGTGTTTTCCGTGCTGTAGAAACTGAAGCTTTATGTACCTTATTACTTAGAGGAATAATACGTGTAATGGAAAAAGTCGCCTTTTCTACCAAAACACAATACTTATAAGGTAGGGTAAGGAAAAAACTGCTTGAGCTAAAATTTGAGTTCTTTGTTGTTGGACACAAATGTGTGAAATCACATATGATGCAAGAGCTTTACAGGCGGATAGGAGGAAATTTAGGCAATTATAGCGGTCAGGTTTCCCAAGAACCCAGCACTTGGAAGTAGACGAGGCAGAGGATTCCAAAGAGGTGAGAGAGCTTGTTACGGCGGTGGCAGGGAGTGTGGTGTCATTGAGTTATGGCTCCACTCAGCATTGGTCTCAGTCTCCCCGCAACCCGAACAAGGGTGGACAAAACCTAATTTCTGTCACCGTCATTCCTAACCGCACGGATTCGTAGTTATACAAGGTCCTGATTTAACCCCTCTTAGCGTCAAGCTTGTGTAAATAATGCAGGATGATTTTAGATTACCTTCGCACTTTAACCTTTTAAAGCCTAGCGGTAACTTTACATACCACCAGGTTTAACATTAAAAAATTCTACGTGGTGCCCACATTGCGTTTATGTGTTTTGTACGGATCTCAGAACAAACAGCAACTTTTGCGTTATAAAACATTAAGAGATTGGTTTTTATAACCGAAGTGGAGAGTGTTTACAGCGCGGTACGCACTGAGTCCTTACATAAAACAGATACGCTTCGTCTTTAAAGGGTTATGATGTATTGCAAAAATTGTAAGCTTTGCACTGTACCGAAATTTGTAGAACAAAAGTAAGTACAGTATAAGATTAAAGTCTTTTGGGAATTGATGCTGTTCTGTTCGGTGAGTAGTTTCCGGCGTTTTGGAAATCAGTGCTTTCGTCTTCCGATTAAAGAAGTCCAGGCACTGCCATCCTTCGCAATGTTGAGAATTCCTTAGACGGGACCCAGTATGATATACCAGAATCTTCAGCAATGAGAAACTCAGTTTTCACTTAAACAAGGAGTGTCGAATTTGTAATTGGAATTCACAGCATTTGTTGTGAGCCCAAATCGTGGTTTGATACACTTAAAAATGGTACCCTCCTGGCGGACACTGGAAAATATTTGCATGTCGAATTATTTACAGACCCGTTGAATAAAAATGTTGAGTTTGTCGATATTTTGTGGCACTGGGGGCGTAGACATTCCTCTTCTTATGTGCCCTCCAAAAGGAAATCTAATGGGTTTGGATCTGGGTTCCACATTGTGGTGTAAATTTTTAGTTTGTATCTTGCAGTAAGCACATTTCATTCCCCTTAATAAAATTAACTCTATGCCGCTATGCAGGTAAAGAAATAATGTTTGCTCCAGGAGTGTGGAGTCGGAGTCGGAAGGAATTTTAGGTGGAGTCGGAGTCGGAAGGAATTTTTAGGTGGAGTCGGAGTCGGTAAAAATGTACCGACTCAGACTCCGACCTCAGTCTAAAATCTTAACTAGATACTCCAACTCCAGAGCCCTGATAGCTGCAGTAACCATTAGATTTATACTTAAATATAGGTTATAAGTAAAAAAAGTAGCCTGATGATTCACGTGGTGGCGATGAAATGTCTTATAGCTTTACCATTATTAATACATATTGAACTTTTATGAAGGAGTCGGAGTTTTAAAAATGGAGGTGTCGGAGTCGGAAGTTTTAAATTCGAGGAGTCGGAGTTGGAGCTTTTGTGTACCGACTCCACAGCCCTGGTTTATTCTATGAATAATAAGAAGTCGACAAATATATTCTGTGCGCAAAACTCAGAAATTCTAAATGTCACAGAATATTGCACAGTGCTTTCAATGTGAAAGTTCAATTAGTCGGGAAGTCTGAACTTTGTGTATAATACTCGTGTTAGTGACAGCGTGTAGTCTGGTAGGAGTGTGTCAATTTTCGGATGAACTTGCTGGCTCTATTTACCTCTCTACTCCCCTGAAGATAACGGCAGTATTTTCTCCGAAGCTGTCGTAAGCTTCTGTCATACTGGACAGTGACAATTCCTAGAAGATAACACTGTTCAGGCAGCACCGTGGGAACCCCATTCCACAGGTGTGACAGTAGATCTCCGCGAAAAGAAACAGGCAAAGCGCTATTGTTGACAGGTTTCAACCGGCTCAGGATAGCGCAAATTTGTAGGCTGCTTGAACGCGGTAATAAAACGTCGGAGTTTGTAGCAGGCTGAAAATTTCTTAGCAGATAGTTAATTAGTTACGCAATAATTACTCTGCTTAACGGAGTTTTTTGGTTAAATACACACAGTTTTTTGATTAACAAGATATAGTTCGTCTTGAGGTAGCAAAACCATGGTGTCTTCTGCTTTTTAGTGCCATTTTTTCTTAATTTTTTCCGACCCATCCCGTTCTTGCTTCTTCCCTCTATTGATTCCGTTCTTACTCTCATTTTTCTACCTTTTCTTTATTCATTTTTCTGTCCTATTCTCTTTCTTTCTTAAATTTACTTTCGCGCAACAAGTATCTCGTACTTCCGTAGTCTCAGCCCAACATTCCTGTTCCAGTGCCAGAAATACCATGAGCGTAGCCACATTGTGACTGGAGTTCAAGAAGTGTCAGCCCACTAATTTACTGGTTATTTAAGGAACGTATATCGTTTACTAGATTTATGCAGCGTGAAATTGTTTATGTTATGGGAATAATAAATAGCTTTTCAGGACGGGAGAGGCAGACATGTCACGTTTGCCTGGAGGAACTGAGGAAAACAACTGTAAATATGTGGATAGTAACGTGTTTGCGAATCATATATTCTACATACTGCCGTAGAAACAAAGAAGCCTTCAAGTAACACTAAGTCTATGTACAGGTTCAGGCCGTACCGCGAAGTGAACACACTCCGTCTCGGTTACAAAAACCAGTCAGTTAATTCTGTAGGGGGAAATAATCGCGGTTTTTTTTCCGAGCGACATGATACACAAAAGTACAGTTTGTTGGCAGAATGTAGAATTTTTAACGTTAATGCTAGTGGGCCTTAAGTGTTAATGTACATGTATGAAATAAAATTTTTGAACAGAAATTGTATAAGCCCTATAAATGCCAGCAATAACTCCTGTCAGAAACACACTAATTAAACAACGTAGTTCCATAGGATAGAGTCCTTGTTGAGAAGCTAATACATTCTCAGCTAGTAAAGAAATTCCACGAACTTTATAAAACCGAAGATTCATTACCGTGTTCGTAACAGCCTGACATTTATCCCTTCTACATCAAATTAATCCTGTCCCCCATATCAGCCCGTTTCTTTAAGATCCACTATATTTTCCTGTCATCTACGCCTAGATTTTCCAAGTGGGCGTTTTCCTTCGGGTTCTCCTATAGCATTTCCGTTCCTCTCCACGCGTGCCACATACACCTCGTGTCACTTCCACATCAAGTTGATCGCCCAGATATTGCTAAATGAGGAATAAAAATCGCGAAGCTCCTCAATATGCGATTTTCTCCAGCTTCCGCTTTCTTCCTCCTTCTAGGTCCAAATACCTTCAGCACCCTGCTCACGAACACCCGCGCCCTGTTTTCTTCCTTTACTGTACGACAGGAAATTTTACAATACCACAAAACGAGCAAAATTATTTCTGTAACACACTTAAAAGCCTTTCCAAATGTCGGCCGTTTCAGCAGCCCAAGGAAATGTATTTAAAATGAGCCTGAATGGGTTTCATCTTCTTGGGTGCCATTTCTCATTCATCATTAAAGTTTGTTTGATTGTAAGCCAGTAGTAATAATCAATTCCTATAAATTCAGGAAAATTTCTTATTTTGCCTTCCAAACTTCTAATTCAAATCGCACGCCTTCATATTTTACAGATGTCAGGTTTAGATCTCACCTCTGCTAACGGCCATGAAGATGAAAACGTAATGTCTTAAATTAGACCATTTCACTTTTCCCTTATTTTTCGAAGTCATATACATTACTCGACGCTCGATGCTGTACCATGTTCTGATAATGGCGTCTTTGAATCGAAGGTAAAGTCGTCCCTATGCAATTGAAGGCATACGTGGCGGTTGAGGTATAGCTCCACTCATTCTTGACCTCGGTTCTAGATGGAGATGAATGGTCTGACCCGGTCGATTTTCGACCATTGAATAAACCCCATTACCCATTGAATAGAAGCTTTATGGGCCCCAGACCCAGTTTCAACGCACTGAATTTGAGAAAATTTCTTGCCCAACCGGAAATGGTACCACTAACTTCCGTCGTCCAGCCTGTAGCTTGGTCATTATATCAACTACTTTATCCAGCTTCCCTGTCGTTAGGCAAATCATAAATGACACGACAGCTTAGTCAGCACAATGACTAGGGTACGGATTGAGCAACTCGGGCTTCGAATTCCTGTAAGGCCAAGAGATTGTCTTCTTCAAAAGGTCGAGACCGTCTCTGGGGTCCACACAGCGTACTATGCAACGGTTATTCGGCCCTTTCCCTTTCCTGGTGGCAAGACAGCCGGGACCTGAAGTTTACCACTCCCATTTAGTACCCAGTTCAAGCACGAGTAGAAGTGCACTTCTACCCCGCCTGTGCCTCGGATGCCGTAACAACGTGTAAACAGAGAAGGTTTCCTTCTTATTTCCCTATTTCATTAGCTGACTAAATGTGGGCTACCGTGAAATGGACATGCACGGGGATTATGGAGGCACAGAATTTATACCGCATTTGGGTGTGGAAACCTTTTGGATAATAGCCACTTTGAAGACGAAATACGGGATATGACGGTATGATTCAGAAGAATCTTAGGAAAATATGTTTTGATAAAGGATGACAGATCCATGGGGCTGGATTGGGGTCTTATCCAATGAAGGTATTTCTTAGTAGGAATGTTTAAGCTTTTGATTATAGGACTAGTTAAAATTAGTTTCGTTGTTTTGTGTTATTAGTTACGGCATGGGAAGAGAGATATATTGTGGAATGCGTGGTAGCCAGCAGTTCCCGAACATGTGTTCTTAGTATGGACTACACATGGATTCAGCATAAAGTGTGTATAAAGCTCGAGACAGGGGCAGAAGCACACTAAAGTTATTAAATTTGTCCGATCTAACTGCAAATTAATGAGGCTTGACAGATTTTCGTGAAATTGTAAAATATCAAATTTCATAAAAATTCGTGCATCAGTTCTCAGGCAACATATCGTGAAACCAGATGACGTTCTTGTTTGGACAGCCTTGAAATTACGATCTCTGGCTGTAAAGGAACCAACATGTCTACAGAAATTTAAGGGCATGTTGTAACGTGGGGCGGGTGCAGAGCGAAACCTTAACACTGTCCACTGCCAGCGGATCCAGTCGGTTTCTTTCTTTATTAACTTCCTTCCCTAACGTTTCACACAAATATATTTGAAAGTGACCCTCCTCCTGACCCATTGACATAGGGTACACTAAGTAACGTTTCCACGATCTCAGGGACAAATACCCACAAACAGAATTAACGAACACCAGTATTTTCTGCCTCCCCTTAACCAGAATAATTATCGACAACTGGGAAGTTTAACACAAAAGGCGTTGAAGAATAAATGGGTGGATAAGGGTGGTAGGAATGACTTACATGGTAACAAGCTGAACACAATGGCCAACACAATAAAAATTCCACCACTGGCAACTTCCTTAACCTCAGTTTGTGACTAGGATATCGTAGTCGTTGGAGTAGATTCAGGTCGAAGTCTTATGGCACTTCACAGATAACGATTTGATTAGCTCTAATTGGAGTCGTCTGCAGGAGGTACTACAGGGCAGTGGGGTTATTTTGTTACAAGCAGTTATATAGCGCAGATCGTTCTGGGTTAGCCGCTGTTAACCAAGCAATCAGATTTTGTTTTCGCCGAACTCTAGTACTGCGCTGTGGCAATATTTGAGATAGAAGCTACAGATATCCGAAGTCAAGAATGTGGAACACCCTACAGTGTATCAAACTGTACTAAATTTAACAAAATTAGTGTAATGCGGTAAGAACCCAAACCCTTGTTTTTACAAAGAGAGACGACCCTATGCAAGATTATTCGCTCTTCACATCTGCAATCCTACCACCCTCACACCTCTTGCATTCTACGCTGTAAGCAAACTGCCTGCGCACACAGGTGCCATAAGATTGCAATCCGACTTTAATTTGTTACAGCCTCGAAAAGGAATCGTGTTTCTGTTCCCGTCAGGAGTAACAAATTTATCCCTTTTCGAAAACGTCCGGACTCTTCGTGTATTTCACTCGCCCTGCAGGCGGTAAAAAAGGCGCTTTTCCCGAGGTAAAGCGGCTGTAACTTGAAGCTACCCACTCGACTCCACCTGGTGCCGAGGGTGAATGAGTGTATCTACTCATTCAGTCCCCAGTATGCCTTCATGGCATGCAGAGGGACAACTTTACTTTTTACCTTATAAAGGAGAAAATTCTACAAACATGGGATATGATGATAATGAATTCTGTACAATGTAATTTGTATTACCTAAGGTCAAATAATAATATGGCGGTCTCAAGAAAAATTTCCGGTGATAAATTCAGTGTCTCGGTCCAGCTGAGAACATTAACAGGAAAAAGAGGGAAGGGAAAGCCAATATGATTGTTCTAAACCACAATAAACTGCTGCAGAACGTGACTGGACGTACTGGGCACGGAAATGTTTGCGTAGGCATTGAACCACACGTACTTGCTCCAAGTTTCAAATTCCGAATACGCGACTGTGTGTTCCATGGTTGTACAGACATCCTTCTTTCTCAACTATTCTCTTCTCTTGTATTTCATTATGTGCTGTTATTTCAATACATGAATAAATTGCCTTCAGTTTCGTTGTCAAAAACAGAAGAGAAAAGAATCTGTCTTAAGAGATTACATTTTCATCACTTTTAGAATGTTTTGCTTCTTATGGTATTACATAGGCCTAACAGCAGCTGCGAATTTGTCATGGGTTTCCTGCACACAGTCTGAATTACTGACATATGTACTTACTGAGGAAAAAAGACATTTACTTCATCAGGTCAGGCATGCAATGTGATAGTACATGATACGCCTGTCAGTAGAGGTCATTTAGTGAAGTGAATGTTTAAGATCCTGAAAAAGGAAGGAATTGGCTTGAAAAAGCTTTCTTGAAGTCCCAGCCAGAACATACGTGTATGACATCCTGTACCTCCAGTGGACGCTGTACAGTATTGAGTTACTGTGTCAATTAATATAAAAAATAAATGCACTAAGTAAATAGTTTCAGATATTTAACATAAATACTTTCTCTCTGATACTGAGCAAATCAGATGCTTAAAGTGGCTTAACACAGAGATTCGATTACTTAGGAAATGAACTCAAATTCAAATCTCTTCTACTGACAACCAGCGTAAATTTAAAATGAATTCATGAACATTTATTAATGTGTAATATATTTCCTGTGAGTCTTGGTGTAAAATCTGGAAAATTAGCAAGACATCGGGCAGCCTTCCACATATCCCTCGTACAAGAAGTCGTGTCGGTGCGCGCTACAGAACACAGCTGTTCTGTGTAGTTTTTTTTTGTATATCATCTCGTTACCAGTCTACAGTGTGGTTTTAACCAGCAAGAAACTTGACACAGCGAAACTAAAATAAAACCCATGTGTGAAGAGACATCTGTAATTAATTCAGTAGCCAGAACCTCCTTCCTACTACGGACTTTTTGTCTAAAATAACACAGAGTAAGACACTAAAGTGCTTAAGTAAGTGCTGAACACAGACTAATACACATCATTATTTCTTAAGAGTTTATTCACAGGAAAACTTCAAATGTCTCAGAAAAGTTGGACAATTTAAAATCGACAAAGTGACATTATACAAATAATAAGGAGAACCTGACGCAACATGTGCTTCTACTTTCAATAACAACCAGATATCCTAATAGCTTAATTATTTCTTGTTATGAGCAGCGAGAATAATTTGAAAGTTGCATTTTTAAGTACATTTCTCTGTTGTTATTTTATTGCAATTTTTGCGCTCGGTTTGCTTGGACATATGGTGGAGAAAAATGCTGATGCAAATTGAACTCCGTAATAGTCTGCATATTTAGACTGTGGGATCACATGTTTAGCCTAACTGAAAAATATATGTAACGTGTCAGACCCTCAAACTGGACATTTTCGGTCTGTTAATTTGATTCTCTTCACTTTGGATTATGTACTTTCGAAGGATATAGCAACTCTATATTACGTGTTTTCTATGATTATATCGGACAGTTCCTTTCTTAGTCATACACCGCATCAATAAAGTTGGCTGTATTCCCCTCTCTGAGTGATTATTTGGCATTGCACTGACCGTTTACATAAGCCTCAAGTGCCGTTGCTTCAAACTGTGGTCCGCGGAGCCCAAACATTTAGAGAGAAGTTGGGAAATTTTCTATATTAAGGAATTTTAATTGTATAAAGTTCTTTAATAAGTAATATCAAGACGTCAACAGAAATTTGAAGCGACTTTAATCGCAAACTGTCACAAGTGCTAACAAATTATATGTGAGTCCGCACGTACACGAACGGTTCAACATGAAAAGAAGTTACAAAAATCATGTTTCGAAATCCAAACAAGTAGTTACAAAATTGCATACCTTCTGGAATGTTAGCCGTATCAATTGGTAAATAGATACCCATGTTTCGGAGGAGAGTTTTGCCTGCCTCCTCGGGGCCAATCAATCCAAGAAGAGACCCTGAAGATAAAGCCGTTACTTTCCTCCGCTACGCCAGTAGCTGTTTACCAGTCTGCGGGCCGTAACAGTTACGAAAGTCTGAGTTCAGGTCCATATCGCTGTGAGAAGCTCACATCTCGCAAATTGCTTTAAACTGCGCTTCAAAACAGCGAATTTATTTTGATTGCATTATGTTCAGTGTGTTCCGATAACTAATTTTATTGTAGGTAAAAATATCTGCGAGTTTTTTTTGTTCTCATGATGGCGACTTTAATGGCTGATGTTTTCCGAAAGTGACGCCATGTAGTCTGACAGTAATTTACGGAGAGCTTGGACCTAAGGTAAGGGAAGTGGCAGATGAAGGGAGAAAATGGCATACTGAGATGTTCATAATTTATAATTTGATGTGACATATTATTACGATGATATAAAAAGAAAAGCGCCATAGAACACAGAGTACAAATGGCGGAAAAGAAGACATAAATACATCGCTTTATTTATAAAATATAAGGGAAAGAACTTACCTCTTAGTTTTGCCACACAGGAAAGGATACTTTTAAAATGGGTCTTAAAGAAACTGTGTCAATGTATGGAGAGAATTCAACTCCGATATGAGGTGCTCACAGCAGGGATGTTGAAGATTCGGGGGCTATATTTCGCAACGTTTCGAAGGTTTGCAACGCCTTATGAAGAGAATCTAAGATCTTTCAACACGTCGCAGGCTATAACCTCAACAACGACGCTACATTTTCCAGTTGTTTTTTATCTTCACGGTTCAGTTCATTCAGGAGGGAGTTTATTGGGGGACTTTTGTGGAAATGGTAATTAACCTTCATGTTCTAATTTGTTAATTAGCTAAGGGACTATGGGTTTCTCAAGGACTATTTCGTTGAGTCGAACTGTAGAATATATCAAAAACCTGGATTCATGAACATCCTTCTCATCGCATGTGGTCTTATCTGTGACAAATTCATACAGGCATGTAGGCACTTTTTCATTTCATCTAGCTGTTAGTTGCCTTGTCAGCCTCGAAGGCCCGACCTTATTTCGGGTAGAAATCTTGGAAGAAATTTACAGCTCACCACCTCATCTGCAGCAACAAACACATGGCCTTTTTGCCACCAGGGTATACGATTTCCCATATGTACAGTCGTGTTTCTTAACAAGTGTGTGCGTAGATCTAAAAGCCTACAGATGTACATAAAACCTACGGAAGGTAGGCTAAGTAACAGAAACATCAAAGTGTTGTAGTATTTGCTTTAAATTTCGTATCCTGATGTATTTACACAAAATATTTAACACAGCGAGTGGCACTTTTATGTGCTACTAAATAATAGCATGATGCCTGCTCATTATAATGGCCATCGGTCTGTTGAGGATAGACAATAAACTGATACAGTGAATTAGTATTAATATGAAATTAATACTAACAAGGAAAGCTACAAGTACAGTCCTTTAGAATCCTAGAATGTACAACACCTTTTGTTTCGTATGGCTAACTCTTAAGTCCAATAATTAGAAGAATAGAGGAGCCGAGGTAGTTAAGTTACTATACTGATTAGGCTATGGACTGGGCAACTGAAAAATCATGCTTCGATTCCCAGCAGAGACAATGATTTATTTCTTCCACAAAATGTCGCCACTGGCTGTGGGGTGCGTTCAGCCGCCTGTTCAGTGGGCAACTGTGGCTTTCTGCCCTGGCGGAAAGCGGTGATGGCGTAAAGCGGACCACTTACTCCATCAGTACTGAGGTTAAGAATGTGTTAAACTACATCTTCACTCGTCCAGATGCCTTCCTGACGTGCACAGGGACAATTTTGTCGCACGCGAATGAGGTGTTCCATTTAAATTCAGTGCTTTCGGAAGTGAATATGAAATGCTGAGATCTTTTCGAGAAAAGGCGATTACAATAAAGAAAATATTCACGGTATTTAGAATCAGTACTTATATAATCAGCTCACTGTAGAGCATGAATGTGCCGAAACTAGATGTTAGCATGTACTTATAAGAAAAAAGACAACGCAAGAACTTAAAATACTTTTGGCTTTTCCAGAATTTATGAACTTTCCTTTCCGAAACTGAACTTACATTTGAAATGGCAACCCTAATTTAGGATGTAGATCATTCAAACGTGCAAAGAACACACTCCAAACTTTCCATATAATAAATATGGCAACTCTCGACTGACGGACCTAGAGATGAGTGTCAAATGAAAATTCTCTTCGCGGCAGGAGATTTCAAATATCTATGAAAGCTAGCACATGTTGCGAAACTGTGGCAAGTTGAGATCTTTAGTGACGTTAAAAATGATTTTTTTTCGTTCATAGTGCTAAGAAGGATTTAAATGCTACCAATACTTGCTACAATTCACTTCATACTTCCGTACTTTCCCGTTTCCTATCTGAAGTTCAGACGTTACCTGCTGTTGTATATTGTTGTGAATCTTGATCCCTCATGCTATATATGTACACGTGTTTATACACGTATATCAGAAAATAAGTGCTTAAAATATTTAAACCTAACGGAAATAAAAAAATTGTGACAATGGGAACAATTTATGAGGAGCTTCATGATTTGTATTGTTCATCAAACCTTGGTCTCAAATAAGTGCAGCAAATCAAGGATGGTGAAATGGGCAAGAGTCTTACAAACAGAGGATCGAGTGATGAAGAATTGTGTGACTTCGGGTTCCATAGAAGGCGTAGAATTTGTAATCCATCTGAGTGACTATAAGCTTTCAAATGAAGGTTCTGCTACGCAAAGTGAGTTACAACTGCAGCAGTTGACAAAGTTTTATTTAATGTACTCTTCTAGGTCTTTATAATACTGCGTAGTGCACACTAATTGTCCATGCTACATAGCTATACGTTATATACCAGCTTGAAAATATAAATGTCAACTGGTGGCTCTTGAATACGTCGAATCCTTAAAGATGTAAATTCAGAGGGTCTGCGGCATTTATTCTCTTTCTCCTCGCCTTTATGTTGAATCTGCAGTGAACCTCGTACACAGCAGTTACGGTATATCCCGTATGTCACCTCTTTTAACGTTAAATGCTCTGCAGCTTGCCGGCCTGTTTTACTTACGCGTAGCGTATGATTTTTTACAATGAATGTCGCTGGATAAGAGATCATTGCAATGGAGTCTTAGTGTGTCCCAGAGATGCAGAAGCTGAACTTTGTACGGGGAAATAAAAGAAGGTTACAGAGTCTTGATATTTTCCATGTTCCTGTCTCAATAATGAGTGCTATTGTGTTCATTTTCTATAAAAAATGCTGCTGGTATGTTTAGTGACAGTGAAGAGTGAAGCCTTGAAGTCGGCGTTTTCACAGAGCACTGCACTCCAAGAAAAAAACACGCCTTTTCCAATCCATGATAAAGACTTGCACGGTTGTGTTTCATGTGGAATGATGGGTAAGGTTAGTTTCGTGGGATGTACCTAGCTTACCGTTTGAAAATTCCACCAGCCAGGAAACATGCATTGCGCTATATACATGTCGCGATGTAAAATTTTCGTCTTCATCTTCTATTTTAACCAAAATTAAAAACACTTGACAATTTCCTGTAAGATTCCCCGTAGCAGATTCCACGAAAATCCATTCAGCCGTCGAGTTTTGTACGTACAGACGGAGTAGAGAGTAATTTCATAGTCTCTCTGTATAACGCGAAAGTGATATTAAAGTAGGTTTGAGAGGTTTTCACATTTTGTGTAGGGTAAATAACAATATAGTCATGTGCTTATAGGGTGGAGATGGAATCACATCGTTATTTTAGTGACCGGTTTAAGGACTGAAGAGTAGACGAGTCGTGGTTCGGATTCCGGCGGAGGTAACAAGTTTTTCTCTTTTCCAAAAGGACCAGACAAAATCTTGAGGCCCACCGAGGGTCCCGGTTAAAGGGTGCGGGGAATTCTTTCCTGTGAGTAAAGCGGTCTTCCTATCGTACATTGGGAGAGCTTCAGTTTTCTGGTTATGTTAAATAATTAACTCCACAGACCAGAGTCCTTGCGAAGTCAGTAGTTCCTTAGCTGGTCAAGAAATCCCCCGAATTTTATGAAACCAAAGGTTTATTACAATGTCCACAAGAGGCCGCCACTTTTCCCTGTCGTGGATGTTATGTAATTAGTGTATTAGTACATTAGTAGAATTTGATCTCTAGGCCTTGTAAGAGTGAGTTATATATTCCACAATATAAACATGTCCATTTTTTTTTTCGTAATGGGAATTATAGCCTGCTGTCAGACGTAAACACACGTCTACTTCGAGGAACACATACCCACTCTCTGCCCGGAAAATTTCCATCCAAGTTCGCTCAAAAGTCAAAGATTCTGGCTTGTGTTCGGGAAGGGCGAAGACAATCTAAGCCCTAATCTGCGATTATTCATGGTATTCCTCAGACTGTACAGACAAAACTCGGGTTAATGCGTTAAATTAGTCCTCGATTGCTCCAGCTGACATGGTCTGCAATTGAATCGTCACAGTCATCCAATCATTCAACGCTATATTTACTGACACAGTTGTAAAATAGTTTAGAAACGCCTGGAAATAGTAGTCAGGATACGAGAGTTTTTGCTGTAGTCAGAGACTGAGGTTTGGACTAGAGTTAAGATCCGTGAGTGTACAAAGCAGTAAAGCAACACCTCTGTAACTGGTGCGACACAACAGATGGTAGCAAGGGGCTGTGAGCCTCTCAGCCCACTGCAGCCATTTGCCTGACCCGCCCGGTTCCCATTTCCTCACCACATTTACTCCTTCCTCCTCTTTCGACGCGCCAACATGAGATGGGCACACATTCGGCACCTCTTACTTGAGAATCTTAGGCAGAAGTTTCTGTGTGCCAACGAGGATAGAAAATATATCGCTAGAAGAACGAGATCCCTCATAGTCCGCCTCCTCTTCTCCTTGCTACTAAGGCATCCACAAGGGGTCTGATATATTTCGCCTCTTGCGCTTCCCGCCCTTGCAGCTCCATCTTGCTCAGGCCTCAGATTTATATCCCAAGTATAAGCGTTTCTTTAACTATTATTTTTGCTGGTATTAACTGAACACCCCTTAAACTCGCCTAACCCAAAGTCAGTCTAATACGTTATTCCATTTTACTATTTTATCAAATAATGGTCTTACGAGGTTTTAGGACGTGTTGTGTGAGTGGAATTGGCATCCATCTTAACCAAATTCAGCCACCCTGAAGACACTAAGTAAAACGTTTGATCAAACCCCTCATTCTAAAATGTGTAAAAATACAGAAAACTATCAACTGAGTAACACTCACCGTGGAAACTTCTGGACATTTTCTCGTTCAGGTCACATTACCCAAAATCAAAGATCGTGACTCCAAGATAGTAGGTCCAAATGATTTAAACTATTAAGTTATGCCATTAAATTTATCTATCTATCTATCTATCTATCTATCTATCTATCTATCTATCTATCTATCTATCTGTCTGTCTGTCTGTCTGTCTGTCTGTCTGTCTGTCCGTCCGTCCGTCCGTCTCTGTGTTTGTCTCTGTCTGTCTGTCCGTCCGTCCGTCCGTGTAGCCACCTGTCTACCTACCACCTATCTGCCTATAAGAGCACCTAGTAATATAATCGACGTAGCTCAGTCTGTATATTTACTAGGTACGGGCTGGAAGACCAAAGAATAGCGGTTCGATTCGTGACAGAGGAAAGAAATGTTTCTCGCATCCACAGCACCCAGAACGGCTGCGACATTCAGCCCAAACTCCTACTCAACAAGTAGTGATGGCATCTTTCCTTGGGGTAAAGCGACCGCAATGTGAAACTGACCACTCAACTCTGTTTCGCGTCGAGGTTAATAACGAGTGTAGTCATATATCCACTCCCCCCTCCCCCCCCCCCCCCCCAATAAAGCTTCGTAACGTCTACATGAGCAACTTTACTTGACTCGATTTAATATATTTTTCTTTACTTTATCGCACAAGAAAATAACTGTCCAAAACAAATATTATGCAGGTGCCAGAATTGTTATTATGCCAGAAAATTAATACAACGCCTAAGACTTAGGTTTTAGCCGAAATAGCCTATCTCATGTCATTTTTTTGTCCTCAAAGAATTCTTTTCCTTACGAAACATTCTTGTTCCCCCGTGAGAAGGGCGCAGTTACAGAAACTGTTGTTGTCAGTGTAGCACGAGACGGCTGCTGGCCCGGCTAATAATTGAGCAAGGTGAAGCCAGGTGCGTGAGTGGGGTCCCTAGCGGTCTGGCTCTTCGCAACTTGGGCGGGAACACGCTTCCTCACCGAAGAATTCGACCTGCAGTCACTTTCTCAAAACTAACATCTTATTGCACCTTTGATTAATAGTCACCGCTCTGTGGCCCTACCTTGTTTGGCCTGATCCAGCACTCAGGAGTGTCCAAAGAAATTTAGACACAAGGTATTCTGTTGTAGGCTATTAAAAAATTCCTCTTCCGCTTTCGGCTGTTTCCCGCTTCATATCACAGTTAATGCAAGGCGTCCTGAATGTTAGGTTCCAATGGCTTTGATCGATTTCTCCTAGTGACTTCAGATTACAGGAGGCCATAATTTATTTTTCTGACTTGTTATATCTTCTTTGTTTATATTTTATTTTATGATGGGTTAACTATCTCAGACGTACAGCACAGAATGCTAGAGGGACTGCCGAATGATAAGTTGTAAAGAATCTGGAAGGAAATGTTGGTGATCTAACTGAGGTATAGGCGTACTGTCTCGGCACTTGGCTGGAGAGATAACCCTCAGTCAGTGTATATGATATCTCATGTCAGAATTTCAACCACATACTTTCCGAATACCTCGCCAAAAAAACAAGCGATGTTGCTTGAGGCAAGTTGCTCGGCGTTTACTATCAGAATATCAGAATTATCCGGATATTCCATTTATTATTATACATTATTCTACATTTGAAATAATGTCATTACACATGTTTATAAATATGTGTTTAGTAAGTCAATACGTGGAGTTTTGAGCAATGTTAATAAAGGATGGCGCAAAATTTACTTGATTTTCTATGCCTAGAAGAGAAAAGCACCGTCAAATGCCTTTTGCGCTACTCTATTCATATATCACAGCTATTTTCATGTGAATTCTAATGAAAGGTGTACAAAGGGAACTTAGTGACCTATTCGTATAAAACTTAGCCGTGTTGAAAAGAAGGCCAGACTCTGATTTTTCCGGAGTTTCAGGACGAAGGAATTGCGTGAGTAATTTCAGTCCCTGTAGAATTGATTTTGCTACGTGTATAGGTTTTCTGAAGAGAGGATACGCCGTACATTCTACTCTAATTTTCTCAGTATCATCCAGCCCCACAATGTTATATTCTACCCTTCCTGTGACCCTTCCTTCACTACGTAGTTCAGACACCATATAATCTGAGACAGCAGCTAGTCAGATGGTGCGGTATATAATATGACAAATGTTTGAAAACCAAGCATTATTCTAGTGAACCAAAGCAGATTACCATCCTGTTGTAAGTTATACATGTATGTGAATGAATTTAACATGTAATAATTTCATATCCATTATAAGATCGGAAAGAATGTGTTCCGTTATACACAACTAAAAATTACCAAATATGTTCTGTGAAATTTTTTAATCTTCCGTACTGATAGTAATAATAAAAGGCAAATTAGTTTCCAGCATCTAAATTATTCTAAATTTGAGTAATTAATGGGCTATTAGAAACTCTACTTTTATTGCGTTACATAAACTAATTTTAATATGAATGACTAAAAGGAAATCTGTCTCTGTGCTATGACATGAAGGCGTGTAGGAGAGTGGAGGCATAGTTCCAGCGTTAGTAGCTCTGGCGCTAGATGGAGAGCAGTGTTTATCTTATTATTGCAGGACAACTTGGAGATGAGTAGTCAGCCTCAAGCCCCGACCGTTTCACCCCCTTAAAAAGATATATCGGTTCCCATTAAGTGAAAGGCTTGGGAGATGGACCGCAGTCTTCTTTGACGCAATATAGCGCAGTTTGTTCACTGTTCTTTGTTTATTACTAGGAAAGAAATGTAACTCGGTGACTGGTTCTGCATTGGTCCATTCTTCATTATAAAAGGAAAATATAGCTTGGAAATAAGCAGGCAGTCATGGCCTCCTCGTCCATCCAGCAGTCCAGGCAGCCGGCTGGTACATAATTGAGTTGTCTACATACAGAGGAAAAGAAGTTTTAGTTGGCTGGATTGACCATGGTAATCGCCGTGAATTAGCATTGCTAATACCTGCAACAGTACACTCACTTTTCATCAGGAAACCAGTGCCGCAGAGTCTGGAGAACTTGTTTGTTCTAGGCCTAGACTCGCGACATTTCCCATTTATTCTTTTAACTTGGCATCTTCTTAATTATTTTCTTGTGTCTACAAAATTAAACATTCCAAATTTACTGTACAGACTTAAGTAATGATCTTAAGATTACTAATAATATGGTGAATTAGTTTTGAACCCCCATGGCTGAGGGAATATTTGGAACTAAGGGAGATGAATGGGGGGGGGGGGGTGCTGGAAAATACTGCATAAAGAGGAGCGCCATGATTTGTACTTCTGACCAAATATTATGACAATAATAAAATTAAAGACAGGAGATTAGTAAGGCGTAGGACACCTACAGGAAGAAAGAGACATGCGTAAAAATTTGTAAAATGAAGAAGTGTAAGTAAGGTACCACTTTAAAGACGTGTGTGTAGATGAACGTACATTAAAAATGGATTTTAAAGAAGGAGGACGGGAGGAAGTTGATTGGATTTGGCTGGCTCGGTATAGGCGAGCGCTCATGAATATGGCAATAACCCTATTTCCACAAAATTCTGGGAATTTCTTGACTAACTGAGAAATTATAATTTTCTCAAAAGAAACACCATAGAACTATTTAGGGGAGAAAATAATAAATGTCTTTCGGGAGGAAATACCTTATTCAAGAAGACTGTACAAACCAGGTAACATTGTGTTTAATATTATATTAGACAGCGTTAAGTGCCACCCTTCCTTTTCACAACTACCTGCAAAATTCATCCCTCATGGGTGTATATACTGCTCCGAGATTGGGGGTACTATTTCTTATAAATTAACTTCATTCCTAGAAGTGCACTACTGCGATTCACAGCCACACAAAATAGACAGGAAGGCGATTAAGCTATTGTGCTTGTTTGTACTGCTGTGATTTATAGCAACTTAGAGGGAGAGCAGGATATATTGACGAAATTATGTATATAGGAAGAGAGACGTTATTCTCAACTAAGTCTTTAAGAAATCAGATAATTCAACTTTAACACAATGGCGTAAGTACTAAATATTTTACTTGAAAAGTAAAACCCTCTACTCCATGGACAATAGGAATATATTTTAAATACATAACCTTAATACGTATATAATCTGAAGTCCTAAATATTTTACTCTAACAGTAAAACTCTCTACTTCATGGAAAATAAGAACATATTTTAAATACATAAGACATAACCTTAATATATAATCTGAAGTCCTGAATATTTTATTCGAAAAGTAAAACCTCCTACTTCATGGAAAATAAAGAATAAATTTTAAATATATAACCTTAACGTATAATATGTACTGAATAAATGTGACCCTTATACCTCAGTCATTCTATTAGCCGGAATTAAAGAAAGGGTCGAACCACTGTCACTTTGACCAGTACTGTTATAATGCATTTATTTTAAAACTTCTGACTTATTATTTATTTCCCTGTGTAGACTATGCATGTGTTTATAATTACACTGAAAGTATTGTCTGTGCTAGTTAGTGAACTCCTGTCAACTGTGAAACACACACATTCAAGCCTGCCACAAGCACGCTGTAATAAACCTTACTCTAGGTGTTGACATTAATCCATTTGAGACTCAATTTTCCGGAAGACCGACCAAGCACATAAAGAGTTACTTCCGGAGTGTACGTACTAACACGTACTAAACAGGATGTGGTCCTGCAGGTGAACAGTTGGAGTACAGCAGTTACAATATATCCAAGTCAAAGCTCATAATCTGCTTATATATGTAATATTCTCGGCTGTCGGAATGTTATTTAATATAGGCCTAATAAAAAACAAGTAACGTTTCTGGAGATGCGTTGAATTCGATGATTGTTGCAACATTCGCTGCCTGTCGTGATTACTGTGTTGATCACGTGCACGATATGAAGACGTACAGGCGGGGGTCGATATACAGCTGCATTCATTCTTAAGCTCGGCATTAGATGGAGGCGAGTGGTGAATTTCAGGCCCCGGCCGCTTTGCCTCTATGACAGGACCCCGTCACTTTAAATGGGAGGCCGGCGGGTTCCAGAGCCGGTCTGGAACTTTTGTAAAAAATAAACAGGCGTGGTTCAGTAAATAAACGTGTGACGTGAGCGTGCAGATTTTTGAAGACGACCTACTTTAAAAAAAAAACAATTAAACAGGGTCATGTTGCCCTCAGATTCATAGAAGCCTTTGTAAGGAAGACAGGCAATGAAATACCTGTATTCTTGCTGCGAATATACAAACGAAACTAGCATTTGCCATAAATCTGCCCGTCTTTGATATCATGACTAATGCAAACTCGGTGTACCTGGCGGAAGCAAGTGGTAGGCCTAATTTGATGTAGCTGTTTCTTGTACCAAAGCCTTTCGCTGGGTTGTCAGACTGCCAGAGGATCACTCATTGGATTGGGTAATCTTTGGCCTTTTATTATTCCCAGTGGTAATTTTAGGTACCACGTTCTGTAACGTTAAGTATGTCAGCATTCCGCCACAGAGTGATCCGCGAACTTCCCAAACGAAACACTGCTCTTCTCGGTCTACCCTTTTCGCATGTTTCCACCAATTCAACACCCCCATATTTAATCCATCTATCATCGATGCTGTATAATCTTAGCAGCTGACAGCATCGTTAAACAGAACACTTATCTCTCTCCCTATATAATATTTAAAGGCTGATTTTTGTAATAGACGTGCATTGTGTCTCTGTGAGGCAGAAAATGAGTTTTTGTATATGATTTAGAGTAACGCCAATCTTTAAAGTATTCACGTCTTCACGGAACTTGTACAACCCGAGAATCATCCTGCTGAAGAGCTTCCAAAGTGAACAAGCAACCATGTGAGAAGCGGGGGCGGGGAGTGATGAAGACAATGAACATGAAAATATTTAGATGTGCGAATAATAAGTCTTTATCCCCTTCGATTAGCCTCTATAATCGACTTGTAGGATGATACGTAAATGACAAATGGGAAAGAATGTGGAAGAAGGCAGTGTTGTTGTGTTTTAAGGCATCCCCTCGGAATTTGTCTGGATGAATTGTGGAACACCAATAAAAGCCTGACTCAGAACAACTGGCCTGCGGCCCTGCCAGCTATATGCAGTGAGAGTCCCATATTCAGCCTCCTTGTCAGGGTGGAATTGGAAACCGAAGCAAACCGATTTAGATAATGAGATCAGTACAATTCGCATGTCGTTCCTAATTAGCAACGCAATACAGTTTCGTGCCAAGGAAAGCAGCGTCGCTCACGCTACATACTGTTGCAAATATAAACGCACATTCCTGCATAAACGGCTACAGTTATCAAATACTCTTTTTCTATTAAGGTTTTTAGGTGGCTTGAAAATGGAAAGAACTAACAACTGTGTTTATTGATTTGCAGTGTCGTCAAGCAACCCGTACTTTACCAATGGACACGGCGTCACATTCCAGAAGGCTTGAATTGTATCAACATCGCTGTGAGGGTAACCTCTTCATTTCGTCGTTCCACCACAATCAAAGCGTCAAGAATGGCCACGGTTTCACACAACACTGGTGAGTACATTTGTAGTCTATTATTATAATATTAACTGATAGTGTCAGTACATCCCTCAGGCAGTCACTTTCTGTACGTCAGGAAGCGGGAAAATGTAAATACTGATATTCTTTTCAGTAAGAAACATTCGAAAGGATTATTAAAGTTACTACCACATGAACAGAAAACCGATCGACCGGCCAAGTCCCAATCCAGTGCTTTTGCTGTGTTAGAGGAAGGCCTGCACCTGATACGTTCCTAGGACACTGCAAACCCCAATCCAGGAAGACCCAGCGCTCTGGGAAAATGTAGACTAAAGCCGTTGCTAAGGTATGGGAAAACCTACTCCAGGAAGAGCCATCCCTCTTGGAAAACTCAAATTTGCAAGGATAGGTTAGTATAAGAGGAAGACACGTCGTCCAGGAAAAACCAAAACGCGTGCGGTCACTAGGGTACGGTAATCCTAAGTACAGTAAGAAAAACTTCTCTGGAGAAACCAGACTAGACCCGTTGCTCAGATACGGGGAAAACGCACTCGGCGAAAACGCAACGCTCCATGACAGTGTAGTTTTTAGAATACGTGGAAAATGCGAACTATATTGTCTCAGACTGCAGTTCACGTGTTTCAGGACTGTCAAGCTAGTAAATATTCTATACTCACACATAACCGGTGTTGTATTCTTTTCGTAAATTTATCGAAGTTTTGGGTTAATATTTCTAAAGAAGTTTCTGTCAAAAGCGCATTGTACTAATCAACTACATCAAACTTTCCTTTCCTTTCCTTTCCTTTCCTTTCCTTTCCTTTCCTTTCCTTTCCTTTCCTTTCCTTTCCTTTCCTTTCCTTTCCTTTCCTTTCCCTTCCTTCAGTACATTTAATGAAAATTTGGAAATGCAGTCCATATACTGTCTGTACGTCACTGCAAAATTACTTTATATTGTCAGCTAAAGAGTTCTCAGAATTGTAAGAGAAGCTCAGTAATGTGTTATTCGTAAAGCGTTTAATGACGATTGACTAGCTGTACAATACGTTTTATTTCATAAGATAAGGCAAAATGCATTCTCAGACGCAAGTAAATAATTCCGTTCCACAAATAACGAAATGAAATTTTATAGGGAGATAGAAACGTAGATCTGTCTACATATCAGATCTTAACCCATCTGGAGTGTGGTCTGCTCACGTGCTGTAGATTCAGGCCAGTTATGTGTGATTTTTGTGTATGAATATCAAGTGATCTCTCGAAAAGCGACAATAGTTACATTTTTGGCATTAAAACGTGTAGAAAAATATACAATCTTTATAGATACTGGACATTTAAAGGCTAACATGATTCTACCACCTTTGTAATGTTAAAAGTGTGGATTTTCCCAAAAAGTGTATTTAGGTCATTCGCGTGATTTTCACATGGAACACGGTTATGAACAGCGATTATATCCTTACATAAATAACACTAACTAACCTATCACTGTAATGATCATAGGCTGTGTTCTCTGAAAGGCGCCAACTGATGTTTTATATATAATTTAAACGGAAGTCAGTTTCGAGGGGTTAATGCACTTCATAGTTCAAGATTAATGTTCCCAGCGGGGAATGTTATTATTTTTAATAGATGTCCGGGGAAGGGGCGATTGTAGTTGGGAACTGAACCTAACAACTCCCGACCTTCCATTGTGCAGGTTAAGAATGCGTGGTGCTGAACTCTGCTCACACATACACCTTAATGAAGGTGCTAAACGCAGCACAGTAAAACCTCTACCTCTTTTTAAAGGCTGTTATTTAACGCGCCACCAGTGGAATAACGCTGACAGTGGAAACCTGAAAAACTTTGCGAAAAACGTGTCACACTGCTATTCTGTCGGAGAGAACTCTCACGTGGAATAGCCGGGGATCGAAACCAGCCCTCCACGTTAAGAGGCCACCGATTAACAGTCTAAACCATGGCACCACATGTAAAAGTAAAATTAATTTACGTAATATGTAAAGGACCAGTTCGTAGGACTGGATTCTTAAAAACATGTTACTTTAACGACGATCTTAGATTTTGATATTTTTAGAGTCAGAGATAGCTAGATGAATGAGTGTGAAGCTTTGGTGAAGTTGCATTGACAGCGAAAGCCCGAAGTACTCCCAGTGACACTTTGTCCAACAAAAATCCAACTGGACCTGACAGTCCAAATTCTTATCTTTGATATGACAAAGACTCTAATTATTACACGTTTCCACTTCAAAAAATGTTTCATTACCTATATTCAAACAAAATCTTCTCCGCTTAAATCGGACCAAATTTATATGCCGTAATTGGTTAACATATGGCGCCCAAAGTAATGCTTCAGTTTGTGAGAAGGACGGCACAGTTAAACCTCCATGTCAGTGACAGTTATTTCCAGTGGAGGAAGCTTGCCTACAGCCTTGAGTGACGGGTCTGTTATCGTGTTTACGCAAACGTTGTGCTCAAACATCAACTAACGTGTGCCCTCAGTGTAATTAAAACGAACGTGATAGAAAAATATACTAACGAATTAGAAGCCCCAATTTCCCGAAAGTTCCGTCAAGAATTTCCCTAATTTCTATGGAACTTTAATGAACATAGTCGTGATGAAAAGAGCTCCAAACTAGGCCTTATCGCAATTCAGATAAATCAGTTAAGCATGGTGACACCCAGCATCTTTAAGATCCATTTTAATATAATCATTTCATCAACAGTCAAAACTCGACTTCCACTGTTGGTAGGCTCACGTTATGCTCACATTCCGCTGACGGTTAGAGAAAAAGCCTTTGTATTTAAATACATCAGTTCGTGACTGTAGCGTGCCTTAAACGTGACGACCCTTGGACTGGTTCTCGACTGGACCATTACTGTTCCTGTATTCTGAATCAGGCCTTAATCTTTCAATTGTTCTCTTCGGTTTAGGCTGTGCAACTAAAATATGTATTGTTTTGTCGCCATGTGTTGTCACTTCTGACAAGAGGAAGGGCGTGTCGTGTCACAAATCATAGTCTTTGTCAATATGTACATAACTCTGAAAAGTCTTGCATATATTCCCATTACCTACATTGCATTAAAAAACATCTAATTCCGTCAAGTTGAATCCTTGTTTAAAAGCCAACTGTTCCTCACCTAGGCAAGAAATTCCCCGCATTTTATGAAGCTTGATTGTTCATTACGAGGTTCACAAGAACCTGCTACTTAGCCGGAGGAATCCAGTTTGAGCCTTTCCAACCTACTTCTTTAAAAAAATATTTTAATATTATCTTCGCGAAAAGATACATAAAGTAATACAACATGTAACATACTTAGCTTATGCTATAACGACAATTTAGTCACTTTATTTGCCTTTAAAACTGACCGCAGACGTTTGGAATGTGCCTTGTTCTATGCTGTTAACACTTGCACCCTCAAAATTTTATATACCGTCTACGTTCCAAAAGTGCTCGTCACGAGAGGAAATTCAGCAATCCCATCATGGCGTATTTATTTATCTGCTGAGCTATTGAGGCTCTTTAGCTGCGGATATGCATTTGGTAAACACACAGAGACGGACGAACGGGCGATGCTAGTAGAGAGACGTCGAATAAAAAGAGAAGGTAAAGCAGATGATGATAGAGTCGGTGTACTGATTGACTTGTAGAGTATTATATTAACATTATTGATACGTGGTTCTCTTACTATACCCAGCCCACCTTATCGATGTTCTTCATCATTATAGTCCGTGAAGGCTGACCATTATATGGCTCCATCAAGCCAAGATAGACACCGCCCAAATATAATAATAGTTCAGCCTTGTTGCTAGCATAGTACACAGGGGCGACCAACGCAAAATCTGTTAGACAATACGAAAAAAAATTGCTGTTTTAACAGCCCCAGAGAAGACACAGAGTGTGATGGCAGAACTTGAAGACTTAACACCTCTAATAACAAAGCCCGCCGTGGAACACGACCCCATACTTCCATCCACCTCTCGGACGTCCACTCCCCTTCGTTAAACCAATCTGACTGCCGTAATTCCATCTCCCTCTCATTCTTAAAAACTGAAATTTACCAAGACGTCTCACTGTCAAAAGTCGGTCTGCCTTTAGTTGTCTTTATTATACCAGTCATCCGCTTAACCCCCCCTAGCTTTCTGGACTATCCGAGCTATATCTTATATTGCTTGCTTGATTGATCAATCTCAGGTTCGAATATGCTTCCTAAGTACTTATTTTTTTCCAAACGCCTGTAAGTTATGAGACTGGGGAGGTTCTCGCGGCCGTCAATGTGAATGTTACTGTCTTCTGTGACGTAACGCGCCGTGTTCTGCCATACAGATAGTAGTGTTTCGGAAGGAATTATTGTCTCCAGGTTTAGGCTCTATTTCCACCCTGATGATGGAAAAATCATATTAATTTTACCTACAATTTATGTTCTTCCCTTGATGTAAGAGGTCACATTGCACAGCCATGCAAAACATCTGGCAAAATATCTGACATGATAGGTAAAACGGGCACAAAAGTTCCCTTATTTACAATTTTGAAGTTTCTACTGGCTTAATATCAAAAGCCTCTTCAGCTGTCTTTTTGCAGTGTTTACACTGAGACTGGTAGCTCTGGACTGAAGCGTCTGGCAATGCCACGTCTGCTATAGAACACATGCGTTATAATTTCTTGTAGTTATGGGGCGTGTAGAAGTATACTAGTGGTCACTATGTGGTAGCCTCGTTGTTTTCTCCTTCGCACATGGACCCTTCAACATATGAATGACAAGATTCTGTGCAAGAAACAGAAAAATTAGGAGTTTCTTCCCACTTTCCTTATTTCTAAGGAAATGTAGGCAGGTAACCGGAATAAAATCACGTTCGTGGTTCCGGTCCTCCCCTTCTTCCTGACCATTACATGCGGGACTTATGGTGGACCGTATGGTAATGGGAGAGGTGGATTACATTGTATCTTAACCTTTTAAATCCTAGCGATAACTTTACATACCACCAGGTTTAACATTCAAAAGTTCTACGTGGTGCCCACATTGCGTTTATGTGTTTTGTACGGATCTCAGAACAAACAGCAACTTTTGCCTTATAAAACATTAAGAGATTGGTTTTTATAACCGAAGTGGAGAGTGTTTACAGCGCAGTACGCACTGAGTCCTTATATAAAACAGATACGCTTCGTCTTTAAAGGGTTAAATGGGTTAACTCTAAACTTTATTATAATTAGTAATTTGATTTTGTTTGCACCAAAGGTTACGAAACCATGTATTGGGCGTATAAAGATTCCTTCCTTCTTCCACTGTGGACAGCTTATTGTTGCTAAGCCACATTTTGCTTAGATCAGAACTTCCATATGCTGTAGTTGTATGGGACCCACAACTGACTGTTATTATTTAACTATGGTGAGTGCAGACGATGTGTGTATGGAACTGCTGCTTCTTCTGTGACAAGTCTCCATTGCTTGAATCACACAAATCTCACATGGACTGCGCTGAAAGCGAAAACGGGCTTCCGCAGTAGGACTGCTGACTAGTAAGTCTAAGAAACCTGAATGCGTACCGAGAAACTGTGGAGGCATTTGATACGATATCAGCCTATGAACATCTTCAGATACTACGCACTAGGCGGTTCCACTTTTTGTTCCCTTCTGTATCGATCTGTCTAATAGAGATTGTCCCTCAGTTCTTGGAACAGTTGGCGTTAGTGCTCCTGCTGGAAACGTATGGGACGTGTTTTTTGTTCACTGTCGCAGTAGCTCAGTCGGTACGTTCGGCTCCTGGCAGGGCCAGTTTTTTTTTTCTCCCTGCTAAAAGGTCCAGACCGGCTCTGGGGCCCATCCAGGCCCCTCCTCAACTAGCAGTACCCCGTGAAACCCCATGAATCACGAATTAATTCGTTAAATTCTCAATCTAATTCGACTGTAAAGAGTTGTGTATTAATACAAAGGGTTATATACACACAAAACAGGACATAATATAACTATTTTCGTGATTGTAATCTGTATTGTTGTATTCTAAAGTCAAAAGGAACTAAATTAGTTCAACAGATCGCGTAAAACAGCCATATTTAGGAGACAAATGTCTCAGTCTTAAATAGACACATTGATAAACACACTGGCGATATGGCAACGATACCTATAGAGACCTAAGAATGGCCAAGTAATCTCAATGTCTTATACGTTATAGTATAAAACAAAATTGTGTATATCTAAATCCCTTTCCATATTTTGTTGATTCTCACAACCGGATGCATTCCGTTAAGAAGGGGAAAGAGCTCACAATTATTCCTCTATCCCAGTAGAGCTCACAATTATTCCTCTATCCCAGTAGAGCTCACAGTTACTTCTCTATTCCAGTGTAGCTCAAGTTACTTCTCTATTCCAGTGTAGCTCACAGTTACTTCTCTATCCCAGTAGAGCTCACAGTTACTTTTCTATCCCAGTAGAGCTCACAGTTACTTCTCTATTCCAGTGTAGCTCACAGTTACTTCTCTATTCCAGTGTAGCTCACAGTTACTTCTCTGTTCCAGTGTAGCTCATAGTTACTTCTCTATTCCAGTGTAGCTCACAATTACTGCTCTCCTCCAGTATAGCTACACTTACTGATCTATCCCAGTGCAGAGTACAATTACCTCTCTATCCCAGTGTAGCTTACATCGGTATCCGATTACCAGGGACTCAGCTTCGTATCCCAGGAGGACAGGATCCTCCGCATGATAGGTGTATGTGTACAGAATGCTGCACGAGTGGTGTAAGGTGTGCAGCTAATGAGAATGAATCATCTGAGATAGACTACTTAATACAGTCAACAACATTGCCCAACAAAGTATTTTAAAATATTTGAAATTATTGCACTTTTATTTCATTTTAACATTAATCCTGCTTCCTGCGGGTCGTCAGTGTATAAGAATTTAGCAGTTGTATTTAAAAATAGGCACTAAATTCTTAGACAGATGATTTTCCAATTAATGTAATAGTATAAAATTAATTTCTAAAAGAGTCGTAAATTCATAAATGTTAATGCGTGATATGAAGTAAGCCGTGAACAAATTATTTGCGTTATTTTTAGGCACCCAGTAAGGCCGTGTGCTTTTTTCGCAACCTCAAGCTCTTCGGCTCGAAATTGGACTTTAAAAAAAGCTCAGGTGCATAAATTGATATCTGCTCACGTCGTCTGCTCGATGGCTTCGCAATTCGTTATACACTGTTTGACTACTCATTCATAGTTAATAAATTAATATAGTTTTTGTACTCAAGGAGAGCAGACAAATAACGTCTGGTTTACTGACACGCCAAAGTAACTATAAAAACCGGCCCGTTGTAAATAAAGCCAACATTTAAATATGTGGGATACGAATATTAATACAAGATTAAATTCAACAAGAATATTAAAATTATGTATAGCAGTATTTATGGCGTAAGTTTTACAATTATGCTGCTTTATATATAGGTCTTACCAGACAGTTAACATTTAAATAAATTAATATTTTGAAGTACTCCAAGCAGCTAACGAACTCCACTGGGCAGAGCCTTTATTATGAAGCCGCCACTTCCTTAGCTAGTCAAGAAATGCACCCCATATTGTGAAACTCGACTTTCCATGATTTTTTAGAATTGTCCGGCAATTTTCTCGATCCTAAACTAGATAAGGTCGTCAAAAATAAACCTTCATATTGGAGCTCTGTAAACGTACGTGATGCTGGTTTTTTAAGGTGAGGAATTGCTAGCTCCCCACTCTTCCCCCGAACCAGAAGATCACCCCTTGTCAGCTGTCCGTGACTGTATGTTGAACACATTTTTTCAACTACCCTCCATATCTTGTGGCCGCCTGACCCATCCGCAACCGTGCCGAAAGGGACCCAGTTAAAGCGGAATTATTCCAAGTAAGCTCAACAGCATCAAAAACCTGCATTTACACAGACGATAAGTCGCGGGCTGCATATAAGCTTCAATCCTTCACAATGCAAAGAAATTAATAAATGATTACAGTACGTCATTTTTGTAACTTCAAAAATACATGAAAACACAGAAACACGACAGAATTACAAGGTTTGCGATGTCAAAACATGAATATTTAAAGCCTAAATTCTGCTTTAAAAACTTCTGAATTTGCATCATTTGTTACAGTGAAATGTTAGAATATTATTAAATATTTTACCTTTACACATTGCAGCATTCCGATACCTAATTCAATATCAACATGAATTCTGTTCTTTAAATCTCTGATGTTGGCCATTGCCGCTTTCTGACTGGAAAGATGTACTGATGTACTACTCGAGGATATTCAGCAGTCACCCGGCCGTACGAGTATAACAACCCTCACAGTACGCTTACTTTCGGACTGTCCCCGAAATTCTTCTCTTTTTGCGTGGGGATGTTCTAATGTTGACCTATATTTAGGTCCAATCATGTGATATATTGTGCTTAGGCCTGTTATTTTCTCATAGTTGTTTTGGTGTTATTCGAGTAAATATTGAACCAGACTCGTTAAATATGCTAAAATTAGTAAATCCCGAACATATATTATATAGAAGAGGTTAGTATCTAAGTACCCTTTACTGCACGGAGAAAGAATATATTCAAGGTTATTACAATTTTAACATTGTCATATTGAAGCAGTTTTTAATCCCTAGGAAGTGTCGCAGAATTCAGTTATGACCCACGTCACTAAGGATGCAAAACCTTGAATCAGCTTTGGTAGCATTTTATGTAACCATTTAGTGCCCTTCATTGTTGACCGAATTCAACCAAACGTGTACTGTCTGTAGCGCACGCGTGGTCCGTGTCATGGACTGCTATTCCGTGACAAGTCAAAAGACTGTTCTTACTTGTTGTCTCCTACTACGTACTAAACTGAATGAGAATTGTCTGTTCTGGGGATCTAGTGTGACGTAGTATAAATACAGTCACTTGACATTTACCTCGTATGTGTTTCAGTTGTTAGTTGAATTGCGTAAATACAATTAAGTCCACGTTGAGTTTAGTTATATTATTAATAATAAGACTTTAGGATCACAGAGTACAGATTCTCAGATGGGCTGATTCTAAGCTGACTTGTGACTGTTAAACTAACCAATTTATCATTAATTGAGTCCATGCAGGATAAACCTTCTTGATTCGTTATGAGGTACTGATCTAAACAAATATTCCCGGCGTTTGGTACTCGATATTTCATTTGTCGTGTTTAAACATCACGCCATTCTACCCTATCCTGATGCAGGTGGATTCACTCCACACCTTCCCATCATATTCCCTTAAAATCTAACTTAATATTATCTTCCCATCTACCTACAGTTCCAATAAGCAGCCTTAAAACAGTTTAACCTGAACGAATGCTCATATTTCTGATTTGACAAAGAGGAAGTTCAGTGGAAAGAAAATTAGAAAGAAAAAGTTCTGAAGGAATGAAAGAAAAACCTTCGAACGGATTTCAGAAACAAGTAACTTCACCGCAGCACGACAAGTCGTGACGAAGGCCGTGGCGGCATGATTAAGTGATTATCCCTCAAAATTAGGACTTGTGCAGGTACAGCCAGTGCAGTGATGTGCGCGAGGGCTCGCTCACTGTTGGTGCTATGTTCGCCGACCCTCCGGGCAAATACGAGATGGACTGCGTTTTAGATTGTTATTTAGCAGCTCAAAACGTGCATTCAACCCACGCTAACGTACCAACTTCTTAGTAACAAATGTTACTAAGTCGTGTTTTCAGTTACTAATTCCAAGATAAATATAGAAGGGGATTCAGGTGTTCTGAGATGGGTCGTTGTGTCTTTCAGTTAGTCCTTCCCGCCGTTTTGAAGAAAAATACTGAATTCATCTTCAAGGGTCAGTGAATCCAAGAAGAGTAAAAATCGTTACATCTGTCCCTTCTGTTTCCAGGGTCTTCTTACTTTCGTACACCATTACTTAATGTGTAGGGCCTATATGTATAATCACCTAAATTCAACTCAGTAACTTGCATCATCTGGTAAATTCTGTTGTCACTGTTCTCGTAAAAATCTGTTTTCACTGCTTGAATGATAAGAATTTAGTAGAAAAGGTACCTTCAGATTTTAGTTCACGCTTTAAAATAGAGATTGTAATGTTTAATATGTAGACCAGTAATTCCAAACACGCTGTCCGCCAGTAAATTACATGTGACCCTTGCACTGATCTGCTTCAGATTACAGACTGCGACGCGCTTAGAGGTTGAATAAGTTATTTAATTTTTTTTTTAATTTCCGTAAACTCAATGCAAGTTTTGCTATTTCAAAAATTATTGCAAAGAAACTAACTCGTGTACGGACGGCAAGTATGTAAAGGAATGTACAATACGGCATTAAAAAACATTTTTCCAGATAAGAAGCAACTTTATACAAGCACAGGAGTAGGTCATGGAATATTAGGAGATACACACTGTCAGCTTGTAGAAGAGTGTAATGATTCTGTAGCATAATCAGTTGCATAACATGTGATCACAGACGTCACATAAAGTGTGTTACGCAGCTTATGTTTGAGGTGGCAATAAGGACTTAGAGTCAGTGATGATACTTTAGAATTGTTCCATATAAAAGAAAAAACGGAGCTGAAGAATTATTTTTCAGAATTGGTAATTTGTTTTGGTATATAAGAATTTCTTTGCTGAAAAGATGTTTATGTATATTGATGACAGAGCTGCCGCTGTAGTTGGCAAAGGGGATGGTACTGCAGAAAATTTTTAAACAGGAGAAGTGCGTACAACGTAACATAGAGACGCGTCCGCCCGAAGCTTGTTGACGTGGAAAAGCAATGGGAATTAAATATTCTGAGCGTGTCTGTATTCTTGCCTTAGTTACCTAGCATGCAAAGAGCACATGCACCGTATTATTATATCGTCATCCGTGGCCTGTCTGACTCTACCATGTTTTTTCACATTATCTCATAAACGGCAATATTTTCGGAAAAAAAAATTTATTGCACTTAAAATATGTGTTTTGATTCCTTCACAATTTTCTTCTGAAACATTTTTCATTCCAAGAAAAATTCGACGAGAAATAAATGTGCATAGGTCTTAGCGTAAAGTACCAGTTACGATTGTCCGGTTTTAATGAAAGTTGAATTTTGTCGACAGATTTTCGACGAATCCTCAAATATCAAATTTCATGAAAATCCGTCCAGTGGGAGCCGAGTTTTTGCATGCGGAGGGATGACAAACAGACAGACGGACAGGTAGACATGACGAAGTTAATAGCCGCTTTTTACAATTTTTAGAAGGACCCTGAAAAAGGAAACACAAAAGAAGATTCTTTCGTCTCCAGTCTATCCTTAATCAAAAAACTTTATGTACAAAAAATTGAAGACTCACGTAAGAAACGCCGCTGTTGAAAATGAGACTTCTACTCATGCAAATTTTATTAACCTCCATGAATCAGTAGCAATACTGGGAGAAGCAGCAAGCAAAATAGAGAAATAATTTATCTCACTAATGTGAGGTGGTTAAGATGGGGGTGTGATTCGCAAATCATTTTGAATTTTGACGGCGATCAATTATTCGTGGAAATCAAGAACAAAAAATCAAGGAAGTGGATAATGAAGGATGGATAGGTGAACTTTTTTTTGTTCTTGCTGTGGGCGTGACAAGTCACTTGAACACTTTTAGCAAAGAGCTGCAAGACAAATATAATCTTGCTATAACGATGTCTGGACGCATCATGAATCTTAGAGTTGAGTTTTTTTTGGTGGAAAAATTAATTAAATTTTCTTAATTTTGATAATTTTTCGTACCTGAAATCCCCATCAACTGCTTTTCCTGAGCGTATTCAAGAATACTACACAAGCAGTAGCTGGACAAACAATTCCAGGACTTCGAAGTTATGGAACTGGAATTTGTTGTTTGCTTTTCATTTGAAGGCCGATACTGAAAACTACTAGAACATTTACGGTAGGAATTAATCCTATTGCGGTGTGACATTCAACGGAACGAAAAATCTTCTTTATTAAAATTGCAAGATTTTCATCCTTTCTTGCCAAAGGATAAAATTCCTCTAGTGAGTTCCTTTAGGTCGAGAGTAATTGCAACGTTTCGCAGCACGTCTTTATGTGGAAAACCTTTTCCCTTTTAAATAATGATGAAATGAAGAGACGGTCTCGGTTGACAGACGGACATATTAAATTTGTAATAATGGTAGTTGAGAGCCGTGATTGGAGTGATTATGTGGATGATGGAGTAACTGACTAGTCTTAAATTTGCATTCGATTTTTAATAACCTTTTAATGTTGAACATGTTGTGCTGCCCACCACAGATTTAAAATTTATCCTCTTGTCGCTCGCAAGACTTGAGCTTTTGACCTCTGACGAGGATACTAAATATAAATATTTGATTAATTTCGTTTTACACCCACCGAATACCACGGAGTTCATTTAGTTATAAAATACGCTACAAGTTTGAGGACGTAATGTTTATGAACATGTAACTTACCTGGGTACTAAAACAGCACAAAAAAGTGCCTACACATTAAGCTAAGCGAGTTCTCCTTGATTTCTTCTTTTCCAGCATTGTTCGCATCACAGGATCCAGCGCGGTCAGTTAGTTTGAATGCATACCACGAGGAGGACGTATTAACAAGCCTAAAACACTATGCAGCCGTATATGGTTTCGGATTTTATGGTTTGGGCGCGTTTCCTATGGAAGCTTTTCCAAAGCTACCACTAAAATAAAAGAAAATCCCCTCACCTTCAACAGTGAAATGAGCTAACTGAAAATTTTTGTGCTCATATTTTCTCTGCCGAAGAAGATGTTTCTGTGACATGATCACAGTTGAAATTCAATTTTAAGAAATTAAAGAAGGGGGATAAACTTAAAATAATTACTGTAAAAAGTATCAGGTAAGGTTCCTAGGAATCATGGCAAAATGGCGCGCTTAATCTTTTAAGCCGTTTTTGATAAAAATCGACAAAATCTGGCAGAGAAGAATTGTCTGACGCCCTATCATATTCGGGAGAGGCCGCTTCAATTTTGGACCTGGAAATTGGCCATACTGTTGAATTCTGTTGCTTTAACCAGTCCTTCCAAGAAACTTCCGGGGTAATACCTTAAAACAGTGCATGCTTTCCAATAACCATCACACGATCCAAAGACATGTAGCTGATATGACCAACTGAGAGCATCGCGAAATAAAGGATGAGTAAATGAATTTCGATTTGAGCAGCATACACAGTAGCAGTGTTCACATGTCTTTTGATTTGTAAGGCGTGACAATTCGATACTTTAGTGCTAAATTTCATACAAGCCTGATAAGTAAGTTTGGAGATGTAATATGTAATTAAATACAATATTCGTCCGAATAATGCACTATTATTACTCTAAATGTCTTTACATAACAATATTTATATTTCGATACGACATGTTTCGATCCCAGCCAGTATCGAAACGTGTCGGATCAGCACATAGATTTTGTAAAGACATTTAGAATAATAATAGTGCATTAGTTGGACGAATATTTTATTGTATTAAAATTATGCACGATATGAGTAATATAAAAAATGTAGTATGTACTCATAAACTGACTCGTACGCAAGGCCATCCCGTTACGGTTTCACTTTTAGCAGTATGCTTTGTAATTAAATTCATAAAATAATCTCAGCAAGAACCAAGGAGTGCTTTCGAAAAAATATGCCATTTGATATCATTCAACGTGTTTCTAACCAAAGGTCCCATTCGTGTGAAAAATATAGTGTTACACTGGAGGAAAAAATTCAAAAATAATCCTGAACATATTGTAAAGACACAAAGTGTTATAGAATGCCGTTAGAAAAACGTAGTTAAGATTTCTAAATATATTTCATATCGTACCGACTATAAAATCTGGGACCCCTTTGGCTAACGATTTGTTTGTGTTGGCTACCAATAGAGGCGGTGTATTCGACAGGACGCTTAAAACTCTCCACACGTGGTACAAAAGACGCAGGGTCGATAAAACAATAATACATGCATATAACCGTCAAGTTTCTTACTCACCGGAAGTCGGCAAAACTAAGAACGTCGTTTCCTATGTAAGTGGGAGATGAAGAGTGTGTCTCTCGCCCTCAAATGTTATTTTGGGTCCATCTACTCCTCTGACGAAGGATTAGACAAAAAATGACATTCTCTTTTGCCTTTTTCTTTCTGTTGGACTTCAACTGTAGTTTTAAAATAAATCATAGGAGGAACTAGCTTCAGATTAGAATAGAGGGCATCTTTGCACATGGATAGCGGAAAACGTTGACAAAAAATAGCTTTGTTTCTCAGAATTTAGACAAAGGTGCCAATTAAGTAGCCAAGAGCGCTTTCTTTTGTGTTTCTTTCCCATAACGGGAAATTTGTGTCTTCTTTAATATTAACCTTTTAAAGCCTAGCGGTAACTTTACATACGACCAGGTTTAACATTAAAAAATTCTACGTGGTGCCCACATCGCGTTTATGTGTTTTGTACGGATCTCAGAACAAACAGCAACTTTTACCTTATAAAACATTAAGAGATTGGTTTTTATAACCGAAGTGGAGAGTGTTTACAGCGCGGTACGCACTGAGTCCTTATATAAAACAGATACACTTCGTCTTTAAAGGGTTAATATATTACGATTTGTGGTTTCTGCTTTCTGGATGTTATTTGTACTGTAGAAGGCAAAATCATGCCTGTTTACGCCATGAAGGCACAGAAGGGAGCGGCGGTATATCTTCATTCATTCTTAACGTTAGTACTAGATAATGTGACTGGTCAGCTTCACGCCTCGACCGCTTTACCTCCGTAGTAAGGGCCGCAGGCAACTGTTGAATAGGAAGAAGGGTGGACCGCACAACCACGCTGGCCGCTTCGAAGGGGGAAAAAATTATCTCCTTTAGGAAACCAACCACCTTTGCTCGGACGTCAATGCCGCAGCTTATGCTAATATACTGACTTAGCTGCCAGTATGGAGGTTGCTTAACTTTAAGTTTAGTGGAAATTTATTTTTTAACAGATTTCTTGATCAGCCGGACGTCGAGAGTAACCTGTGAAGATGTGTGGACATTAAATCCATTAATCTCTCAGTCACAACCTTTCCAGTTTCTATGCCTGGAAGTCATAAATTTTGAATGAAGTCAGCGGTGAAGGTTTGAATAAGCTGTTTCAATGTTGTAAAGGGATGACATATATACGCGCAATAAATTAGCTTTTCGGCCCTACATACGTATTCTACTTTTTCTTATAACCTAAACGTGATATATTAAACTCCATTCACATCACTTACATGTCGAATTTCACACGCATTTGCCCTAACTCTTGACTAGAACACAGAAAGTCTACAAAGATTTAAAAGAGTTCATTGTATTTAAAAATAAACCTCTATAATACGCAGAAATTATTATAGTCCAGTGATATGAGAGGATGAGTTTTGTGAACTTGGAAGGATTGTGAAACGCCCACTGGAAACCAATCGGCGTCTCAAAATAACCCTGCTGCATGGATTTAGTTAGCATTAAGAATCTTGAAAGAAAGAACTTAGTATAGCCTTTAGCAAGAGATGGTCTCTTTTGTGATTTTAAGTCCAAAGTCCGAAGTGAATTTGTTGCAGAAGAAATCGGATATAACGCCATTATAAATGTCTGTAGCTACTAGGGGTGGCTAGATGGACGAGCTTAGCTGCTTGCACTGCAGGAGGCACCTTAGGCAACAGCCGTGCACTGATAAAGGAGAAAAAAATTCCTCATATTTTATTGCCTTTTGCGATCAGCCTTCTGTGCATATTACGCTTTTACAGGGAACTTGCGCGAGCCACTTTGTAGGCACCCCTCGTCTGTACGTTAGGCAAGATTTCTGATTCTCACAACGGTGTGTTCTGAAGATTCGTGCCTTCTGGGAAGTGATGCTATGTAGTTGGGCGAATCGTCTGTCTACTCACTACATAAGCGTTTTCAAAATAGTATCCCGTGGATAGTAACTAATGACGAATTTGGACTTTACATATTTCTTCAATAAATAATATAATGTCCTTAAATTCTTTAATTATGCGGTACACTGAATTTTCACTGCCGTCAGTAAACTGTACTACACTACACATCCTGCAGTGCAGCGGTTACATACAGGCCGCCAAAACATTTATTGCAACTGTGGTTAGTAAAACAAGTCTTAGTATTGGAATGTCACGTTTCTACAGCGACGATATTGAGAAGTCTGCTCCTCTGACCTTCCTTCGAGATTCAAAAATACGTTAAATTGCCCGCTCCAGAGCGTAATACCCCAGAAGACAAAAAATTTAGAGTGACAATATATTTCACTTCATACCAATAAATTCATTTCAATTACTCTGCGCTTTGTTGTGTTCCATAGATTTTTTTTATGAGCAGTGTGAAGGGAAATTTCTCAGCGTGTATACAGTGCCTACCGTACTTTAAGTGCATGTATTTCTGTGAAGTGACTCTGGCAATGTATACATAGCGAGAAGGACTTCAGCTTACCAACGGTGTTCCAGCTTTGGGTGTGAATTTTCTCCCTGATGATGGTGGTATATGTGCGACCGAAACACGTCGGAGTTAAAATTATCGTTTAACGACTTTCCGTTATATATTAAATTTGTGCATTACTGTTAGTACTCTGCATTTAATAATTCGATAAAATGCACGGGGTGAATAAGGAAATTAAATTTAATGTAGCCACATTCCACCACATTCAGATGTTAATACATTCATTAATACAGTCGTTTTATTGGTCTGGATTACCGTCAGTTTTTTTTTTCAACTAAAGACAAGTCCGGAAACACTGCACTATATCATTATTTCACCCAAAGTTGGGAATTGAGTCACCTGCTTCATTACAGACAAGCGCCTATAAAAGTGGTTAGACCGAGTCAGCTGTGTTGAATGGCCATCAACAATGCTGTGTATAATTGAGGTTAGGGACGGTCGTCAAGAAGGAAAGAAATGCTGTACCATTCTTGAACGACGGAACTAGTGGTTAAATTACTGTATCCATGATGGCGACCATTCCGCAGCCGTGTGTGTGTGTGTGTGTGTGTGTTCGCGTGTGGGTCAGAGGCCCTACGGTGGGGCGGGGGGGAAAGGCGGAGAGAGTTGAGAGAAGGGTGGCCCTTGACTTGTCGTGTCTTATTTGTACTGAAAAACCGCGCGGCAAATCTCGGCTTACAATCGAGATGGTAAATAGGAGAAGAAGAAAATGTAAGGGAAACTAGAGAATCCTACTGGGACCGCCTTTGCCCAACCCTCATCCTGCTAACAACACCAGCACCCCAATAAACCCTGACATATTTCAACAGTGTTTCCTGCTGCTTATATCTGTAGCGGAACTTTTTTGTCCCATAGTACGTAAGTAGTAACTTGTAGCTGTGAGCAATAGTGTTCCCTGCTCTAAATGTGTCTTACGTTAATAGGAATAACTTCCCTTCTCATATAAATCATATGTATATTAGCCTACTTGTTTCCCATAGCCGATACACACAAACAGCTCACTCCTCTCGGACTTCAAGACCCTTGAAAATAAAGAAACTGCAATTCTTTGAAACGTCGGGAACCACCCACAAAGGATGCAGCGTCATTTCCCATACGAACGGAATTCTCAGCCGCACACCTGTGGAAGTTTCAGAACTTTCATATTTAACTTTTCCTTTTGTTTCCTTCTGCTGTTGTAGGTGGATAGGGACAGGTGCGGGCTCTTGTAAACGCGGTAATGGACCTTGGTGTTCCACAAAATGCGGGGAATTTCTTGACTAGCTGAAGACCTGTTAGCTTTTCAAGATGGACTCTGCTCCATGTAGTTAGTTAGTTAGTTAGTTAGTTAGTTAGTTAGTTAGTTAGTTAGTTAGTCAGTCAGTCAGTCAGTTGTCAGTCAGTCAGTCGCTCGGTTAGTCAGTCAGTCAGTTAGTTAGTTAGTTAGTTAGTTAGTTAGTTAGTTAGTTAGTTAGTTAGTTGTAGGCCAGTTACTTGTCTGTGTCCTTTCTCTGTTAATACTGAAACAGTGGAACTTCACACTGTACGACAGAATTTCCAATGAATCTAGTCCCTCTCGAGGTCTGTGTATTACACGTCATCACAGTGCAAAGCGCAGTGTAACTCGTGACCTTTTACATTGAATCACTGTTCAGGGACAATAAGGCGAGGAAGAAGGTGTAAGCAGCTACCTGTCGTAAGACCAACTACGTGATGATGAGTGTCCTTGAGGGTGAAGGTAATGTCCGTACTGTTTAGGCCTAATTACTTCTTCTTCTGGCATTACAGTCCTTGGTGGACCTTCGCCTCTTTAGGCTTAATTACAGTCTGCTGAATACGTTCAAAATGACCAATTTTTCTTCTCAGTAGACCGATGGTGGGAGGGTTGTGTTAAGAATATGTGAAGCTACTGCTGCACCCATTTCCCCACAACCTTCTACCACAATTTACATCAACCTCTTCTTTAACAAATGACTATAGTCCTCACGCTTCGGTAAACTAAAGGATTACCTTTTGCTTCCAACCCTCGACACTGCATGGTCTTTGTATAGCACGTCGAAACCTTCAAAGAGTTCTAATCGGCCTGTCTTTATGTTATAGACCTTATTGGAAAGGTTAAGGTAGAGGGTGGGGGTTCTGGGTTTGTCCCGCCAGTGTGTCATATCAGACCATATGCTTGCCTCTAGCCTGCATACTCCAATACCGTGCAAATTGTGGTCTCCGTACACAAAGAACACAAAAGCTTACATCAAATGCTTATCTCTTTATTTATTTCCACTGGTTTGAGGATTTAGCTGAATGGAAAAAGAGGCAGTGCATTAGAAGCAACATTTGTGGTGCTGGTGGTGGGCAGCTTAGTTGCCTGAATGGGTCGGGGCAACTGGTTAGCCGCGCCAGTGTGGCACCCGTGCGTCATACGTCGAGGGGAAGTGAATCGTAAAAACAAAGCACTAGATATCGAATTCTGTCTTGAATGATTATGTTATTTTCACAAGTAGGTCTGCCTCGGATTTTTTTTATAAATGGCAATGTAAAATTGATATGCGAATTAAATTTTGGAACTAATAAAATTACTTTTATACACATGTTCTAATTATACCGGAATATTCATGGTTTATAAATTGACATCTTTCAATAATGTGTTATAAAAACTTACAGAATTTGTGTGTTTTAAAATTAGGTGTTCATATTTCTGTCTCCTTAATTGGACGTTTTACGAAAAATAAGATGGGAATATTTCATATAAAAATAAGAATGAAAACACAGAATGGGAAGGAAAATATTTGATTACATGGAACCGTACGACTAAATAAACTTAAGAAGCGTTTTCAAGTTACGACTAACTTGCAGAGGATAAAAATGTCATTGCTCATATGCTACGGGTTATATATTTTTTGCGACTGGGAGCTGTCCTGGGGTTCCACACACACAAGAATGATCATGTAAGTATAATGTAAGGAAGAACTTTTACTTTATAACAAAGTCTGTAGAAGACATAGGTAAGAGAATAACTAATTTTTGTAAACACTGGTTGACTAATTTGCAGGAGCATATCTTTGGTCACTTAATGGATGTAGGCTAGGTGCAGTTCGGCTATAATTGTTTAAGCTGTGTTGGTATTGGAAAGCAAGAACAAAAACTGCAGCAGGCCTGAAAGAAAACAAGGAAATAGCAGGCATAATATAATGAACTAGACGAAAGCTCTTTAAAATTTAAAAGGAAATTTTCAAAATCATACTTCGACAAAAATACCCATCCTCTTCTTCAACTGCCATCACGGCATCGTAATAGGTGTTGTCAAGTTCACCATTATAATCATACAACAGGAAGACAATGTGCACTGTCACAGTTTTGCTAATTATAACAGTCTGTTAACACCTACTTAATTTATATATTTTAGGAATATACCTTATTTCAACTTTTCTACCACACACTCCGATTAATCCCACGTAGACATACATTTAATAATGTTTCCTTCCATTCACACTTGTGTAGAGCCACATTTTATTCTAAATAATTTCAAATAAAATAAAAGGGCGGAAACTTTGATTTGACCAGTTCCAGTTTCTAGCTACATTTTCCATACACACAAGCCTGCACCAAGCCACTCTTTTACCATAAGCCACGACGTCACTGAATATGCACGCTATAAATTACGGAAATATATTTGCAGTCAATGTCGAGGGGACAACATCGACTGAATCAGGAATATGCCTATATCTCACAGCTGTCTGATGATCCTATTACTAATTACTAACAGTGACTGTTACATAAGGACATATTAACAGCTGAATGACAAATCTTTAGTTTTTGCAGTACAGATAGATAGGTGGGAATATATCGAACATGATGCGAGCTTTTGTTTAAATTAAAGGTGCAGCCCCTTCAAACATAAAAACATTTGTTGTAGGAATGAAGTGTGTTAAATGTAATGTGTTCCATGTCCGTGCACTATATTATACAAAAACACTAATCACCAACAAATGCACAAAGAGAGTTTTATCATCAATCGTAACACACTCCTACATGTTTCGACCCTGCTGGGTCATCTTCAGGGGGAAGTTTTTTGTTATCGTTAACGCTAAGGATTCATTTTATAGTTGAGTGAGAATGTGCTGTTGACTGTGTACTCCAGTACACTGTTGACTGTGTACTCCAGTAAACAGTCAACTGCACATTCTCACTCAACTATAAAGTGCAACCTTAGTGTAATGATAACAAAACAGATGACCCAACAGGGTCGAAACATGTAGGAGTGTGTTACGATTGATGATAAAACTCTCTTTGTGCATTTGTTGGTCATTAGTGTTTTTGTGTTAAATGTGGCTACTATTCGTCATGCTGTCTTAAGTATATTGGTGAAATTTAAGGAAGCTGAACGGTCATGGTGTGGTACATAATTAAAGCATGGAGGTGGGTCTTCATGGTTTAGTGGGTGCATCAACACAGAAACAACTTCAAATTACTGGTTACATGTTTCACAGTCTAAATAGTGCATAATGAACTCCATTTATATTTAATGTCTTCTAATATTCCGTTACACGATAGCAAACCACGGTTTGTTAATTTCCTGTACTTTTCGTAATAAAAATGCAATATTCTTTTGTAGCATGTGACACGGAATTATTTCGCTCTAAGTGGAGAAGTTTGTCACTAATGAATGGCAGTTAGGCTGGTGTATTCTTGCACCTTAGAAACTGGCATATGGTCATGAAGGTCATCATCGTCCATAACACTTACTACCGCTGAGAAAATCACAACAGTAGTGTTAACTAGATCAAAATATTACTAACTTTTGTATGTTATATCAACACAAAAATATCTCAAATAAAAAACCTGTTTCTGTCTCTCTAATAAATTCAGTGGGGTTTCAAACAATATCCCACCACCAAATTTACTACTATACTCGACCTCAGAATGATTAGTACAATTGCAGTAAGTAGGAAGGTAGGAGAGAGAATGCAGGCCCTGGCAATGTGTAACCATTCCACAAAAAATTCTTGATACCTTCCTGCGTGTCATTTAATCTACTTATGTGTAAGCATAATGCTGCTTGGCTGAACATTTTACCCTTCTTCATCTCTGCCCCTTCTGCCTTTCCTTTCTCAATATTTAAGCCGATAATCTTCCATGTTGAAAAGCGACTTCACCCATGTTGCTTTCTATTGTACTGATGGTGCAGATAGAGACAGAACTGTAGATGTAGGGTACAATATCCACAAGCAGCTTATGTACACTAACAACCAGAATGGTAAGAAACACTTACAGGGTGTCAAAAAATGCTCTTATCTATGTCATATATGTTTTTAAAAATTTCGAAAATTGAACTGCTCTACCTGCGGTCCAAGTTTAGGGCAATGGGTAGATCTAATGCAATCAGAATCAGAAAAGGGTCATTCAGAAGTTTCTTTTAGCTGTAATCTACTTTGAAGTGGTTTGCCTAAGCACAGTCGGACTCAGAAACTCCGTGTATTAACCAACAATGTTATTTGTCTGGAAACTGTGAAAGAGTAGTACAAAAACCAGTATTATGAATAAACATTTTCCATACTTTATTTTAAAGAACTTTCTGATGTTAGTATACATTCTTGGTACCATGTAATTTCCATTAAATATGTCGTCTTCTATGAGTTAGATAGACCTACAAGGTCTTTCGAAACGTTGGTAAGGGGTTACCAGAATAAACGGCGTCACGCACAGCCTTCAGGGCCTCAAACGTCACTGAAAATTTTTATTGCTTAAAACGTAAAAATTATTTCGGGCGATCTGTTGACAAGGGCAGGGCGAAGCTTCTTTCACTGATTTCGTCAAAAACACGAATTCAGCCCCAGCGGGCTAGTGCTCCTAGGCTTGACATCTGGTGCAAAGTCTGAGAAAACGTTACTGCATATCCACAACAGAGACTGAAGTCACTGTGGGCCTGTTTGCTTCGAATTTGCAGCTGCGTCTTCACTGGGTTTAAATTTTATAAATAATAAATCCTTATAAATTATAAATAAATTGTATTGTACTGTTCCAGTTTTTCCAGTCGATTACAACGTCTTCTTTTTAATATCATTATTATTATATAGCTACATATAATAATTTTAAAAAGAAGAAGTTGTGATCGACTGGAAAACTTGGAATAGTATTATGCAAACACAATGGGATGGGAAATCTAAATTTACATGAATTCAAACGAAGTATAAACAGCTGAACCCGGTTATAACGACCTCGGTTGATACGACACCTCGTCTGTTCCGTCAGATATTATGTGGTACCGATTAATTCCCCACTGTTAACCACAACATTATACTCCTCGGTTTTAACAACCCTCATTTAAAAGACACAAAATAATCAGTTCCTTTCATGACGTTATAACCGAGTTCGACTGTATATATTGAACTTTGCTGGTGGCGCACTATACGGTGACAAAGATTAACATATCCTTTCTGTACAGTTTACTCCACACATTAATATTTTCATGCGACAATTTCTTTTCCTGAACAAAACATCTAGACGACAAAGAATACGATGTCAAGAGACCTAAACCACGGCAGGTTTTATGATGCCATATTTTTACACTGGCCACAGGGAGGACAACCAAGTAACAAATGTTTCATGTAATATTCGAAGTATGTTAAAAGTTATGCCACAAATCAAGTTTCACGTGCCAAATTCAAAATGTTTTACCACATAATTTAAGAGACCTGTAACTAGAACGCCGTATTGTTATTTTCAATTTTGTCAGGAAAATTGCATATATCAATAATGGAAGGCTTTCGAATATCTGAACAAGTTCAGCAACATGATCTGTAAAAAATATTGTTACTACTAACACCACCACCACCACCACCACCACCACCACAGACAACAACAACAACAACAACAACAACAACAACAACAACAACAACAACAACAACAACAACAACAACAACAACAACAACAACAACGCGATTTAGGCCATTACATCCCTTTTCACAGTCATGATGACGAATTTAAAGGAACTGAGTTAACAAAAGTTGCATAATACGACGAGGTCTCCCTTTGGGTAAATTAAAGTAACCAGTATTGAATGATGCAGTCGGCGTGGTTCAGTCGGCATGGTGACTAGTCTATGGGCTGGACGGCTCCTTTACCGGCAGGGATAAGAGATTCTTCGGTTGCCCAAAGTGTCCAGGCAAGATCTGAGGCCAATGCAATCTCCTACGTAATGAACAATAATCCTCGTCTCTAACAGTAAAGCGGCCAGCCATAAAGCTGGCCACTTACCCCTAGTGCCAAGTTTAGGAATGTGTGGAGCCATGTCTCCATTCCACCATCTGCTTTAATGGCGTCGTCCTCAATTAAGCACAGGTACAACTTTACATTTTGCATTGAACGACAGTTCTTGCTTCAGTTGGCATCGACGTAATAGTGCTATTATTGTTGACAGAGAGCCAGGAAGTACCAAAATAGGGCGACTTCTAATGGCGTTCTGCTGATATCGAGTTTCACTTTGTTAGTGGGTCCCTGTCACTAGGCACGACGCCTCCTCAGGTCATTGATTGGGGAGACGTCCTGCACGTACGAAGAACAGGAGCGACCATAAGCAGTGGAACACAGCCGAAAATGCGTAGCTATTGGGTTTTACCTTTGATAGGAGGATTAGCAATTCCAGGCCAAAGAAATACTAGCATAGTACGAAATATTACACAGGACCTCGAAATTCGATGAATTATTTTCTCATAGTTGAAGGAAGATGACGCAGTAGCGGTCTGTTGTGAGCACGGTAATGAACCTTCGGCTTTTATCAAAAGCAGAAACTTTATTGAGCGATTATTGGCTTCTTGAGGAAGACTGCTGCGCGGGCTTAGTAAATCATTGAACAAATAAAGAGGGAGATAGTTGCATATAACGCAAACAATTTATGTTTTCCCATTCAGGTTTTCCTGTCTTGTCACTTTTTCTACGTCACCAGTTATCGTGTGCCTAGTTAAAAATGAATACTTATATTGGGTTTCTATGCAGAATAAACTACAAAATGCGCTGCGAGGTTTCTTCATTTGACCCTTGACCCTTGAAGATGAGGTCACTACATGGTCTCGAAAGTTCTTTTTCAACAAACACACAGTGAACAGAGCTCAATAATGCAGTGAACAGAGCTCAATAATGCAGAAGACGCAAGATCTTTACAAAAACATCCATTTGCACACAAAAGCAATTAAAACTCGTTTACCGTCTAGGCAACTAAAATGAACGGAGAGAATGGTTAAGCCAATCAGTTCCTTTCACATATTTTCTTTTCGTGTGGCACTGTCATAATTTAAAAGCTAAATAAATTATTTTGTGGTTAAACACATGAAGTATTTTATAATAGATAAGAAATAGAATATAACTGAATTTATTATTGAAGTCTACAAATAAACATCTTACAGAAATGTAAACTCGTGAGTAATTAATGAATATGCAAATCGTACTTATTAAATCATTATACAAAATTTAAAATGTCAAGTTCTTGTTAACGTCACACAAATACCAGCTCCCGAAAGTTGCAGTTATTAGCTTCTGTACGTGACCAGGACTTGCCTGTGCTTTGAACACATAGAAAACTTTATGTGTATGTAAATTGCTACAGTCGATATTTCTCTTGAAACTGCTTCCAAAAAAACTAAGTTTATTTTGCTAAATTTTTAACATTGAAGATCCTAACGCGATGATTAATTATAGAAACATGTAGGTGTACAAGATTATAACATCCTTAAGTATGTATGCTTACCTCAAAATCTGGTTGTGAAAAAATACAATCCAAGTGTTTCCTCTAATATCTGTTGACATGTGTAACAAAAAGTACATCTTGAGGCATTATAAAGGCATTATGTTCAGTTTGTGTCCTAAAGAAATATCCTTGTAATATTCTGCTTTTGTCGTACCCCATCTAAGACAAACGTCAATTACCTGAATTTATTACAGAACTTCTGAGGCTATGGCTGTTGTGGTTCAAACCTTGTCATATTATTTTAAACTTACAGCGATCATACTGCAGTGGAAGGAATTGTATTTATACTGCCTTGACACGGAACTGTAATCTTATGAAGCAATTTACGGTAATATGCTTTGCTAACTCAGTTACTTCTTTTACTAAAAAAACAAACTTTAAATCCGAGTTTTATAGCCATCACAGTCCGACTAAGACGCCACACTGGGTAGTGGAAGTTAAACAAAAAGTGGCATATATCAAGTGGCATTAATTTTTAATACGCAATTCATAATTACATAATTCCTATATTCACGAGCTTTCCATCAGGATCTTTATGTGAGCTGCTAGTATTTATACAACAAATTGAATGAAGAATGAAAGACTGATGTGTTAATTATCTTTCTAATGATACGGACAGTTGCCTGGTATTCAAATTAGGAATATACAGTGCAACTATGCTGAAAAGCAAGCGGCATGACAAGTTGCCGTTAGTTGCAAGGAATATCATGGGGTGAGATTTCAACGAACCAGCGTCGTTTAAGGTTCTGACAGCCAGTGCTGAAGATGTAACCTGAGGAAAGAAGACCTTCCGGGTAAGCAATATGGGTGGGCGCGTCGCGGAAACAACCTACACGGGATGGACGGTATTTGTATCTTATTATTTTGGATGTAGAAAGGCAATTCGCATATTGAAATTTTACCCTCGAGAACCGAAGTCCTGCTAAATTACAGACAGAAATTCTGGCTGTACTTTATAACCAGCACTGTCTCCCTTACAAAGACCAGTCGGTTAATGTTGTGTACGAAATGATAAAGGTGTAAATACGCTGTGAAGGCAAACTGTAGAATTTCTCAGTGTTACAACATGTAGTGCAAAACTATAAATCTACGCTGCGTAATATCTCAAAAGATCGCAGATCTCATTAACATGGCGGCGGAAGGGTGAAATATGTTTGCCACCGGTATTTAAACGGTGAAGCAAAATAAGTTTATACTTAGGAGTCGTTACTGGTTAAACGGGATGATTTCAGCTCTTATTTTACGTAATATTAGAAACGGTAACTTGTTATAAGAGGAGTAGCCTTCAAGGAATTTTATATTTTGAAACAGAGAAACTACATTCCTCCATAAAAGAAGGAAATCTATCAGTGTACACTCCTGCAGAAATCCTGTTTCACTGACGTATTGTACTAAAACAATGGCCTCGTCTAAAGATTTATCTCTTACAAGATGTAATATTATATACATATTTTTCGTACCCTCCAGTCCGCTCGTCCCCCTTCGTCTAAGAAGGCAGATAATTTTGACGAGAGTGCGTGAGTAAGTTTGCGCTGTCCATGACATTGATATATGAAGCATGATTACTCAATTATATATAATTAGCATACCAGTTTCTGAAATTGCTTTCGCTTGGACATCATATTCAGTGGTTATGCAGAGTGTAGGCTTGCACGTCATAATAGCAGGGAGCTACAGTATCTTTTAAAAAGAAATTAGTCCTTTCCTATAATTAGCTATCGTCTGGATACAGCAGCATCTATAACCTTATTCGTATTATTAGTAACACCTAGTTGGTTTCAACTCTTTCAAACGACAACAGCATTCTGTTGCATAATCACGCGTACAAGTGGTTAAGCCCTTTTAAATTCAATGGGAAAACATTTCTTTCTGATCGTCATCCTTGTGATTACCAAGTCAACTTCTTTTGGGCATCACCTCCTAGCACCCAGGTTACAGTAGCGCAATGCATGCACTGCCTCTGTATGCCTACACGGCGTGCGCAGAGACACCATTACTTTCTTAGTATAAAATAATATTTTCTAATACTAACACATGTCAAAACTGCATACATGAAGAAATTATGAGCAGAATAGTTTGGGGAATGCTTGCCATCATTCGGTCCGTAACGTTTGGTCTTTCCGTTTGCTGTGTAAAGACACGAACATTAAAGTAAAGAGAAACATAATTTTGAGTGATTTTGTGTGGACGTGAATTTTGGTCTCTCACAGTAAGGGAAGGGTGTAGGTTGAGGGTTCTCGAGAATAGGGTGCTGACGAGGACGTTTCCGATGAAGAGGGCGGAAGTAAGGGGAGGTAAGAGGAAAGTGCAAAGTTAGCAGCGTAATGATTTGTACTTCTCAGATTTTGTAGGATGATCAAATCGGGGAGGATAAAACGGCGAGTGCGTGGCACATATGTGTAGGAGAAGAGTGTCATAAATACATATTTTTGGATGGAGAAACTAGGAAAGAGGCAGCCTGCAAGATCTAGGAGTAGAAATGCGATGACAGAGCGTGGACTGGATTAATCCGGCTCAGGATACGGACTAGTGCCGACTTGTTTTAAAGACGGTAATGAGCCATCTGTTTCCATAATACACGTAGTTTCTCGAGAATAACTGTACCCCGCGGGGTTTGTTCAGTTGGTTTTATGTTATTAGTATAACTGTACTTTATCTCTAAGACCAGTACATTAAACTATCTTGATCTTTCGCACTGCGCACTCCCGAACATAGAACGACTGTGTCAGTGCGTGCAAACTGCTACTGCATGGCAAATACGTGACACACACACACACACACACACACACACACACACACATATCCAGACAACAGGCATACACAGCCACAAACCGTCTGCTGCACGTATATAAGCCTATGTGATTACGTGCATACATTTTTGCATTAAACTACCCTGCTTAATTGGATTAGATGTAGGCTGCTCGGTTGAAAATCTTGTTAATTTTCTTGGTGCCTGCATTTAATATGAGTTCTTGAAGTCAAGTTACGTTTTGTTACGCGACGTAAGTTCCTTCTCATGCCACAAGACAAGAAAAAAGACTTGCCGATGTAAAACTGTTCTTCAGTCTGTAGTGCGCGGATCGCTGTCTGTCGGTGATTACTACAAGTGAGCCAGTTCACAAGTTCTGGCTGGCATTACATCACACATCTTACAACAACTGGGAAGTCTGTTCTACAACTGGGAATATTTTAGGTTTCTGTTTAGCAGTTCTCTGCACAGGGCCGAGTATGGTAGGATTCTCTATGTACCCTCTCCGCCTGAAGACGCAAATAGATTGTATCTTCGAAACGTAATGTGTACACAAAACAAAAGACTACGGCGAACAAAGTGTAAACAAAAAGCCTTGAAGTTATCTGTAGTGGGGTGTTTCTTTTTAGTTCAAATTAAAGTACTGATATATTCGATGCACGAATGAGGAGACTCTTGGGTTTAGACATTTCATGTCAGTATATTTTGTCTTCTGACATGCGCACAGTCACTTTTTACTCTAATTTTACGTCACTTGTCCTGACCGTAGACTATATCTGTTAACGTGGAGGGCAGCTACTGGACAAACCAAAGGCAAAGTCTCCTCTGAACGTATTTTCCAGAAGTGCACTTTCCTAAGTTTCACAATTTCTTGAAGGTGCTGCCAAGCTACAAGCCCCTTGAAGGTAACAGAACTTACAGAATTCTTGTTTCTTCGACTGTTAACGTCGTATTCAGTGTGTACCGGGGGTCCTTTTACCGGTTGTAACGTGGAAGGGATATGCAACTGAAAACTTACGTCCATCTAGAGCAAAGGTTAGGAATGAATGGAGCTGTAAGTCTACTCACCCTGGACGCCCTCATGGTTTGAACATGGACAATTTTGCTTTTACTTTCCTATTCCTGTAGACTGCGTACAACAGCAGAATCTATCTTCTTAAAAAATAAAATCAGTTGTTGTAGCAGAGCAAGTACCTACAAAATTGCAAATCCGTGATGTGTAGGGTGATTAAAAATAAACATGTAATCAATCATTTTCACAGATAGTTCCCATTTGATAGCATAGAAGAATCAAGGAACCATAATTTTAGGAAGCATTTTTTTTTTATTGTGACAGCTAATGTCAGAAAGAATTACCGCACCGTGAGTGGAACAAAAAAATCCCATAGTATAAATTTCAGTAAGAGGTACATAGTAATTAGTAAATTATTATTTTCATGATAAACGACCTTAATCAAAAGTGTACTGTTGCATTACTCTGTCCATGTTAACATACTAGCCCTACGAAAGTTTTAATGCATAAAGTTCCATAGTCATTGTAGACACCCAGTGTTTTGACATTAAGTACCTCTGCATCCTGCCAGTGCTTTATTAATACGCTTCATAGGACTGTTAAAATAAATGGCTACTACTTCCCCATATAACTTTGACCGGTCGGTTTCTGTGATGGGAAAGGACTGTGTTCTCTGTGAGGTATGAAATAAAGATTTATGCATGGTTTACACACAGCACCCTGGCGAACATTATGCTTATATTTCTAAGATTTTTCAGCAATTTATTAGTAACAGTTTGTTCTTTTAAATTAAGTCTACCACATATTTTACATCAAATAGTGCATTTTAATTTAAAAAATCGGAAGAATAACAAAGTAAGTAAAAATATAATTGGTGATAAAATTATACATTAATAATAGACTATTTTCCTACTGCGTAGATTGCCAGTTCTACATATGTGTTATTATTTCGTATTTTATTCTATGGAAAAAGATGTTATTTAATAAGATTAAGTACACTTTGGATTCCATAAAATGCGAGAAATTTATGACTATCTGGGAAAATTCCGGCTTCTTAAGAATGAGTGTACTCCATTGAGTTAAGACCAGTAGTTACTAGTGGCAGACGTTACGAATTCAATCAGTACTGCAAGCGGTATGGGTTATAATGATTCGCCATTCTTGTTGTAACCTATAAATAAAGGGAAAAAACTAGCGCGAAGGAAGGAAGGAAGGAAGGAAGGAAGGAAGGAAGGAAGGAAGGTAATGGAGAGAGACAGGAAGAAACGAAGGAAGGAAGATAAATAAAGATCGAAAAGACTCGAGAAATAAATAATATAAATTATGCGTGCGTGGGAAATACAAGGAAAGATAGTGTCCGAGACAATTATTAGGGCCACATGCGAATGGACTTCATGATGGGAAAGCCATTCAGAACTCTGTAACGGGTGTGTGAAGAGTGAATGGATCCGGAATTTGTTGGAGAGAGAGCTTCACTGTCTCTGATAGAGTACCGAAGGGTTCAGGTGAATGAAGTGTCTGTCCTCCCTTGTCAACACTTGGCACTGCACCACGCACTGACTGAACCACATCCCACCTCAACACCGCCAGGCCGCTATATTTGCTATCACTGGTAAAGATATGAGCACGTTAGTGCCACAAAACACACTTCCTGTCACTGGCAAACCCCACGGAAATAACCGAATATATTTTCACAATCCTCTATGAAGCTAAAGATTAATTTTTCCCTATACCTAATTAAGCACCACTCTGTATGTATGGGGCAGTAGGACATAGCTACACGTATCTGAACCCTGGTAGTAGCTGGAGATCAGTGGGCAGCTTTACGGCCCAGCCACTTTAACGTAAGATAAAGCTGCCCGTTGCTCACAATGGCTAAGATGCGACGGTGTATGCCCCTACCGGGAACCTATCCCATACTGTCCAGTGCATTAACATTCTCGTGGCGTATTTATCCGATCCTTATGAACAGTGTTATGCCCTCTAACCGACATAATCTTGTGTTAATAGAACTGATAGGGTCTTGTCCATCTAGCAACTGAAATTTCGTGTGGACTAATATGCAGCTGAATAGGCTCTAACTGTTCTAAAAAGCTGAATGAAAGAAGTGTTTCGACTTGATATTTGTGTTTAAATTATTCTTAGTCAGCTTTCACAAGTTAGGTAATGTAGCCTGTTCCAATTTAGAATTGATTCTGAAACTTTATAACTTCGGCTGTTCAGTAGGCCTTCTATTCTGGTGGGTGGTTCGACGACAAGGCCTTTAGCTATAACGCGAAAATAAAGCGGAGAAATACTCGTACTGATATCAGTATTTTGAATGGGATTAGTGCACAGTATTAGAGCAGTCACGATGCTAGGAACAGAGTGGCCATTATTACCAAAACGTAGTGTTTACCGTTGTATAGTGTATGTTTCACCTTGCCCAAACAGTGCAGTTGCATGTTTCTTGCGACGCACATTAAACGTCGACATCCCTATCAGCGAACCTGACCCTGAGAATTTCCAATGTCGCAAACATTTTAAAGCTTCTTGTAACCGAGAACCCCAAAGTCAGCCATATGTAAGCCTGACACAGAGTATGTAAGAAGCTGCACATAAAGGACGGAGTGTTTTAGAGATTTGTAAACTATCGCATGAGAAAATAAATCGTCTGGGTTTGTTATTCTTTGGGTTTCAAGAGCCTGATTAAAGTGCCTTGATAGAGCATAATTGGGAGCTGTCTGAAGAGGGTTTTCCTTCCACTCAAGACAATTACTGACTCCACTCAGTCGTCGTAATTTGAGTCTCCGAGGGATAAGATGTATCAAGAAAAGCCGCTGTTGTGTATAATACGAGTGCATATAAGACGGTATACAACTGGGCACAGTAGCAAACGGTTTGCTTACGGTACGTGAGGTCCTTAGTTCGGCGCGTCGCTACTTATGCAGGCCTGTAGACAGACCATGAACACAGTGGGTGATGAGGCCTCCAGTGCCGATGCATATATGTACATAGGTTTGTATACGTATGTACGTGCTGTGTGTGTGTATGTACATATACAGATATTATGTGTGCATAAGCGTGAAAGCGCCTTTGTCAAAGCCACAAAATCAACACTTCAATGACATATTCCGCTCTATAATTCTGCACAAAACACCTTGTACATACAGACATTTTTGGAAATGAGTTTTTCCAAAGACGGCTGTTCAACAGAGGCAACACATGGGTGCGGTAGAATATCCCACGTTTTTTAACGGGCTGATCAGGATGTTTGTGTTTGGTATTTTGCAAACTCCTAGAAACCCCCCTGGTTAGCAGGGATCTCTTTATATACATCCCTACTGTACGTACACCACGAGACGATTTAAGTTCTTGTCTAAGTGTAGTTTAGTCTTTAACTTAGGACGTATTTAATCTCAGTGTCTCACAGACGGCATTAACCTTTTAAAGCCTAGCGGTAACTTTACATACCACCAGGTTTAACATTAAAAAATTCTACGTGGTGCCCACATTGCTTTTATGTGTTTTGTACGGATCTCAGAACAAACTGCAACTTTTGCCTTATAAAACATTAAGAGACTGGTTTTTATAACCGAAGTGGAGAGTGTTTACAGCTCGGTACGCACTGAGTCCTTATATAAAACAGACACGCTTCATCCTTAAAGGGTTAATCTCCAGACGCCCTCAACGTGTATGTAATCTTGCCCACAACAGAATTCACAAGACGTACTAAGCAACGTTCTGCAACAGGGGGCGAAAAGTTCCAGTCATAGCCGAAACTCGCGGGTTCAGTAGCCAAATAGATTAAGCCGTCCATACTCGCCCTCTTTTTCAGATAACTTCAATGTATGTTTTTCACTCAAACTTTGGTACTATTTCTACAAAATTGCTAACTAATTCCATGGAGAAGAGTCCTTCTTGAGAAGCTAGTAGGTCCTCAGCTCGACAATAAATTCCCCACATTTGATGGAACCCGAAGTTTCATTACCGCATTCACACGCCCTAGCCACCTGCCCCTATTCTGAGCCTCAGCAATCCAATCCGTTGCTTCCCATTCCATTTCTTGAACAGCCATTTTGGTAAACTGATATAAGTAGGCATAAATAAGTAGGTACTTACTTCTAGACCAGATTTACTCACTGAGTTTTAAAATACTTTTTTGCTATTGTGTATTTACGAACTGTGGTAATAATTCTTATAGCAGGTGTAAGAATATGATTTGTATTTCGAAGGTGCTTGAGTTTTTGCGTGAAAGGGCGGTTTCTCAGTTGTGATGCACGTTTTTATGATTTTTATGATTATACGTACGTACGTACGTATGTATGTATGTATGTATGTATGTATGTATGTATGTATGTATGTATGTATGTATGTATGTATGTATGTATGTATGTATGTACGCACGCACGCACGCACGCATGTATGTATGTATGTACGTACGTATGTACGTATGTATGTATGTATTATGCATTATGCATTATGTATGTGTATATGTACGTACGTATGTATGTATTAATTACTTGATAACGAGTCTGGTAATGTTATTGATAAAGTACAAATATTCATAGAAATACTCACTAACAACATATAATTGACCAAAATATTCTTGGATGTTCAGCAGGGTCGTGATCGAGTTAAGCAGACGTTTCGGAAACCTACTCTCCCTTCGTCCTATCAGCTACTTACGGTCACTTCCACGCCCACTGTGATGATGGAGGGGAAGTAAGTCTCCGAAACGTCGGCTTTTACCTCAACCTTGACACTGTTCGTCACGCTAGAAGTTTTAGGGCAGTTAGTAACCAACGAAGCTGCAAGCTTTGCAGAAAATTCAGCTGAGTCTAAAATATTTTAATAACATTTATTTCGTTCGAACATCACTTTTAAGAATGCTTTACAGTCATAAAAATCATAACAACGTGCATCACAACTGAGAAACCGCCCTTTCACGCAAAAACTCAAGCGTACGTACGTACGTACGTACGTACATACATACATACATACATACATACATACATACATACATACATACATACATACATACATACATAATACATACATACATACATACATGCATGCATGCATGCACGCACGCACGCGCGCGCGCACACACACACACATACATACATACATACATACATACATACATACATACATACATACATACATACATACATACATACATACATACATACATACATATCGGCTCCGTCTGTTATTTCATTCACGGTTGTACGGATTTCTGACAAATACGCAGAACATTAGCACGTGTAAATAGTATTACCATAACTCCAGAATACTTTGCCTTAATGGGGTAAAACTAGTGAAGTGTCGTAAAGGAAAGATGTGCCGACATTAACACCATTAAACGTACGGCATCAAAGTAGTGAATAAACAGAATGAACACTAATACCAAGTATCCAAGACTTTTAAAGGAACAACTTGTTTAGAATTTTCTGTCCAGATTTATGTTTTAACTCCAGTGTATCCTGTAAGTTTTTCAACATTACAGAAAATCTGTAATTTGCTTACTGTCTTCGTAAGAGAAATAGCAGCCTTGTATGTATGTGATCATTATAACAAGAAGTCAGACAATGCTCACATGAGAGCCAAAATAAAAGAACGCCTCTGCGTACCGATGAGAGTGGCTACAGAGAATCAAAGAAGCCGTGCCGTAAGAGCCGCTAGTGAGAGGCTGTCTAGCGACTGACAATACTTGGGACACAATGTCTTCTTTTAAATAAAAAAGATTTTCAAAGGATTTATGAGGTTACGAGACATGGGTACAAGGTTTGTTTTTCTGCCGGCTGCGGTCTGTACCATGTATAAGGTGTTTAAAAAAGGCTATTGTTTGGAGCTTCGCGTAACAGCTACTGAATTCTCTCAGCAACCATTAAACGTGTTTATTCTGAATAACGCTGGTCGGTTTTCACGAAACTTACGCAAGTATTGCGACGTTTACGTACTTCTAGTGTAATAACCTAGCCTTATGTACTGAAGATGACAAAGTAACGCTGATTAACGTATTCAGGTTCTGTGCATTTTCTTATCCAATTTATTACCTCCATCTATTCATTAGTCGGCATCGTTAGTTCACTTGTGTATACAGTATACTCCTCATAGCTGTTCACGTAACAATGAAAATTCGCAGGTCTTTATATTTTAATATATTACTTTTGGTAATGTGATCCCCAGTGGCCGCGCGGTCTAAGGCGTAGGTCTGCGGCCGAGCGCTTGCTGGGATCGTGGGTTCAAATCCCATCGGGGGCATGGATGTTTGTCTCTTGTGAGTGTTTGAGTGTTGTCAGGTAGAGGTCTCTGCGATGGGCCGATCCCTCGTCCAGAGGAGTCCTAACGACTGTGGTGTGTGTCTGAGTGAGATCAAGTGAAAATAACCTTTTAAAGCCTAGCGATAATTTTACGTACCACTAGGTGTAAGATTAAAAATTTCTACGTGTTGCCCACATTGCGTTTATGTGTTTTGCGTGAATCTCAGAACAAACAGTAACTTTTGCCTTATACAAGACAAACAGATTGGTTTTTTAACCGTGGTGGAGAGTGTTTACAGCGCGATACGCACTGAGTCCTTATATAAAACAGACACGCTTCGTCTTTAAAGGAATAAACAACCTTGACACCTACTGTGAGTAGATAGAGGAGATAAGGACTACGAAACGAAACAAAACTTTTGGTAACGTGCTTACACAGTTGGCCTAACCTACAGCTAATGAGAGGGATATGGAAACATCACACAATGGAAAGGATCAGATATTAGTAGGGTGATAAACTAAACGAGACGGAAGTGTATAATATCCTTGGTGTGACTGAGTGACTGAGTGTGTCAGACCGCCTTGCCATTTTCACCCGGTTTCCGTGGAAACAAATTAAAATCCGTGTTACAGCACTACGACCAGATGGCAGCAGTAGGATAGGTGGAATTAACATTTGCCTGGCTCTTGGTGTACGCAAGGTGTCTCAAACGATTTGTTTGTGAGTGCAGTGAAGCCCATGTTGAGTCTGGTGCTTGAATATGCGTTAGGCTCATCATGTGAAGTGCCCACGAATAGTTTTGTTAAAAAAGATGACAGAAAGAGGCCGCCTGTGATACCGAGGTGCATATCGAAGAAGAATAGTGTATGAGGTTGTGGATAGTTCAGCTGTTTCAGAGTCTTGTCACATGCCAGACTGTTGTTAACAAAGCAATAAAACTTATGATTTTGTAAAAGGTGGACAATGTTTTGTTGATAAAATTTATAAGGATAAATCCTGCTCTACTGAGTTAGTGTAAGTAATAATATGTTAATTAGGTACATATGCCTATACTATATAAAACTTCTGTTGCTCTTTTTTGTAGTGGGAATGGCTGATGTGAGAACTCCCACTTGTAATTATTTCAAACAGTGAGTGGCAGCTCTAAGTTTGTGAATGTACTTCATGTCCTGTGGTTCAAGTTGTGTCCGAAACACTGAATGACAACTTACGTGCTTCTGAAGACGAATTTGACAGCCCAGTATGATCAAATTAAGGATAATAAATGAAAGAGTATAGCGAGTATGGGTCTGTTGGAGCCCTACAGACCGTCCGGACGGATTGGGAGAGAGTAAAACCTCTTACTCTTGCCTGTATTCGAAGGCTTCCCCAGCAGTACAGCCCGTAGCCCAGTTCCCACACTTACTGTAATGTAATGCGTAGGAAATACAAAGAAATCGATTGTAAGAAACCATCAAAGATTTAGTGCTATTAAATTTAGTTCCTGATTTGGCGTGGGTGAAGACGTTTTGCAGAATATTTGACATGTAGCATCCTACGCGGTTTTAGTCCTCTCTATACCATGGCTGCACAAATACCTGGCGACTTATTTCTTTTTACCGCGGTGCCCAGAAACTCTTATGGGTCCTCAGGATGGAAATTTCTTCCTGTTTCTCTTCTGGCGCCTAACATTTTAGGGTGGCTTACTTTGGAAAACCTGTGAACTTCTGGTCTATATCTTTATACCATGGTGTTCGCTACTTCGACTTGAAAAATTTTGGTGTGCCTAAAGCAGGATGATATTCAGTAGACTTGCTTGAATTAAGACAGCATATCATAATGTATAAAGAGTACTTACTTTAACTGAACAGACACCATCAGAAGACAGGGAGAGTGCACTAATAGTAGAAGGAAAAAGTGGGCTGCGACACCGTTTAATCCGCTGCGTAATCTGCCATTCTCAATCTTTAAGTTTGGATTAGAAAGAACAAAATATTTGTGCGTTAAGGTTTTGATAGCGTTAGGTATGGAGGGTAGTGTTATGTGAAATGTGATACCGCATAGGCTGGTAGACATTTACCAAGTTTTCGGAGAAACCTAGTACCTCCACCTTCAGGGTAGAAGACTATCCTCTAGATGGTGACAGCGCATTACTTCAGTACGTCGATAAACTTCTTTAAACCTACACGGCGGCATAAGCAGAAAGAAGATACTCAACCAAAATTATTTATTCGCTATGTTGAACTATGGCGGTACCTGCCAACGTAGTGTTACAGTGCTGTGTAGAATACAACAGGCCTGACCATTCTGGGCACTTGGCACATAATTTCGGATGTTTGTGTTCAAGTAGGGAAACTTGTCACAGCTAAGAGCAGCTTTCTAAATATAGATGCTGGGGCGCGCCTTGCACTCGTAAATTATAAGGGTGCAGAATTTGTCATAACTTTCGGAATGGACCAGCCATTGACAGGGCTCTTCGTCAGCTCAGTCGTCCCGTTAAATTAACTGTTCGTTCTCTTCATATTATATTTGATAAAACAAATAGTACATCCCCTTAAAATTTGTATATCAGACTACTGACAATTCCCACTTCAGGCTATGGCTTCCAAAAGGATCACTTCCAATGATACGCTGCTACTTTGCCCACCAAAATTTCCATATTATCGCTCTGTAATCGAACCCGGGCCTCGGTATTTTACCAAGTCAAGAAATATTATAACAGGCCTCTAGTTTCAATTCTTTAGGCCACAGTTTATGCTACAATACAAACATTGTGATCAGGTATCAAATATTGAGTTTCAACTACGCGTTCGACGGTGTAAAAGGCACTTTGACCGAGAAAACATGAAAGAATAGCCTGACACTATCGTATAAAACGATGGCTATTTCAACCGATTTGTAAAATATGTGTGTGAGAAGTGGGTGATAAAAGAAGGCTGACAGAAAAGAATTCCATATCTCTGCAATAAGTTTCATGCCACATTATGATGGGGTGACCTTATTAGAGAATCTGCAAATGGACACGCACAGAAAGGTTAAAGCTAGTGAATACAAAATTTTGGACACAACAACACACAAGCGAAGACCAGATAATAAAAAGCACGTAAACGGGTGTTAAAATTGGAGGCAAAGGGGAGAAGCTAGGTAGAATCAGTTGCAGAGAGATCAAGTACGGAATGTTGAGGCCGTCCGCATCAAGAGACTTAATTTACAGTGCTTAAGACGAGAAAAACTCTTAATTTCGACTGTACAATCCTCTGTATGTTTAACCATTGAAATTAGGCGTTAGCAAATTGAGGAAACTGAACGAGTTTGAATTCTGCAGTGTATTCTGTTAGAAAAAGAACGGAAACTTTAATTGATCTCCAAAGTGATGTTGGCAGACTCGAAAGTGTGATAAATACAAGAAAAAAAGACCCGTCATTCATTGACACACATTTGTTTCTCACTGTGTTCTATCTGAATAGAAGGCACACTCTGACACCTTTGACCTGTCCGTCCCGATTATCCGAACTTCGGTTATCCGAAATTCCGCTTTATGTGACATAGCCATGTGATATGCTATTTACAATGTTGTGTTTCGCGCGCGTACACCAATTAAAATTTGAATTTATTGGAAAGGCCGAAAACCCAAAAACTTTCAAAACCAAGCCCGTGCCAGTTTTGTGTAAGAACCAGAAAAATACACTAGTAGATTCAGAAATTTTTCGAGGCCAGTTTTTCGACAAATTTCCTCATTATCCGACATCTTCGGTAATCTGACAACCTGTCTGCCCCGTTGTTTCGAATAATGGTGACTCTTCTGTACTACAGTCAATTGTGATTCAATTTCTGGTGAAATTTAAGGAAGGGCGGTAGTTCAGCACATCTAGGTATATAAGTGCGTGGGTCAGAAAACTTTTACAAATGGACGGGAAGATTCAAATTTGGCCAAAAGAGGAAATATCATTTTATCAAGGAGGATTATAATGTACAACGTCGTTATCTAAGAAAATTTTTACCCAGTAATAAGGCAGTTTTTAAAGATGATTTTGATAGTGTTTCCGTATCAGTAACCGCAATTGACTTAACAATTTGGGGAAAAAATGGGGTTCAGAGAAACTTTTACTAGCTAACAAAATGCTTTTCAAAGTGTAAGGCCGTGCCCCACCTTCTTTCTACTTGTGCTGCATCACAAAACTTCTGGTGTACTTGCACACGTATTTAGGTAACCATGGGTGTAATTGTCATGCGCAGGCTATTGTTACGTGGCATGCCCACTTCATTATCTCCGGTACCCACACCCCTTTGTTTGCTGTTTGAGTAAATCCGACAGCAGATGGAAGGCTTATGGAACTTAGCAGGGCTCCAACTCAAGTTACAGCAAATTGCAAGCAATTATACGTACTCCTTATTATTGACCTGACATTCATATTTCAGCCACATTACACAGCTAAAAACGGCCGGGCGAAGTGTCGCCAGTTCAGGATTGGAATGGATTTGTTATGAAACTTAAATAATAGAAAGTGAATAAAGCCTTTTTTTTCACTTCATTCTTTAGGCAGTTTCTGACAGAAGATAAACAAAAGAGAGTAAAAAAATGATCCACGCATCACGCTTTACCCAGCTTCTGGCAAAAGGTAAACAACAAAAATTAGAGAAGACGGTTTGTGCTTCACTCTGTAGGCAACTTATGGCAACATATGGTCCCATGCCATCATGGTGGAGCTCTTTGAATTAGAGGGTAGTGCTTGAATGAATTCAATTTTTGAAGAAGAAATTTAAAATTTCAAGTATGTACAAAAGTTTATATAGAAAACTATAATTAGTGGGAGTGTTTTACAATCATGCGTCTAATAATAATAATAATAATAATAATAATAATAATAATAATAATAATAATAATAAATTNTAATAATAATAATAATAATAATAATAATAATAATAATAATAATAATAATAATAAATTCCACATGCGCTAGTAGTAGTAGTAGTAGTAGTAGTATGAAGAGCTTATGTGGAATGCAAAACAAAAGTGATACCAGTAATAATAGGGGTAAAATTTTGTTTTTTCGCACTGAAAAACGTAATTAATACGGCAGTGGAACATAGGCTGAAGTCTGTTAAGCAGTCGAGTGACTGGGTTACGGCTCGGATGACCGAGGAATGCGGCTTCGAATTCCGGCTGGCTAAGTTACTTCTCTCTTCTCCAGAGCATCCAGACCATCCCTGGACATATCCATCCTCATACCTATTAAGACGCGAGGCTCTTTCCCGCACAGTAAAGTGGGTGGGGAGTGAAAATTACCACTTATCTCCATCTAGGTGCCGTGGTTAAAAGAGCGTGGAGCTGCACGTCCACTCTGCCGTACACATTCGTGACGTGTTTAGGGACGTTACTTTCACTTTTGTTACTCCAAGAAGCTGTCTTTCCAGAGGCACGAACTGTCACTATGCAGTTCCCATTATCATCCTGTTGCTACTCGTTATTCTGACCCATACTTTTGTCAGCACTTTGTTTTCAAACAACTTTGAAGCTACGCACACATTTTATTTCCCAGTTCCGCACAAAGTTAGTTTTTACGCTCCTACATGTTTCGCCTCCCCATCGCATCCATCATCATGGAGCTACAATATTATAAAAACAGTAGCAGCGTATCGTATTTCAGTGAATGGTAGCTCTTCATAAGTCAGTGATATACAGTGCAGTATAGTGAGTGTCTTTATAATATTCTATCTGCCTGATGATGGCTGCGATAGGGGGCCGAAACAAAAGGAGCTTAAAAACTAACTTTGTGCAGTAGCTGGAAATAAAACTTGTGTGTGTAAGTCAGGTGCGAGGAATATGTGTAATATGAAAGACCTTCGAGGCTGTTCACGAGAAAATACGGAAATCCGAATATATTAAGGAATAAAGCTCCGCGTACCATTTCAGAATACTTGAAACATCATTAGCACTGTTGTGAGAACTTTAGACCCACCTTCTTACAAGGGAGTATAGGAAACTCACTGCGTTAATCTAATGGTTTGTTAAACCTCACAAATTTTTCGAAGTAAAATGTTAAGGAGGATCATTTGATATAACGCATCATCATGGTCAACATCACAGCCGCAGTCTCGTCATTTATTTATTTATTTATTATGGCCCATATAAAAGTTGCTGTTCTTACAGTATGTTGAATTTTTATTAGAATGCTGAATAATTGTTATTCTTTTACGTCACTCGTATTTTCGAGGCACTCTTAGAATGGAAAGCCATAATGACTTTAGAATCTGAAAGCGCGGGACACTTTTTATAGCCTTTCACTAAACTGTCCCTGCATAATCAATTTACGCCCCTTGTCACGACTCATAACGTCGCTTTACCTTACACTCGAATAGCAGACACCGGGATAAATGGATCGTTGTAATCCCCGGCTATCATGCCTGAAACTAGAATTAAAAGAAATGCATTTGAAAGCTTAGCGAAGGAGGAACAGTTCTATTGTACGTGTTATAAATAATTATAGAGGGTTTGTCGTACTGTTGACGTATGAAGACCATTGGCAGGGAAGTCATATGCTTATGGCTTTGTCTTAGCTTTATTTGTACACATGGCTTCAGTTTAATAATAAAGCAAGGAAGGGTTGGTAGTAGATGGCGTTTACACGTGTCGTTCTACTTAATGAGCGAGAAATCCTATTCCTTGGTAGTGTTTTGTTCACAGATCACTTAATCTCTTAAATGGATTCGTCCATACTTCATTTTTCGCTTTGCATACATTCGTCAAAAGTTTGTTGTGGTGTATGTGTTGAAATTTCTTCCAGTACCACCACATTTTATTAGGCACGCTTTTGTGGCTTCCTTATCAATGCACGATTAGTATTCAAGATTGAACAAGGCAGGATTCATGATGCCAAACAAATCACTATTAGCTAACTAGAGTAGGGCGGTAAACAGGGTTCGATTGTTTACATTGACGGGCGCATGCCGAAATTGACGCGACAGTTTTACAGGTGACGGAGCATGAATTATTAAATGCCCTTCCGTTTTATTCATTATTCAAATGCATTCTAGAAAATAAAACAAGAAGGAAGCCTTCAATGCCTTAACGGTACCCGGTTTTCATAGACGACAGCTGTCAGATCGGACATTGTTTCGTGGCCTAATAGAACGCTTGAAGTAGCCCACAAATTTACGTTTGTGTTAGAAAATACCAAAGTGCTAAATTAAATGTTGCTAGTGATTTTCGCATAAAAGACTTAATAAATGCACATGCCTAAATCACGGATCCATCGTAATGCCGTAATAACATTATTGAACATGCTCATTTTATTGAGTCTGACTGTTGATTTAGCATCTACAAGTTTTTTATTATAAATTACCATAATTTTTCTATATTGATAAAAAGCTGACGACTGAAAAAAGAAAGAGAAATGAATAGAAGTGAGTGAAATTACGGTAAGTAAAGGCGGCTTAAAATGAAGGTTAAATATCCTACGTAAACACCATTCAAGAACAAAACTCCGTAATCGAATTGAACCAGGGCACTTAAAGTGTAAGATTTCTAAGAATAGTTTTCATCTAAAGTTTTTATGCATTTCAGAAACTAATATCTCCAAACTTTACTAGTGTTGATGTTTCATTATTGTCTCTCTATTACGATATTACTTTATGTGTCCGCCGGAATACTCATTGAGTGCCGCTGTAGGTCAGTAACTATCAGGCAGTTATTATAAAAACATGCACGCGAAGTTAAGGGAGTTGAGAAACGACGATGACTTAGAGAAGATAACTTCACAACACAACTTCAGGGATCTTCAAAATCAGTGATTTACAGCCTCACCCAGAGTTTAAGTGAATGTGTGAAAGAAATGTCAATGAACAGTTAAATGTGTTAGCTATTTAACGACGATAAAATCAACTATCAAACAAACATTCACTCATGTGAAAATTTTAAATAATTATAATTTGAGATTATTATATTTTTTTAAAACAAATGCATTGCAATTTACAGCTTGCACAAACCTTCACCTGATGGTCAAAAATACGCTGCTCAAACACGTAACGAGGCTGATATATTTTTGTAGCGAATGCACAAACCAGAATTGCATAATGTCATATATAATTCCAACAACGTACTGGGTATACGCCCGTACATAACTGCGGTACAAAACACGTGGCTAATTAAATAATTATCTTGAAATGCTTGATCCTGGAAAGACATTACAATCCTCCGAAAAGTCGGTAACTATTTACCAGTCAACACGCCGAAAGATTCCGTAAAGTCGGTAACTGTTTACCAGTCAACACGGTGAAAGACTGTTCTTGTGGCTAAGACCTTGTTAGGCCTACTGATACGATGGGCCCATGTAATCGACCCTCTGTTTTTAAGTTATTTTATTATGCATTTTCTCTTTGAATCAAAGAAGAAATTACAGGTGAAGGGCAAATAATTTTGCAAAAAAAGTTTCATGCAATTTACTAATTATATGAACGTAAATACCCTACCAATTTACGTAAAGTGGAAACGTCGGCCTATTATAATAAACTGAAGTACAAAGCACTTGTAACCATCAAAATTAAAATTTTGTATACTTCCAATCTTCAAGCGTTTTGGAATGTAACTGAAAAAATTAAAGTTTCAAACCGAATTATATCAGACATTTTTAAACCGATTGTTCTCCAAACTCCTTTACAGTTTTTACCCATATTTACTACTCTTCTTCTAACGTACACTTTGAAATATCTTCATATCATTTTTACAAATTGTTACAGGGTTCGTGGTACCGTGCTATACTTTGTTGATCATTTTAGGTTCGTATTATATCCTGTATTTAAATTTGTCAGTATGTCCATCTTAACCAATTTCTGTGTTGTTCCTTGGCATACTTTTAACCGCGAAACAAATGTCTAACAGAAATAATTCAATTCAAATTTAATGTGTTCCATGTCCGTGCACTATATTATACAAAAACACTAATCACCAACAAATGCACAAAGAGAGTTTTATCATCAATCGTAAAACACTCCTACATGTTTCGACCCTGCTGAGTCATCTTCAGGGAGAACTTTTTGTTATCGTTACACTGAGGTTGTACTTTACAGTTGAGTGAGAATGTGCTGTTGACTGTTTAGTGCGTTGTTTTTGGAGGCGTGAACTCTCCGCGGTCCGGGCCTTTCACGCCTCCAAAAACAACGCAGTACACAGTCAACAACACATTCTCACTCATCTATAAAGTGCAACCCCAGTGTAACGGTAACAAAAAGGTTCTTCCTGAAGATGACCCAGCAGGGTCGAAACATGTAGGAATGTGTTACGATTGATGATAAAACTCTCTTTGTGCATTTGTTGTTGATTAGTGTTTTTGTATAATTCAATTCAAGGCAATTCTCTTTTATTGACGTGCTTAAGAGCACAGTTGTCAAGTTAACAATAAGAATTACTCCAAGAGAACAAGTTTTAAAATCTGAGAAACTTCTATGAAACACATAGGCTTACCCACAAAATGAATCAAAAGCTGAACTATTTCTAGACAGATTGTATTCTCTAAGGTTACTTGACTTAAAGCTTACCCGACTGATACTTCTACTTAAGAAAATACGCAATATCATCTTGTGGAGTTAAGTCTGCGTAGGACCTACATCAAAACCCGTGCAACTGATTTATATTCCAGCATTCTAGGAAGAACGTTTGACAAAAAGTTTGGATATGTCCTAGACGTCCGTCGTCTTTTGTATGGGACTTAAAATAAAGTGGTCCCTGTACAGGCAATGAAAACGTATGGGGCGTGAAGGGACAGTCCTACTAAATCTTAATTTCGGTAGTAGATGAAAGTGTGTGGTCAGCTTAGCACCCAAAGCGCTACCCCAGGGATAACAGTCCCCGCTAACCATTAAAGAGAAGGCAAACGTGTGATAATGGCAAGAGAAACTTTGCATCATTTCCTTGTCGTATGTGGGAAATGCTCTATTTTACTTCAGCAGTTTTAAACGAAATAATGGTACAACACACTGAATTCATCCTTTCTTCAACAGCCAGCTTTGAAAATTTCGCTAAGCTGGAATTAATGTCAATTAAATCTAAGAACATTTTTCTTTCCACTGCTTTTTTTCATAGAAATGTACGATCGCGTGATTCATATTTATTAGATGTATTTTACGTTTTTATGCTTCAATTTTTTACCTCAAGCAAGTTTATCCCTAAGGAGTTTTGGACTTTTTTTGTAGTTGTTGCAACAATTTTACACTTTCTCTGTACTGTTTTCAAAATGCCGGTGGCAAGAAACCTGACTAATTTATTCATACTTAAATCCTATGCAATAAATTAATTGAGGAACGTAACTTTATTTATTTATTTAGCTATTATGGGTAGATTTTCTCAATTATGTTCAGAACTAGAACTGTTCTGCCGATGCCCTTTATTAGGTTTGTCCAGACCAATTTAGAATCCAATTACTATTTTAATTTATGAAGAATAGCGCTTACTCCCTAACTTCAGATGCTATGGTATAGAACTACTCCTTAACGGCAGGGCCTGTGGTGTAGAGGTACTCCTGAACTGCGTGGCATGCAATATAGAACTACTCCTTAGCGGCAGGGCATGTGGTGTAGAGGTACTCCTGAACTGTGTGACATGCAATATAGAACTACTCCTTAACTGCAGGGCATGTAGTGTAGAGGTACTCCTGAACTGTGTGACATGCAATATAGAACTAGCGCTTAACTTCTGGGCATGTAGTATTGAAGTAGTCCTTAACTGCAGGGCATACAATATAAAAATAGTCGTTAACTACAGGGCATGCTGTATAGATCTATTCTTTAATGGCATGGCGGGCAATTTGAAAGTATTCCTAACTACATGGGTTGCAATATAGACCTACAGAAATGTTTTACTTCTGTGAAACTCAAGCAGGTAACATAGCCCATAGGCCTAATAACAACTTGGACAACAGTAAGGGCAACAAATATTATAGTCACTGTCACTTCCTACACCAGTACTTCGTCACCTGGAGAAGTCATCAACAAGAAGATGTGTAACATTATTTTCGATACCTACACCTTGTCACAAATTTAATTTATAAGAATAAGTAGAGTGTAATTTTAGTGTACATCTCGCACCTGGCATCACTGAAGTGTAAATGAAACCCCTGGAACTGCAAAAAAAATCTTTTTTGTTTAATGAACAGTATCATTTAACTAGCTGATGTGTGGTTTTTCAGCACGTTTTATGCCTTCCAATTACGGTGACTTGTTACTTTTATAACACCCTGCAACATTTTCTGGACAAACCCGACGTGCGGTCACGTTATTCTAAATACGATAAACTCCTGTCTGAGTTATGAACTTCGAATGTTAGGGAAGTAAGTTTGTACTTCAACGCCGACAAATCCATCAGTGTTATCTTCAGCACGTAAATGCCTTGAGAAACGATGAGAAACAACATTATGAATTTGAAGTGCCACTCAATGGTACACTGTCTATCACATAAACTATATACTAAAACATGTGGTCCAAATTATGTATAAAACACAAAAAATAAAATGAGAGAATTTAAGAAAACTGTAATATTGCTGATCAAGCATATTGTCTTGCATAATATGTTCCGGGTTACTGTGCGACTTCTTAGATTTATGTTTAATTTAAAACAACCCTAATATTAAATACGGTATTAATGGATTTATGCTTACCTTGTACTTAAAACTTGATGAGTGGGTACAGCTGATAAAAACTGTACGGAATCCAGGTCTTGGTCCTAAAAACGTCACGAAAATTAAGATAATAAATACGAAAATATCCGAAATTAACAAGGATGACCGATGCTTCGTTAATACGTAAATATTACAACACAAACGCTAAACAAACTTAAATGTTTATTTCATAAATTAATAGGTATATTATAGTAATGTTACTGTAATCAGTGCCTTTTGCCGGTTTCTTCGCTTTATTCAAAAACGCCGCTTAAACAGAAACACGCTACACTGCGAACAATCATGCAGTATGAGGGTTAGCAGCCACTGACACAACAGCTCCACCACGCCTCCACATGTTTATAAATAAACACCAGTAGTCAAAAAGAAAGCGTTATTTCCGAGCATTCCACGCGGAACTACAAAAGTTAGTGCTTCCTGTGTCTGAAACAGTGTGATTCCACAACGTGTGGTGACAGCCACATTGAAACCCCCATCGTCATTATCATCGCAATGATCCAGCAAACACCACAGTCACACGCACTGATGTCGCTGCTGACTCCTGACCGCTCTGTTGCTGCACTTCCCCTCCGCGCCAAATAGAGTCGCTACATGTAACATCTCTCTCACTGGCTGCTTGGCATCCTTCCGACCGCCATTGTGTATTGTACAGCACAAAATTGTCTGGCCCCTACGCGCGACCCCAATTGCTACCTGCCTTTCGCGTTGGATTCTACAACAGAGGCAACAAACGCAATTTTGACGGTAATAATACAAATAATAGTAAACCACAACAGTAACAAAGGACAATGTTCCGCGTCCGACATTGCCTACTTCGTTGCTTGAGGCGTTTTCGCATTTAAATAGATTTTAAGGCTAGTAAAATATAACATAAATTCGGGTGGCTATAATTATGTTGCTACTGAGGATAGGACCATAATTTGACGCGGTTAATATAATATTGGCCTATCCCGGCGGCCGTGCGGTCTAAATCGTGGGTCTGCGGCCGCTCGCTAGCTGAGATTGCGGGTTCGAATCCCGCCGGGAGGATGGATGTTTGTCTCTTGTGAGTGTTGTGTGTTGTCAGGTAGAGGGCACTGCGGCCGGCCGATCACTCGTCCAGAGGAGTCCCACAAAATGTGGTATGTCTGTGTTCCTCGAAGCCTCGACAATGAGCAGGCCTAGACCCGCTAGGGCTGTGGAGCCATGAAGAAGAAAAAAAACATATTCGTTGACTAATCCACGACGTCTTTTATCAGGCATTTCTTGGTTTAAGTTGACGAAATTATGACAATAATGGTTACAAAATGATTATATTTTAAATATACGGATAGCTGAAATTCGATACTCTTGACAGAAAAAATTAAACAGTGTGTTTCACAATTGTCTTTTTAGTCAGTCTCATCACACAGGAAAACATGTTCCTGTCGAAGCCATTTAACGATTAATGCCATCTATGGGACGATAGTCAAAGTAATTCAGGTGTGACTCACTCAATCACAAAAGTGTTATGTAAGCTAAGGTAGACGAGTCTATACATTGTTTCTCTACATTATATTTGTCACTGTGTCATGCTGCCATAGTTCAAGGAGTGTGCGCTTGGCGGTGTAGTCTGACATTAAATTGCAGTCGGCCTAAGCTTCTCTTGCTGCGGCCGTCGCTACAATGACACTCCAGCCTGACACTTAGCTCGTACGTCACGATTTTGTAATTGATTGTGGAAAGTTAAAACCTGTGGCACTCGGATGTCATCAGATGTTGTATGGTACAAATTACGCGAAAATCTGTCTAATGAATCCTAAAATTTTAAAGAAATTCCCCGCATATTATATGTAGAACCCAAAATCTAATATTCGTGTTTGCAAGCATCGGCCACTTTTCGCTATCCTGAGCCAGACTAATTCATTCCACTTCCTTCCAACCCAGTCCCTTAAGATCCGTTTTACTCACACCTATGCCTAAGTTTTCCACGTAACATTTCTCTCATTACATCACTCTCTTTACTTTTAAAAAACAAAGTTAGACTAAAAAATAGAACATAGAAAGGGACACTTAAATCGACTTTTTTGTCCAGTGGTTAAGGCCTGTTAACCACGAGCACTCATCATGATATAACTATTCATAGTTTCAGCAACGGTATCAAGAAAGGAGAACAAAATTAATAGGTGCGCTTTACAATGCAAAGTTAGCTTTTTTGTACGACGGTCACGGCAGCATCAAAGCCTTAAACTTCGGCCTTTTTTTTAAGAGTTACATATCTGAGAGTTTCACTAAAAGTTATACGTTTCCATTGTTAATCTCTAACTTCGCATGTCTACTAATATGTTTACCGTGTTTTGAGTTGTATTTTACGGTTATTGAATTAGACATGTCAGATGTCAGATTATTCATTTCAGTTCACCTTGAAATTACAGCCAAGGGCGTACTTACTAGCGAGATGTTATGCTGTCACACAGCAGTTACAGAAGATTGAAATCTCTTACGATGTTACGCTACGCTGACCGTCAAAAGTTTACTGACGTTTAGGAGGACAGTGTTACCTCTCTCTAGAGGGTGCAGCCGTCCAAGAAGACTTGGATTCCTGGACTCTGAAGAAGGAGGTGAAAAGCCCCTCCTATACGCCAGTACCTGTCGGCGTAATGTCTCAGAACACCTCTGGCCTGCATGCTTATTCTGAACTGTTTATAGAAGAGTGCAGAAGGGAAAATAAGTGACTGTGCGTGTGTTGACTGCTTGGAACTGCAACCAAGGACTGTGTAATAGGAGGAAGAAGACATTTAAAGACTTCAGTGATTCAGTTATGCGCGATATTTATATTAGTGATGAACATGGCAATGTTCAGACTGCAGCAGCCACTTCTCGCAAGCTTCACTTCGCTACATCCTTCAGTGTGCGGCTTAACCAGCTTCATGGTCACTTTTGAACTCTTAACTCTCCCGATTTAATCCAAACATATCTTCCGTGTGGATGTCAGAATATTTAACGTTAGAAACGCACTCTTTACACGAGCTAATATATTAGGTTTTACAGCTTGTTGTCTGTTAGGCCATAACACTCCGTATTATTATTTTGTAGCCAGCAAGTTGACTCAAGTTCGCTTCGAATCTCTGTCGAGGCAGCTATTTTTCTGAGGTTTCCGCAGTCCGTCCAGACATGGTTGGGTTAAAGATAATTGGTTACTGAGTAAACGTCTGAATATATGCAGGGTGGATTAGTGTACGAGTAGAAGAATGGATTAATAGATATATAGAGGAATTAGTTACACCTACGAATGGAGATTACTGAACATAGTAAAACTTTTCCTTTACATAATATAAAGCTGTACCTCAGGGGAGCGGAGGTATAGAGCCATTGATTCCTATTCTCAACATCAGATGAAAGTGTGTGGTCTGCTTTATGTCCCCCCTCCGTTTTATCCACGGCGATGGAACTCCCTGTACACGTTGAATATAAGCCTGGTTGGGGCCCACAACCGCTCCAGGAGCTTTGGAGAAGAGAAAATCTATTCCTCCTGCCGAGACTCAAAAACGAATCCAGGGTGGCGAAGAAAACGCTTTAAGTCTAGGAAGGCTGAAATGAGTTGCCGATTTACGAAAGAGTTATTAGCTAACAAGGAACATTGTGATTCATATAGCGCTAAAGGTCGTCTTGCATCTTTAAGTTAGTGAATTGTGGGGAGGTATTTGGTAAAGGGATTATGCTTAGAAAGAGAGAGATAGATAACTAACAATGAGATGGGAAGGTAACATAAAGAAGGATAACAGGAAACAAGTTTAATTGTAGGTGGTGAATTGAAAGATTTCTGAAACTTAAACTTAGGTTTTGGCATTAACGATATCACATCTGCCACTTCCCCTCCGTAGACATTTGTCTTCCAATTACTGTCGGCAATACTAATGCTCTACAGAATTTTTTTCTTTTGTAATAATGCGAGTGAGTTGAGGGAGGATGTTTGAATCCTGCCGTATTCACTTTAGCCTAAAGGTAAAGTTGACGCTGAGCCAAACGCTGAATAGTAATGGGGCATGGAGATGAAGTTCCACGCTTTGCTAACTCGGGCGTTAGGTGGAAGTGAGAACCTACTCGTGCTTCCACGCTGTGACAACTTGGCACCTGTTACCCGTTCGGTACAAACCAATGCAATGTCCGGGACAATTTATGGTAACGGAGCACTTCTGCCTTTAGTTTCGTCAGACATTAAGACTATTAATGTGTTTTCTGCGCATGTGTAAGTGGCAGATATGTAACCTTATTCGAATACTGTAGACCTGTTATTGGATTATCGCCGTCTTGACTTCTTTTACATGTAGAAAACTAAAAAATTTAGAAAGAAAAACAGGGCAGGATACCGATCGCTGAGTCTGAATTGAACCAGAGTCCCCTACGTTACAGAGAAGCAGCATTTCTCACTCGCATCCACAGTACTACAATTAGACGAAAGAGCGTTTTAGAAGTGAACTTATTTCCAATGTGCGTGTCAGACAGAGTGTTTTATCTTAAGGATATTATTTGCAGGCTTGTATCACGAATGGCCGGATTCTGTCTCAGACAGATCGGTGTGGGATTTGTAGTGGACAAAGTGGCAGTTGGACGGGTTTCCTTCCGAATGCTTCGTCTTCCACTCAGTATCATTACCCTAGTGTGCCTGAACCCTTGCATTCATATATCACAGAGACTAGAAGATCCCAGCAATTGAAAGGGCTATTAAATACACACTTAAAAAGCAAATTAGGGGGTTAATTCTCTTTTCACTGTACTTATGTGTTGGAGTAACCGAAGAAATGTGTCTCCATTCGCGGTAGGGGCAAGATATTTTCTCTTCTTCAAAGCGTCCATATAATTCTGGGTTGCACACAACCTGCTAATCGATGGACATCAGGGACTTTCCCCAGGGATACGGTGGCCGTGGCCTAAAGCTCGCCACTTATTTCCATTTAGATTGCATAAAGCAATGGTTCTTAACGTGTGGTCCACGGGCCCCTCAGCGGGTCCGTGAATGTATTAATCCATTAAATTTTAATAAATTAATAAAGAAGCCCGTATATTACCATATTACTTATCCGTTATTTTTTAATATTCTGAAATCTGTATTTGAGCGTAATTGGTTTCCTTTGTAATACAATCTATAATAGAGATTGTAGATTTTACATCTATCTATTTTACTTTATGCATTTAAATACATTTTACTGAGAAGGGGTCCGTAGGTTTCGCCAGGCTCTCAAAGGGGTCAGTGGCACAAAAAAGTTTAAGAACCCCTGGCATAGAGCTATAACTCTGTTCCTCCTTCTGCCTTAATAGTTTGTTGCCTAATTATGCACATAGAAAACTTTACCTTTTACTTAGTGCGGTTACGTGTTGCACGTCTGGTTGGCTACAAATCATTAATTCTACAACTTAATGTTTCACCCTGACAAAGAATACAACGACTTCAATACAAGCGATATTATCACCCGTAAGATTACTGTGATTCTGACTCCACACTATCCTGTTATTTAATGCTCTGCTATAATTAATCTGGTAAGAACATAATAATTAATTACATTCTTCATCACTGTCATATTCTTTTCTACTTGTCTGGTGATTATTAATTAATCGCCATTGTGCATACGTCGACTCTACAGTACACTGGACCAACATGTGACCTTAGAAACACCAAAATAGACGTCGACTGATTATAAAAATGGCGCCTTCCATTTAACAAACTCGTATAAAAACTAGCAAATGTGTTGTGTAGGATACCATTTTGACACTTTCAGGCTAAGGTCCACGTAAGAAGCTTATGTAGTTTGTAACACTTTTTGAAAGGTCTCCGTGTTGGGAAAACTGAGACGTATAAACAAAACGTATTTGCAAAAAGAATTAATGATTAATTATTGTCTCAAATTTGCGTATGAACTTTCCACAGGAATTCCATAAAGCAGCAAAACAGAGCATTTACGTCGTGTGATAATTCGTCTGTGCAAAGCTACAGTTGCGTTTAAGACGCCTTTGTAGGTATAACCAGCAACTAGACAATATGTTAGCCTCCTTATTTCTTTTTAAAGGCTTCAAATTTATGTTCGTCCTCAAAATTTATGCTACAAAATCAATAAAATTGAGTGTCATGAATTTTATTTGACACCAGTATAAGACACACACAAAACATTATTTCACTTAACTGTATGAAACTGAGTCATTCTTGAAAGTCTGTTAGGTATTCTTCACCCTTTTGGACCACAAATTTTCACTACCGTATTTTTAGCAATCTGCGTGATCTAATGCCAGAAAGGGTCTCTAATTATCGTACCCAATTATAAAACTAAATATTATGTGGGACCTAACCTAATGGGCTATATCTTTTTCTTTGCACTCCATATACACGTAAACCTGCATGTCTATATAATAATTCCAAAGTACAGAGCCATTGACTCCGCAATGTAAATCGAAAAGAAGGAGAGCTGTCGATAATTTGTGTAGTCTTTATCACGTAAGATAAAGAACACCTTATTTGAAAACATGTCATCTTCTCCATCTGTGACCTAGTGTCAGCGCCTTCGTGGTTAGAAGGATTTTTGTATTCCCGGATGCAAAATTATACTATCCTTATGCTGGGAACTTCGGAGTTTAGTTACATTAATTCATAACTATATCTGTAAATAATATATAGCGTTTTAAAAGAAATATTTAGTCTTATAGCGGTGGTAGCAACAATATCTACGGGAGATTTTCATACGTAAACATGGTTCGTTCTTTGTTTGTTTTTTTTTTTACTTTCAAAATCAAAAAATAACCAAGAAGATAAGCTTTATTAAAGCTGTCCCGTTGGAACAAAACTCCAAACCAAGACTGCGCGGTCTAAATCACGGATGCACTAAAATTTTGAGTGTCTAATATTTTTCGGTCTTCCGTATCGACATTTTTTTACCACCCAGCTCAATCCTAGAATTTTAAGATGGATCCTAGATTTTTTAAACATACGTGCCTCACTGTTCTGATTGAATGTAAATGTGAAGTTCCAGTTTTTGCAAAATCGCAGTGATTCCTACACACTATAGAGTCTCTGTTTACTGAACACCCTGTGACAGCCTTAGGTGCAAGGAAACGGCCTGCTTAGACAAGACACTATGAAACGGTGAAGGATTTGTAAGGTTTGAGGTCACCACGGTGGTGAATTTGAACAGTGCTACATTCTGGGATGCTTATTCAAAGAAAGTGTATTTTCATAGCGTGTCTCAAGGTTTAAATATTACGTAACAGTTTATCCATGGACAGTCTGTCTCTGTGATCGTAGCGACAGATGGCAATTGACAAAGTTTCTGCTTCGTATTTACGAACTTTATACTAACAGGCCTATGTCTCGATGTTAGCAGACACATCCCTGGAAATATAAACTGGTAGATCGATAAATAAGTATATTCACGGTTTCACGTTTAACAGTCATGTCCCTTTTCGGGGAACCTAAGATAGAAACCCGGCCTTGACAGCGGCTACACAGATTGTGTTCTGAGTTGCTGTTCTGTCTCCTCATGTTTCTGACGAGGCAGAACATAAAATTACATTAAAATACATTTTTGTTGACACCGTTCTCAAATAATGTTTCACAATACTTTATCGTCCTTCTGTTCTAGACTGAAAGTTCATGCTGCGTGAGTGAAGACGGATATGTAGGGCAACGAAGGAACAAGAAGTTGGGGGTTGAGGTTCTAACAGCGGTACTGAGGAGAGTCATGTTTTTTTTGGAATATGACGCCTTGTTGGTTCGTATATATTTGCCGACGTTTCGGAGGCGCTGTGAATTATTTTTATCCTGCTAACTTAGCCTGACGGGGATTGAATCTCGGTGAGAGCAAGATTTTCTGTGTCGGTCCAGACTGTCCTCGAGGCCCACGCGGGGTGAGGCGGACGCAGCCTGGTGCTAACCACCTACCTTAGTTTAGTGCCGAGTTGCGAATGGGTAGGTGCTATACTTGCACCTCCTTTCTATACCTGCATGCGCATGTCATGGGGTGACCTTTACGTCTACTAGTTTGGAAGGAATAATTGGTTATACATTTTCAGATTCCTTACTTTGACTACAGTTCTACATTCTCACAGTTCTTCTGCTGACTGTTGGTCTTCATTTTCAGCGTCTCGTCATTTTAGTACCTTTTACATTTTCAGAGTTTTTTTTACTACATGTCTACAATTTCAGAGTACTATTGGCTACAGTTCTATTACATTAAACAGTTTCCATATCCAAAATTCATATCAGTCATTTGTGGGCTGCAGTTGTATTACTTTAAACGGTCCCGTTTTCCATGACCTGTGAGATCATTTCTGGTCCTTGGGTCAATATATTTCCTTCGAACAGTATGTAGCTAGACCACTAATGTGTTTGAGACGGGTAATAACGTTCCCCTCCCCAGGTATCTTGGCGCGGCTGCCTGAGGTAACTTGTTGACTACTAATGATAACTTTACGAACATGATCCAACCAATGGGAACACGGGGGGCGCGGCCTCAAGTCCTGCCTGTCTAGCACTTTCTCTTGAATACTTCCACCCCTTTCTCATTGCATTGTCTCCGAACCCCTCAACGCATTGTGTTGTGCAAGCAGATTTGTGCTATAACAGCCTCTCATGTGCTAGGTCTGAGGTTCTCGCAGTTGTGGTGCTGAAGAAACTAGTTACGCCTTGTCGACTGATAAATAAATACCGACGTTTCGAAAGATCGTAGCGCCTTCATGTTCAGGGTCAAACACTCCAAAAAGAGTGGCAGTCTGTTCTTGGACTGTTTACCGGTTGACAAGGTGTGACGTCACAGAAAGCTTAAATCTTCATCTTTTTTGTCCCACGCGCAGAATTGTTTGTTTCGTGTTCATACACTACATAGGTGACATCTAATGCTGTGGGAAGAATGAATGAAAACTGTAGTTGTTTAGTTCAAGAGAAATCATGACATAACCCCAAACAGAAAACCAATCAAGAGCAATGGATCCCATCATATGATTAAGTCAGGTGTTTTGAACTGCTTGAAAGAGTAATACAGATTACTGATTGTTTATTAGTTACGTGTACACGCAGGTATTGGAGAACGTATGCCCTATTTATTTATTAATAAATAGTTTAGTGTAATTCTCCCTTAGCCACTGACTTTAAAGTAAAGAAAGCCTCCCATTGGACGTAATCATGAATAAGTTCCTTGCACCATCCCTCTGAAAATAAAAGTGACGTCATCTTTGTCCTCAATTTGGTATCGCGCCATAAGGCAGGCGGTGGTACAATTCCACGCATTCTTGACCTTGACACTAGATGGAAGTCAGTGGTCAAATTCAGGACCCTGCTTCATTGTGACCGTGAAAGCGACCCTGGTATTCACTGGTTGGACCCCAGAGCCGGTCTGGACCCTTTCGAGAAAATAAATTCTTTCCGTTTCCGGGAATCAAACCCCGATTCCCCGATCGTTAAATCTGTAGCCTGGTCACTTTGCCGACTGAAATATTCCAGCTTCTCTCGCCTCAAACGTAAACTGTGTCTTAAAAGTAACATTCCGTTTTATTTTCGGTCGTCCTTCCAAGTGAATTTATTCAAAGGTGCCACCAAAATCCTGCAGGCCTCTGCATTTATCGCGTCCTTGTCTGCTAAAGTTTTTTACGATGAGCAGATATTAGCCCCTCATCGAACGGCCAAGCTGGAGGATCACTCATTGTCCGGTGTCTGTGACTTTATATAGCAACATTCGCAGCTACCCTCCATACCTGCAGGCCGTCTCTTCCATCCGCAGCCACATTCATCCAACACATAATCCTGTTTCTTTAAAATCAATTTTAATATTACTCTAACACTTATAACTACAATGTCCAAGCTGTCTGTATGCTAGAGATTATCAGTTTGAAATTTTGAGTGTGTTTCTTGTACCTCTCATGCTAGATGCCCAGCTGACGTCAACTTCTTGAACTGGCGAACCTGTTAGTACCTGATGAAGAGCACATAATGTAAGGTTTGTCAGTGCTTAAGGATGACCACCCTCCTGCCGCAATGCGTTCCTCTTGTGGCTGTCGTGAGAACCACAGCTTTTATTGGATGTCCCTGGGAATGCAGGCTTTCTATGCGATTGGGTGCTGAGCTCGGTACCGCTATAAAAGAAACCCCAGAATTCTTCTGTGCTTCCATATAGGCTCAGTGTCCTCACATGCACTCCGCAGACACTCAGCACCAAAACCCTGTAATTGCTCAGTGATTTAAGGTTTCAGCCTAATTTTAATGCTTACCTCTTTTTTAAATTAATTTCTGTGGGCTGTTTTTATATGTAGTTTATCTGAATACACTCTGTCAGTTAGGTATGACTAACTCCATGCATCAGAGCCCTTCCTGAGAAGGCAACAGTTCCTCAGCTAGTTAAGAAATTTTCCGCATTTTATGGAATGCGAAGTTTCATTACTGCATTTACAAGCGCCCAGCACCTGTCCCTATCCTCATCCACATAAATTCTGTCCGTGCCTTGCCATCCTACTTCTTGAAGATCAATTTTAATATTGTCCTCGTATCTATGCCTAGGTCTTTCAAGTGATCTCTTTCCCTCAGGTCTCGCCACCAAAACCCTGTATACACCTCTCTTGTCTCCCATACGTGCCACATGCCCCGCCAGTTTCTGTCTTCGTGATGTAAATTAGGTACAGATTACTGAAATTCGTATCGCCGATGTGAAGTGAAGATTATCCGAAACGGTGAGTCAGAAAGCCTTCTCAAGGACACTTTGCGGTTTCTTTGAAGTTCCCTTCTTTGGAAAAATTGAGGAGAACCCTGTCAAGGAACTTGGTTGCTCAGCCATGATTCCAACCCAACAGTCTACTTCTCCAATGGCCTCCCAAGCCAATGCGTTATGCTGACAAGTGGGATGAAGCAACGGTTTTGTTAAGTTTGTTGATGAAATAAAGATCAACTACTGGATGTAGCAGTAGACGGGATCCATGTTTCTTTTGTACTCGAGAGGTTACGAATTCAAATATCGCGTCTGAGACCTCTTATCTCTATGGAATCTTTCGTATTACTTCTTACTTCGACCACATCAATATCGAAGAAGTTAGGTCCATTAAAATTATATCACAAACGCAACCTTCGAGAACCTTCCAATTCATTTTTAACTAATCATCATATTTTTCGATGCCATATAATTTGGGCTACTGAAAGTGTAGTTCAGTAAACTAAAAATAAATACACAAATTTTCCACAGTTTTACATCATAGAATTGAGTCTACATATACGCTAAGCCTAGATGGCAGAATATTAGTAAATGTTGTGCTGAGAAGGATGCAGGAATGCGACATTATTTCGGTAATAGCCCGCATACCCTTGACATGTATTTAACATATTGTAATCAATTTTTCACAGCATTGTAGGTTTTTGATAATATTTCAAACAGCTATTGTCACCTCCAAGTGAAACTATTACTTCTCCACTGCAAGTAAATGATCAATAGTTTTTAAGGAAACAAAACATTTCTTACAACACGCAGAACCACACAAATGACACCTGTTGAGTAATTTCTGTTTTATTTTATGTTCAAGCACGGAAGGTACTGTACATACTACAGGATTTAACTTTTAAAGTGCAGTGCATTTTTTCTACAGAGTTTATTTGTATCTCTCCTGTAACTCTCAAAACTAATGGCGACTCTTTTTCGATACTGTGTTAAAGGATGGATATTCGCAGAGGCGAATGTGTTAATTTAAATTGGGAACTAGAAATTTTAAATATTTATTCTTTGGAAGTGGCTCATGAAAATTGTACTTCAGCCCCTGTTTCTTATTAACGACCCAACCCTCCTTGTAATATATACAGGAAAAGTTGAGAATTTATATTCAGTTTCTTTTAAAACAAATCTTTCCTTACGCACCTATAAAATGTAACATAAAAACGTGCACACAGGTATGTATAAATCGAAAGAATATACAACACCACACAGTTGTAAAGTTCTTTATTTCGATGTAACAATGTAATGAAGCTGTGAAGCCAAGGTAGCTCTTACCCTGAATGACTATTCTTTTCCTTACACGGACACGTACTTGCTAAGTGTTTTAGAGATCATTAATGGTTTTAAGATCAATCCCATTCTAAACGCATAAATGTTGCTATTCTTTTCAGTTTTGAAGTGAGTCATGACCTTCTTGTTTTTCGTTTATCTCATCTACAGTGTTTTGTTGTAAGACCGAATATTAAACTTAGATTTAATAGCCATTATCTATAGAAGCGGACTCGAGGACTGGCCGTGTCTAATACATCCATTAAGGCGGGAAACCTCAGAAGATGAACGCCAGAAACTTGCACGTTGGATTGCATTGCGTTTCTTTGCTGATCTTCCCATAGTAAACTCTCTCTCGCTTTTCACTTAAACCTACTTCTTGTGACAACAATGTATGGAGTTATTCCCCCATCTTTTCCTGTTGTTGCCATCAAGGGGACACGTTTAATATAGTTAAAGAGGGGAGAGAATAAAGGTGAAATATAGATGGTACTCATTTAGTCTTTAAAAATTAATTGTATGAACTGAATGGGAGGAGATATGGAGATAATTTTTTTCAGCGAACTGTTGAAGAGCGTCATTTAGACTTATTGTGGAATGACACTTAAGAAAGTCCGGAGTATGGGAAGAAGCTGTCATAATATACAATGCTCATTGTTGCGATGAGCATCTGTTGCTGTAAAGATGAGGTTCCATAATGCGTAAAATCTTTTATTGACAGCGGGACTGTTGTGTTCGCACAAAGCGCTGTATTCTGGTATATCGAATTTATTATCTCTTTGGCTGTAGTATTATAACATGAAAACATTGTCATAATGTGGATTTCCTAACAGGATAAAAATAACAACAAAAGGAAAAGCACAAATTGCCCCGAATTATTTGTTTACTAGAAAGTACACACTTCCTAATGCTTTAGTAAGAGAGGTAGAGATGTTTATTTTAAATATTGTACTACGGAATACACTTGCCAATGCCCTATAACAAACATCACCTGCAGATGCTTATTTAATCTTGTTGCTTCCAATTAATTACGGACGTGTCATATCCATCTTTCATAGATTCATGTTCTCTGGAATATTACGGTTTGCCTTTGGGCGAATAATTCGTGAAGTTTCGAAGTTCCGTAGTGTAGTACCGTCATCTTCAGAGGCAAACACTCCAAGCAGGGAACCTCAAAGTCGCAGTATTTATAAAATTTGTCGAATGTTACAAAACTAAGTTTGTTTATTTCCTTCTGCATAACTAGTGACGTTAAGAGTTCTGGTATTGAATACAGGCTAGCATGACGTTATTTGCAGTTTGTTACCCGGGATAGTTCAGACAGTACGTTATTATTATCACGGAAAAAAACTGAGAATACTTTCAACCAGGGATTTCAATATTTGTTTCGGGTTATATGGCAAAATTTTTGTGTGGACATTCTTATTGCTAGTGTGAAATGGGAGTAGCAATAATAGGCATAATAATAATAATAATAATAATAATGAGGAGGTGATTGTGGTGGCGGTGGTGGTGGTGGTGGTGGTGGTGGTGGTGGTGGTGGTGGTGGTGGTGGTGGTGGTGGTGATGGTGGTGGTAGTGGTGACGACAGCCCAAATGTATCAGTATAATAAAACCAAATTAAGCGAAAATTCAATTATTTTGTTTTACAGTTTCAAGGTATGAGTTTTCCTACTGACAGGCTTCTTACCATATTTCTTCTGGGTTTCGGGGGTAAGCAGCCAGATGATGAACACTGAACACGTTTCCGCACGCACACAGCATGACCTGTTGTGCCTGCTTGTCTATAGAGAGAACAAATTTACCTTTCATCCAGCACTGGTAGAGATTTACAACAAAACTCTGTAAGGGCTACCTATCAGACTCTCAATGGCCCTTCAGTGAAGGGGACATTAATATCAGAAATGGGGTTGTAGCGATATGAAAAGATGTCATTTAGGCCTGTGTCGAAATATTTTTGTAAAAGAATGTTTACGAACAGGATGAAATAGAAACCCTTGTAGAAAAACCTTTTAGAAAAAAATGAAATGAGTTTTATACTGAAAAGAATTCATATTATGAAGGAAATGTCATCCCTGAAATGAATATTTCTCATACAAAAGACCGTAGGCCTATGGAGCGGGCGCTGTTAAAATAGCGTATTCAGCAAAGTCGACCTCATCTTGAAGAACTTTTCATTACTCAGAATGTATTTCCTCTGATTTAATGTGTAGTAAAACGTGAGGGACAATATTGAAAGGAGACGCCACATAATGCTAATATCTTATTAAACGGAGTCATTTATCTGGAAGCTTATAAATTTTGTTGTGAGAGGCACATGCTGGCAGTGGCTTTGCAAGCGTGTGAACAAAAGCAGCAACAAATAATCTGCAGTTTAGGCCTCAAATAGCGACCTTTCTTTTTTCTATAGTATTGCGAAAGTTTGCTGCCCATATCCAATCGTAGAATAAATTTGACACTAGATTCTACATCATTTGGACAGACTGGCGGGCGGCTTTTTAAGACCGTGTAATGGTGTCGAAATTTTACACTCTCCTTCTCTCTAACTAAGTAAATAAACAAATACTTAAATGACTCATGAACACCAACCAATGCACAAATATAACAGTTTGCATTAAAATTGTATAGATCCCTATATATGTTTCGACAAAAATGTCATTGTTTATAGACAGTGCTGTGTCCTCAAGTGTTAGTATTTTAGTGTGTGTTTCCACCTCATGAACTTTTAAGTGGATTTGTGTACTAGTGATGATTCCCTGAAGATGGCACTTTTGTCGAAACATGTGTAGGGATCTATACAGTTTTAATACAGACTGTTATACCTTTGTGCATTGGTTGGTGTTCGTTAGTCTGTGATAGGATGCACGGTGTGAATAATGTGAAATTAAATGACTCCTTTAATCACTCACTCACTCACTCACTCACTCACTCACTCACTCGCTTGCTCACTCACTCACTCACTCACTCACTCGCTTGCTCACTCACTCACTCACCCACTCGCTTGCTCACTCACTCACTCGCTTGCTCACTCACTCACTCACCCACTCACTCACCCACTCACTCACTCGCTTGCTCACTCACTCACTCATTCGCTCGCTTGCTCACTCACTCACTCACTCACCCGCTCGCTTGCTCACTCACTCACTCACCCACCCACTCACTCACTCGCTTGCTCACTCACTCACTCACTCGCTTGCTCACTCACTCACCCACTCGCTTGCTCACTCAATCACTCGCTTGCTCACTCACTCACTCACTCACTCACTCACCCACTCGCTTGCTCACTCACTCACTCACTCGCTCGCTTGCTCACTCACTCGCTCGCTTGCTCACTCGCTCGCTTGCTCACTCACTCACCCACTCGCTCGCTTGCTCACTCACTCTCACCCACTCACTCACCCACCCACTCACCCACTCACTCGCTCGCTTGCTCACTCACTCACTCACTCACCCACTCACTCACTCACTCGCTTGCTCACTCACTCACTCGCTTGCTCACTCACTCACTCGCTTGCTCACTCACTCACTCACTCACTCGGTCGCTTGCTCACTCACTCACTCACTCACTCACTCGGTCGCTTGCTCACTCACTCACTCACTCACTCACTCACTCACCCACTCACTCGCTTGCTCACTCACTCACTCACTCACCCACTCGCTTGTTCACTCGCTCGCTCGCTCGCTTGCTCACTCACTCACCCACCCACTCACTCACTCACTCACTCGCTCGCTCGCTTGCTCACTCACTCACCCACTCACTCACTCACTCACTCACTCACTCACTCACTCACTCACTCACCCACTCACTCGCTTGCTCACTCACTCACCCACTCACCCACTCGCTTGTTCACTCGCTCGCTCGCTCGCTGGCTTGCTCACTCACTCACCCACCCACTCACTCACTCACTCGCTCGCTTGCTCACTCACTCACTCACCCACTCACTCACTCACCCACCCACTCACTCACTCACTCGCTCACTCACTCACTCACCCACTCACTCACTCACTCACTCACTCACTCACTCACTCACTCACTCACTCACTCACTCGCTTGCTCACTCATTCCCCTACTCCGTGGAGCCGAGTCTCTTTTGAGAAGCTGCTATTTGCTGAACTGCTTAAAGAAAGTTTTCATCTTTTTTGGATTTCAAATGTTAGACGAAATTACGATTTTCAAAAGAGCCTGTCATTCTTTCCTATAAAGAGATCATGTGCAGGCCATTTATTTAAATCTCTTATTTGTAACGTTACCCTACCACATAAAAATCTTGGTCAAATGGTCTCTTTTGTTCAGTTTCCGAACCCCTTTGTTATATGCAGGGTGCCGTGCCATATGATGGACAACGTTCAGGCACCCAGTAGCCTAATACTACCTGATACATCCGAGTCTTTTAGAATCGGCTTTGAAACTTATTTTATTTAATATACAAGTATAATTATTGTATAATTAGTTTCAAAAGTTTACAGCACGTGACAGTACATGTATTGGACATGAGATACTTTTAAATATTACTTCTTCGATTATTATAAAAGCATGATTTAAATCAGTTTACTTCTACTGCAGTTCTTGTCACTTTATCAGTGAAGCTTTCAAAAGTTAGGGCACTTTCACAACTAAGGCATATATATGATATATAATTATTTTTAAGTGGGCTACTATTTAACCTTTTAAAGCCTAGCGGTAACTTTACATACGACCAGGTTTAACATTAAAAATTCTACGTGGTGCCCACATTGCGTTTATGTGTTTTGTACGGATCTCAGAACAAACAGCAACTTTTGCCTTATAAAACATTAAGAGACTGGTTTTATAAGCGATGTGGATAGTGTTTACAGCGCGGTACGCACTGAGTCCTTATATAAAACAGATAGGCTTCCTCTTTAAAGGCTTAATTAGAATTAGTGAGAGATGCACTGCGTCCCTGTTTTCCGTTCCAGTATGAGATTTTTCTTCCTTTGACTTAGAAAGGTAACTGGAAAACTGCAAGTACACTGGGATGAACACGTCAAGCGGAATAATTCAGCTTCTGACAGCAGTTACGGTACTGTGTGGGCAATTTCAGAGAAAGAAAAGATAATGTTGTGTGTGACTGTTAAAGTCTCACTTTTCTTCCCTTTCTCGTTCTTTTGTCCAATCCAGTGACATAATAAAAGCTTCGGATTTTGTCTTTGTTGGTAGCAGAAGTGGAAAAAAGGCGGATTTAATAATTTCGTCTGGTTTAAAGAAAACAAAGGCTGTGATTCTATTCCGTTTGATGCGTGATATTGCGAGATGTTGGGAACAAATAGAGCGTAATTTGTACCGGAAGAAAAAAGAACACATGCGTGTAAGTTTTTTATGCTGTTTAGTCTTTGGTTTTGGCAAATATGGAAGAACTAATTAATTTACAAAACAATTTGTGATAATACCTGAAAGTAGAACACCATGTGAGAGAGGTAGTAGGAGAAAGGGTAACGTTAAGTAGAGTCTGAGCAGGAACAATAATATTCAGACATTCTTGTCTCTTATATGCGGTTGTAATCCCACAGGCGTTGGTATTTACACAGATGTTACAATTTTGTGAAGATCTTAATAGTGATATAAAAATAATATCTATGTAAAATACCTACAGATAATAGGTAGGTCATCCATGCGGACGGACAAATATAACATAGACGGAAAGAAGACAGAGGGACAGAAGGACAGACAGACATGATGAAGCTAATAGTAGCTTTGCAAAATTCCTCAGCGAACGTGTGTGAAAATGGGTCTTAGGGATGTAAGTCTACTGTGTGTTGATGTAATATGGATTCATCTGGCTCAGGGGAGCATCAAATCACAGTCTAGTGGTTAGAGCCCCACGGATTCCTGAGGCTGTCTATCCCGAGAGATTTGTCACAGTTATTGTCACTAGCTAAAGGAGAACGCCGGGACACGTGTGGTTCCTCAAATATTGCTGCGAGTGCTTTCTTTCACATTATTTCAAATTCGTTCTTTAAATATCTTGCCACTGGAAGAGATAATGTAATCCAAGACCCTTACAGCGGCGTTAAATAAATAAATAGGCTGGGATATGTATGTAGAACGCATGGAAAATACTATAAATGTAGAAAAATTTGGTGGGAAAACCTAAGAGGAAGAGAATAATACGAAAATTAATTTTTAAAGAAATGTACTGGAACGTGTGGACTGGATTCAGCTAGCTGAGAGCGGGGCCAGCGGCCGTCTCTTCTGAACACGTCGATAAACGTTGGAGTTCGATGAGAGTTGAAGAATATTTCTGGCCTAGGTTACGACCTTCTTCTCAATAAGGGAGAAAGAGGAAGAGTTGTTTTTTAACAGCGTCGTCCGTTACTAAGGTATTACAGCGCTGATCTTTTTAATAATGGTGGTGCTGTATGGACGCTTGGACTGCACACAAACTTAGAGAATGTATAAGACAACACGGACGTCCACGTCGAACATCCTGTGAGTGTGTAACCCGGGACAGAAACAAGCCACCCTTAAATGGCATAACGTAGTAATGACAGCGTGTAATTTTTTGATGTTACGTAGCATGAAGTGCTCGTTATGAAGAATCAAAAACCGTTAATTCGTATTGACCAAAATTAGCCAACAAAAGACATAAATAAATGCCAAAGATAAATAATTTCTTATATTATCAAACAATAGCAATAACAGACACGTATGTGAAGTCAGGTGTCGCTGTCTTGTGCTAATTTATATTTCATAACCGAGTCATCGCTTCAGGTTAGGGCCATTGGGGCCACACTCATCTCGTCTTGCATGTCCGTGCACTGACGTGTAAACGACGGACTGTCTGCCCACGTTCGCTGTTATGTGTAAGTTGCGAAACACCGCCGGGGGGGGGGGGGGGGGGCCCGCCAGCCCCGCGACCTTTTTTTCACGGCCATCAAGAATCCTGTGATCTTAGCCGTAGCCCTTCGATGTTCTGTTCGCACAGTTGTGTAGGTCAGGATATTGAAGAAGTGGGAGGAAGTGGAGAAGAGAAAGGAGAAAGAAGAACAAAATAAATAAAATGACAATAAAAAGAAGGGCAAGAGCAAAGTAATACATTTAATTAGAAGTAGATTCTCAGCATTCTGCAGGATGTCTAGCTAGCTATGTATCATGTCATTGCATCTGAAGCACTACTGGCATTTGTAGTCTTTGCACATACTCATACACTAGATGCTTTACTCTGCTTAGTTCTCCGCCGCATATGTCATTTTGAGATTACAACATCTGATCATAGTTGGCGACGTTACATCTACAGGCGGAAACGGTAGCCGCCTAGACATTAAATTTAAGTGCCACAGAATGAGGGTAGAGAGAAACTAGATAAATGTGATGTAAATTGCACTGCTTGCTTTCTCGCTTGTAGGATTCATTGTGATTTTTGTAGTAAATGTCGCACAAATAAGGACAGTGTGCTCTCACTGCGAGCTGATGGTTAGATTGAAGGATAATGTGACATCTTGATATCCGATCCACCCCTCTGTGTGTGTGTGTGTGTGTGTGTGTGTGTGTGTGTGTGTGTGTGTGTGTGTGTGTGTGTGTGTGTGTGTATTCCGTGGCTCGACAGCCCTAGTGGGCCAAGGCCTCTTCATTGTCGAGGCTTCAAGGTCACTCTCAATTACACGCCACATTCGGTAGGACTCCTCTGTACGAGTGATCAGTCCGAAGCAGAGACCTCTAGCTGACAATACACACCACTCACAAGAGACATCCATGCCCTCGGCGGGATTCGAACCCGCAATCTCAGCAAGGGAATGGCGTCAGACCCACGCCTTAGACGGCGCGGCCGCAGGGATCGTCCTTTTCTCCTATACAGGTTGCTATTTTTTTACACTCTAGCTTCATTAATCTTCTGACATTTTACTCTTTGACAGTCCTTCTGCTTTTGTGTATGTGGAATTAAGGGTGGGTTGTAGGTAACGTTTACTTTTTGTTAACATTAATTGTTGTGTCTGTAATAAAGCAAAGTGCGACCGTCCACTGTTGTTGCAGGAGCACATAAAACACTAAGCATGGCAGACAGTGACTTCTCGGTTTGTAGTCGCACCAGATGATCTGTAGTAATGGCTGGCTTCTCCTTTGTTGCTCCCCGCTTTATTTATACATCTGTTGAGAGTTGCGCATTTCACACAACTCGCTCATTTCACCCAGTCTGTCCATCAGTATGGTAACCAACGTCCAGTTTAAAAGAAGACATAAAACACTCTCATTGCCTGTCATAGTGTTGTACGTTGTTCGTACCTGATCAGCATTCTAAACGATAAGGATTTTGTATCATTTCCTTCGTTAGATTTACTCTGTAGTCAAAGCCTGATGTATGGCATCTAAGTGCATTCTGCTACAAGATACGAAAAAGATAAAAGCAGTTTTATTCATCAAAATTACTTACAGTACCAAAATATTTTTGTAACCATTTATAATATGTTCTGAGAAGGGACTGTCACACTTAGTGTAGTTCCCTCTTAGTTTAAAAACACAGTTTTGGGAAATTACGTACCTTCTTCCTTTCAGACGAAAGGGGGAGGCACCTGCTTAGTTGCGTCCGATAGAAAAAGCTGGTCTTAGTCACTGGACACCGTATACTGGTGTTTCCCCAGATGTTCATATGACGAATGGAATAGATCGACTCCCAGAAAGGTGTTCGTTTTAAATACTCGTATAAAATGGCCAGAAAGCTAGGCATGGTAAAAGGTGAAGTTGAAGTTGTCCCTGTACGCCACTAAAGTACATTGGAAGGTGTGGGGGGTGGTTGAGGTGCAGCTACACTCATTCTTGACTTCGGCATTATATAGAGGTGAGTTATCAGCTTCACAAAACGGCTGCTTTACGCCAAGGGAAATAAAGCATGGTTCTCGTTGAATAGGAAGCTGAGTATGTCCTGCAGCCCGTCTGTCCGTGTTGAAGACAAGCAAAGTTTCTTAGTCCTGCAGGGAACGGGAACACCGAATCGTCCCAGCCCACATCCCAGTCAAGACAGAAAATATCACGCCTCCTCCTGGTAATAATAAATGTAACAATTAACTCTTTAAAGACGGAGCTTATCTGTTTTACATAAGGACTCAGTGCGTACCGCGCTGTAAACACTCTCCACTTCGGTTATAAAAACCAATTTCTTAATGTTTTATGAGGCAAAAGTTGCTGTTTGTTCTGAGATCCGTACAAAACACATAAACGCAATGTGGGCACCACGTAGAATTTTTTAATGTTAAACCTTTTCGTACGTAAAGTTACCGCTAGGCTTTAAAAGGTTAAAGTAATTAACTCCGTGGAGTAAAGTCTTCCCTGAGAAAATTATGACCGTTCAATTGTTCATGAGGTGTCCCGCCTGATAGCACTTTACGGCCTGCATGCTTGTAAAATTGTGGTAAGTGCATTTACACACGCCTTACTACGGTTATTTCCAAATCACTCCTGAAACCGGGGGTTGGTGGAAGAAACTATGATTAGGGGCTTGAGATTCCCAACAGGCGGGGAGCCCAGCTTCAGTAATTACAGCAGCCCTAAATCATTAGTACGACTTTCAAGTAATTTTATAGGGGTTTTGAAAATCAAAATTTATTATACCCACGGTAGGCCCTATCTTGAGCTACTTCAGTATGGTACCTACTTTAAAATTCTTTAAAATTATTTTCTTTAATTTTTTGGCCTATTGTCTTCCCACCTACTTCTATTTCTTCAAGATATCCATCCCTTTCTCTTTTCCTGAATAATTTTTTTTTTTCAATTCCCATTCTTCCCACGCAGTCATATGCCCAGCCCATTTCTCCCTTGATTTGATCACGTTAAAAATATTTGGTTATAAGTAAATATTTTCTTCCTCCAGAACCTGGTCTCGAATATCGTCAGTCTATGCCCTCTTCATTTTTTAGACAAGATACCGCGCTTCTCATCCACACAAAGTAACGAATAGAATAAGGGCAATTTAAGGATCAAGTTTTTATGTGCTGGTTGGAGAAACACCACCTGAAGGAAGATCTAAATTTTAGGTCTATGTGCCTATTTAAGCACGGTCTAATGGAGCTCGTATTTTTTATTTAATTGCATAAAGTAAATGTGAATAAAATTTCAGTGATGCGATTGTATCCTGAGGTAAAATAAAATTGTGTTTCAAAGAATTTGCGTTATTCTGTTGAGTATGCGAAAAATATTTTTATGAATACAAGTTTGAGAACATAAGTAGAATATATAATTGCCCTGTGTCTACAGTCTACCACTCAAAGCTACATCAGCATTTCATACACGTAAATAAAATGAATAAAAATTTCTAATTAGAGTCTCCACAAATCGGGATTTCATTAGCTTTTCTCGATCTTATGCTTAAAACAGCTGGAAAAGTGTTATTCCTTAGAAAGAGATTCTAACTTCAGATTGAGAGTAAGTGAAAAGCAAGCATATAAAATTTTGATTTCATTATTTCTTATTTTAAACACATTCCAATTCCGTACAGTATCGATTTCATATGAATATACATCTTTTCTTGACAACGGAGACAAGAATGAGGTGTTTGACATCTAAGATTTTCACGGTTTTGAAGATTAAGATCGCAGTCTTAAGGGATATGATACCGAGTAGTTTGGTAATAGGCATAAAGCTTTCGGGGAAACTTGCTTCCTATATCTTCAGGATAGGGGCCTGTTTCCCACTCTGAATTTTGGGGCCAATAATTATTTCTTCAAATTGTAGGTACCTTTGTATGATATTGGACTATATGGCGTCATACTCCAGATGTCTGTAATCCTAAAAATAATTAATTAAAACACTTAAACACGAAAAATGGAGTGGCTGAGGTACAAGCCCGAAAAATTCAGAGCTGTCACTTCGACAGCTTTGTTAAAATTTTGCGTTTTGTACCAGAGAGTTTGTAATAAAGTGTCAGTTAATATGCTGGAACAATTCAACCCTATCTAATGTCGATATCAAGAATGAATGCAGCTATATTTGTACTCACCCTCTAATCCCACACGGCATGTACAGGATAAATTTTATCTTCTTGAACTGAAACGCAGTGAGGCCTGTAGCAAATAAGTGCAGTGTGGGGGGAGGGGAAGCTGAGGATTAACATTTGAAAAAGTCTTTTTATGTATTTCTTACAATGGGGATGTCTCGTTTGTTATTTTGTCTGCACGATCCTTCCTGCTCGTTCAACAGAATGTAATCTGTAGAAGAGGGACAGTAGTTTTGTTATGATTACAAGCACTGACAGAGGCAATAATGGTAATTAATATCTAGACTAACATTTTGGAGGGTTTCCTGTCGGTGCTTTGGGTTTGCTGGTGGCTTAGTCCATTACATTTATTAGTTGTGTCGAAAATTATTCATGACCAACAATTTGGCAGAGATTTAATTATTACCCTTGTTTTCCGTCCACTTCCATTTAACTCTCTACGAAAAACTGACGTGTGAACTAGTGGATGGAAATGAACATTTGACTTTGTTGAAAATAACGGGTCTGTGAGATATACAGAGAGAGCATAGATAGACTTTTGTGCGTAAAGCTCGACATGTAGCACTCTGTTATTATAATTTTTGAATAAATGAGACTACAATCGATGACGTCCGTATTGGATGATGAAGTAATGATAAAATGCAGCTGTCGATGTTGTGTGGGTCATCGCAAAGTGGCGGACACTCGGTGGACAGTTAAACATTGTGTGCGTTGTTACGGTGCCCTTTCCAAGAGGAAACTAGTCTTTAATTTTCACGTTAAACTAAAATGTGTTACATGGGCTTACATAAATGCGTACGTATATAATTTTTATATAAACTGCATTAATTAAATAAAATTACTTTTATCGCATGTTACACTACTTTAACAAATGCTTAGTCCTTATATAGCCGTGCCATGACTTAGACCTGTCATCACGGACGCCGGGTTTGATCCCAGGAAAGTCCATATGGGATTTTTAGTAAACAAAGTGGCATTAAGAGGGGGGCTTCTCCGAGCATTTCGGTTTCCCTGAGTCAACATCCTTCTACTAATGCCCCATTCTCGATGTTCATTCATCTACCACCGACAGTATATAAACTTACCAAATAAGAGCATCGTTAAATAAAATATTACAGACAACAATACCTTGGCAACGTACGTAAATAAAATATTAAAAATCTATGATAAGAGTCCAGGAAACGCAGATCGTGAAAATAAGGCAGGAGAAAATATGAATAAAATAAATATGAAGACAAAAAAGAAAATAAAGCATAGTGACGCCAAGTGTCAGGCCGTCACTCAAGATTTCAGTAATATGAGATTCCTACACCACAAAATAAGATTAGAGTAAAAGACATTGTTTTAAAAGAAAGAATGCAGTCGGATTTTAAATTTACGAAAATCAAAGGGCGTAAGGTACTTTATATAATAAATATAGCTAGTTTTAATCAATGACTATACATAATTGTGAGAAAATCAACTGATATGATCTTACAATGCAAGCTTTAATGGCAAACAAATGTATTACATTGTTCCTTTGTACATGATCGTAAGACCTGAGTAAGTCGGGTTTATACAATGTGTCCTGAAAGTTCCAGTACTCAGAGACTAATATTCCTAAGCTTTGAGTACTGGGACTTACAGGACACTCTGTATAATTCTATAAATTTAGTCATTGTACCTGATGGTTACATATGCATTAAAACTGCTTGCGTTAAGAGATTACAATCTCACATTTCTGCTTTGAGAGGGAAAGGTGTAATGTAATTTTAGCAAGTCAAAATGCACTGTTGACTCTTTCAATCTACATACCCTTATTAAAACCGTACTCCCAATTAGGCTATTGAATATGTGTCCAAAATATTGCTGTCACAGATAGGATTATGTTTGGTACTTTAGTGTGTGTATCTACTCAGATGGTACGTGACACGTTACTATCTTACGGGCTGCTGAGTCAATCTGAAACGCGTGTAGCAAATTAGATATCATCCGAGTATATCGTATGCAACAACAATTATTTTAAAAACTGCGCATGAAACTTATCGCACACAGAAGAACAAAATCTAAGGAAATAAGTACTAAGTAGAAGATATAGACCTCGGAATTGCAATTGACCATAAAGAAAGCTTGCCTAGTGTGTATGAAAGAAAGGTTATAAAAAGCAGAGAAGAATTATAAGGGTAAAGGCAACATTGTTAAAAAAGAAGTGGAAAAAAGAGTCGAGAAAGGCGAGAAAGATTTACAACCACAGAAACAATGTACCTCTTAAATTACAAAACCCTAAATGGAAAGGAAAAAACTATAGCTTTGCAATATAAAAGAAGCTAAAGTTTTTCCTGTGTAAGCCACGGATTTATATGGGAAAGTGGAAGTTCTGCTCCGCTAATTCTTAGCCACTGCAGTAGATGGAGGTGAAGAATCAACTACACGCTTGGACGCTTTACTCCGTAGGGAAGTGCCAACAACATTCATTGAATCAGGGGGTGGCTGGTGCCCAGCGAAAAAACTCTTCCCCTTGTCGGGAAGTAAACCAAGGTTCCTCGGTCGTGCAGAGCGTAGCCTAGTCACTGTACCGACCGAGCTATCCAAAAATGTGTGCGGAATTCCAAATGAATCTGACATTTTAAGTATAGTTTATGGCGGGCTTTGAGCGTCATCCTAAAAGCTTCGCTTGAGGACACAAAAACGTTGCGGTAGTAGGCTGAATATTCAGAGACAGAGCCCCTCATTAGTGTGCGTCCAGCCACTGTTGTTGACACGTCATGGCAACTTATTTGTGGGAAATGAAGCGATCAGTTAAATATGGTGTGTGTTGGGCGGGGTGAGGAAGGAGGGGTGTGGTATTTAAGTATCCAGCGAAATAAAGCAATTCAATGTTGAGGAGAAGGGCGATCGTGCGTGGCAAGCTACGGCGCCACCATCGCATACTTCATGTGGCACAATAAAATGGAAAAGAAAAAATCGGAAAAGACCAAAAAGAACTATACAAGAATCTTCGGATGGGGTGAATCAAAAAGCCTGATGATTTTAGCAAAAAAAGAGTAAAGGGAGTATGCAACCAGATATAAAAATAAGTTTACAAAAAAGGTCCAGTAATCTGCGAAAGAAATGTGTGTATGTATAAAATAAAACAGAAATAGAGTTGTGGTGGCCCCTGGCAAATAAATTCGGATATTAAAGGCTGGTGTCTGGTACGACCACCTGGTGAACAGTCCGCCATCATTCTGCGATCTGCAGGGAGTTCGTTATTAGCAACTTTATCTATTATGTGATGCAGTATCAGCGGAATGGCATTCAGTGCCGTTAGGAAATAGCCTGCAGAACTTGTCCGCCCCTCAGAAGTGGATGCACAAACGTCTATTGCAGTGACATTAACCGACGGGAAGGTATGATAGTTTGCATGAGAAAATAATAAGTATAGTCAAAAGGACTGGACTACACACGTGACATTCTGGAAGGATTTGGGTTTGTTTTAAAATGTTGTTAGGATCTCAGCGTGTATAATGGTGAAGGTATGATGAAAGGCAAATAATGAATTTGAAATATTTGGTAAGAAGTGATTTTCGCCTATTCGAAAGACTCCCCGACAGTACTTGGGAGGGACTAAGGAAAACAACGAAAAACGCACTCGGGATGACCGGTGCCTCGGCGGAAATTCGAAAAAGAACATCTTCTAAATTCAAGTGTAATTTGTTACTAACAGATATTTGTGCAGGTGGCTAAGGCGTGCGATTTGGTTAATCCCCAATTCTCAATGAGGCATTTCTTAAATTACATTGCATTAAGCTAAATCAAGTCAAAACTCCACAGTAAGTATCCGCATATTTTAGTATGAGTGTGGTGTTTTGCCTTTCATTACAAGGCGCCAAGGGACCCAGAATTTAGGCCTATACCTGAAAGTTAAGTTATGCTTAAAACCAAATGGACGATAAATGATCTGCGATCAATGATACACATCCGACATCAGATTTCATAGAAATTTTATCAGAAGTCTCATATTAATGTTGAAGTCCTTTCAAGACCGCAGACAAAGTGGGCTTTAAATTAAACTAAACGGAAATCAACTTGGCTTACAGAGTTTGTTTTTATACACCGTATCGAGTTCCAATGAAATCGGTCGGATAGTTTAATACTAATAAAGTTGTGGGGCTAAAAGAGTTTATTTTTAAAATGTACATTTCTTTGAAACTCCTCCAAAAAGCCACGAGAAACCCTAATAATTGCAGGTTTCTGAATAAGAATGAGACGTCGCATTATGTTCTCGACATATCGCTGTGCCTTCATTGCGGGACCGCATTTTTCTGGCACGTGGTTAACACTTCCGATTCTTATTCAGGAGAGCCTGCTTCGATCCCTCGTTCAATTCTGACCGAGATTTCCCTCTATCTGTCCAGATGAACACCCCTCGTATTAGGTCAAAAACGCGTTTTTCATTAGCCTTACTAATTCTCAATTCCCTATTATCTTTCAATTCGACACTTGGTACGTAGGTGTGTGCTAGAGGGAAAGACGAGTGTTCTATTTAACGACAAAGTCCATTTCTAAGACAATATAAGTCGAATGTAGATGAACCATTTAAGTGTTGACGGAGCAGGAGAAAACTAAATAACTCGAAAAAGTAACCGGTCCTAGCACCATTCTGTCGTCACAGTTTCCACATGTTCACTATGTTGATGTGACCGCGTCGTTAACCTTCTGAGGACTAACATTAATCTATATCACATATAAAGATTCAGTTTGTGCAGTACCGCACGGACGACACATTGTGCTTCACTAGAATAATTAGTGAGTGTTATAGAGAAGTAATGGCTGTTTATTTTGAGGATGATACGCACACTTAAACACAGTGTCAGCGAATGCAGTGATACAGTTTTAAATCAGGCGGTGTGTACACTAACCATTACGCCTTATGCTTAGAATTAGACTCTTTTGTCGTTCTCAGACCACAGTATGAAGACCCCTGGCCCATGCCTACACACCTGGGCACTTTACCGGAAAAAGGCTTCACCACTCTTATATCATCTGTAAGAAAATTCCCACAAGGTTCAGATGTACAGAATGGCATTTTGTGACTTTCACACAAGTGATACGTTATCACTTGACCGGTCAACAGACGGACACAGAGCGAGCATTCATAGCGGAACTTCCTCAGCTTGTCGTCTAAGGCTTCTCTTTCAGTACACGGGCAAGAAGAATCCCGTTTTAAAAGTTCCTGTCTTGTAATATGTATTCGAACAGCACGTGCTTTAAGTTTAGCGGCTTCCTCATTTCCTTTCATCTTATCAGGTGTTTCCTGTGTCAAAATGACCGTGAAACAGCTGAATTTCTTCACTTCAAGGATATTATTGCTCCATCGTTCTACGCTCATATCTTTGCTGTAGGAAAGTGCAATTACTAGTAGTTTTCTGGCGTATGAATATTTCGGAAATATGTTTCCCAACTTAGCTTCAAGCGAATTGTAAAAAAAGAAGCTAAATGAGTACGAATGTTCAAAGGCATCAGTTATTAGAACATGTATAACAAAAAAGGATTTTGTCTTAATTAATAATAATTAATTAATAATTACAGGCGCAAGCAATCAAAATTTGAGTGACAGGCATGTGATCATATGATCATTTACTCATTATCTATATTAAACTTAATTTTTGGATTTACATATACTTTTTGGATAATATATTGAAATGTGGCTAAGCCTACTTTCTGCGTTGTTCTGAAGTTCTTTACTAGAAAAAAATATTATTTCCAAAAAACAACAAAGGAACTTACTAGGCGCAATTAAAAGAAACTGGTATACTAACAGCAACAAAGCAGCAGAAATAATATGATCATGTCACATCTTCATGATCTTGAATATAATTACAATATATAGTTATTTTTCAAAATGCTTGAAACTTTATATATGCATTTGGGAAGGACTCATGATGGAAATAAGTCAAGTAATTCTTCTCCTCATTCAGTTCAGTTGGTCTTCATTCCAATAAATTAGAGACTACAGTTTTAAAAAGCCAAATTTACCTGTTTCTTGAATGGGTGCAAAGCTTGGTCTTTCGCCCTAAGGAAAGCACTTGGATTCAGGGGCTTCGAGAACAGTGTGCTGGGAAGAATGCCTGTTGCAAGGGACAGGAGCAGCACGAGGATGAAGACCCTGTATGTTGAGGAGTTGTGTGAAGATTCCCGAAGGCAGTGTGACAGATATTTTGGATAATACTAATCATCTGAGGCAAAAAATCCCAAACGTTGTGGAGAAGGAACCTGTCTCTATCTTGAGATGAAACGGGGAGGGAAAAATTTACTTCGCCCTTTTTTTATCTTTATTCCACGCCACTTCATAATTTGTACTTCGCCAGAAATTACAAGTGTGATGAAGTGGAGGAAAGCTGAAAGGGCAGGACACATAGAAGAGAGAGAAGGGCCAAGAAACTTACAGCGTTTTGGTTAGGAAACTGAAGGGAAGAAACCACTTGTAAGAACTATGTCTGGGTATAAGGATAATTTTAAAATAGGTTCTAAGAAGGAGAAATTGAGGAAGTGGAACTGATGCAGCTGGATCATTTTTAAGGGGCCAGCTGTGGTTTGTCCTGAGTCTGTGAGGTAATGAAAAAATTTTAAAAAATTTAATCTGCTGTTGGCTACTGAAGAGTTTTGGTTTCATTGATCCAGTTAAAGGAACAAATATTGTGCAGAGGGAAGGGCATGAACATCATAGTCCGCTCTGCTTGTACTTTGGTGTCACTCTCCTTTCGTATGCAGGTTCTGACACACCTTCCTCGGGATTTGTAGTTTTTCAAGTGGAGTTATCTTCTCTTTCTGACTCTTTTAATGTCCAATTTAAGTTATCATCAATGTTTTACGAGTTTATAAAGTGTGATTAAACAAATAACAATTTAAAATCACAACAACAAAATTCGGTCATCTTCCTGTCAAAATGAACCGTGAGATTGGACGCTATTTTGAAAGCTTGAGCTTTCATGTGAAATTCTGTGGCCAGGAACCCTCTTATTCAGCAGTCTGGAGTGTGACTATCCTCAACCATTGACTGGTAGGATAGTTATTTATCGATCACCTTGTGCGGCAGGATCTCGAGGAGGCTTGGTTCCGCTCACAGCACGGAAAGGCTATCATGTCTTCATTAGGGAGGAAAACCGCAGCGCTGGCCGTGTGGCCGTCTCGAACATGCGCTCCATCTACCGACCACGCTCGACAACGCTCTTAATTGGATTTTACCTGTTATTAACTGCATATTGTTTTCCTTGCGCCACAAGATCGAGGTGATTATGTGCTGTGAACTGTAAGGAATTACAGATTAACTTATCGTCATAAATGTAATCTTATTTGTTTTCTCTAAACTGACTTCTCTCATATCTCTATTAATCGCAAAAGAAGCAGAAGTTGTTCTCGGGCCTTGGGACGGAGCGACTTGCAGAAGATGAAAATGCGAGCTAACAGATCTACATTCATACCGTAACACATGCATCCATATATAAATTCAAGTTAACATTTTATTATTGTTGTAGTATAGGCAGTACTACTACTATTTAGCATTAACAGCAGCAACGAGAATTTCCAGTTTTTAATGTGTTCGATGTCCGTGCACTATATTATACAAAAACACTAATCACCCATAAATGCACAAAGAGAGTTTTATCATCAATTGTAACACACTCCTACATGTTTCGACCCTGCTGGCTCATCTTCAGGGAGAACTTTTTGTTGTCGTTACACTAAGGTTGCACTTCATAGTTGAGTGAGAATGTGCTGTTGACTGTGTACTGCGTTGTTTTTGGAGGCGTGAACAAAAAGTTCTCCATGAAGATGACCCAGCAGGGTCGAAACATGTAGGAGTGTATTACAATTGATGATAAAACTCTCTTTGTTGGTTATTAGTGTTTTTGTAATTTCCAATTTATTTACATGTCACTTTAAACGGTTGGCCCTTTGTCACAAATTGGTCGATAACCCTCATGTTAATTTGCATAATAAATGTTCTGCCCACAAAGGCAATATGTACACGCTACGTAAAAAATAAATATTTTTACATCGAATCTGAAATTTGCTCCTTGTCTGTAGTGCAAGGCCTCACAGACTCTTCTGACATGACGGGTTATTGCTTTGAATGAGGAAAAATTGCTTCACTCGACGTTCTTTCCAACGCATTACTCACTATCGTCTTCTTAGTCGACATCATTAGTCTAAGCTCCTGCAGAAGTCGATAAGCAAACCGTCCACAACTATAAAAGGGTCTTTCTGAAATGTATAGAGGCGATCAGCTGATCAAGAAATTGCATCGGATTCACTTTCGGGACTAGGCTGCTAAAGTGAAAGGAAATTCACTGATCTTCTAGAACCAGATACCTCTTTGTCATGTTCACACAAGCCTCCCTAGACTGAAATAGTCATTTTCAGCTTACTGTCTCACATCCTCTAACACTGTACGTGTAATATTATTTTGCTGCTACAAGTGTCATATTCATTAACCAGTAGCATCTTTTAACAGGAGGTTCTTGATTCGTCGTCATTGATGAATTTATTAAAAACGTTTATTAAATTATTATTTTATTGTAAACATGACTGAAATCCATTATTTTTAAAGGCAGAAAAGTGAAATACATTCCAAAAAAAATTATATTTGCCTTCAGTGCTTTAGTAGCACTTTCTAACACTTTTCGCAAGTGTTTGTTTATCTGATATAATTTTCTCTTTACAATACATATCTTAAACATAAACCTAAAAATAAATTTCTTCGTATCAAAGAACAAGTTTAGAAGATAAAGGCCATCACGATAAAAAGACTGTCCTTGTACCTTACTGATCACCATCGTGAAGGCTAAAATCACAGGAAATTGGAGACGCTTCACACCGAAGGAAAGGTGGTTTTACTTTGTTCCAGGTTAATGCGAGGAATAAAGAAGCCTTCACGTTTGTTGCAGCCACTTATTATTTCTGCATCGTTGATATTTGACCGAAGTCCTTTCTTTAACTGCCAATTTTGTACCACTCAACAATCCCCTTTAAGGGTCCAAATTCCTGGACAGCATGAAAAAAAAAAAAGCGCCGCCTTTAAGCCGTCCCGTGAAGCGTTTCATGTGCCTGCCGCAATTTGCGCCAGCGCCTTTCGTTCTGCATTTCGGGCGTGTCTCAATAAAGTTAATTTTTAAATTCACTAAGGTGAAGCGGCGATGTCTCGTGACTTCTCAGATAATGATTTCTTTGGTTGACTACGTGTCAGTTTCTCTCCTTCAGCAACACGATTCATTATTACTATGATTTTTACGACCTTTAAAATATTGTAAATATTTTGTGTACCTGAAACACTTTTCTTAAGTAGGAATATCAAAACAATTATAATATTCAGTCAATACTACAATATGGTTAATCGATTCTTGGATCTTGAGTTTGGTCCTGCTCAACCGACTACGTATTATCACTTTCCATTTAATGTTTTTCAGTGAAAACACTGAAAATGTTAGTATTTTCAGTTCGATTTTCAAGTTCTTACACAACACATATTACTAGATTTCTCCGTATCTTAGCATCAGGTATCCGTCACTCACAAACCAAGCTCCATCTTAATGATGGAAACCCGGTAACCCTGGAAAAGAAATATTCAAAGCCTTAATTCTATCTATCGAACTGCTTCCATCTGGTGGTGTAAATCCGGTAACCATGGAAAAGAAGTGTGGCTCCATTACAAATGAACGTTGTTATATAAGCTAGATAGAGAATTTGCGTAGGTGTCCCATTTTGCACCATATTTGCCGATTAAACGTTAGTATGTAGACCTACTCACATTTCTCATCTTACCCATAAACGACACGCGTTACGCATATTTCATCTTCCTTCATTTGGCCCTAACATACTGAATGCCTGGCTATTATAAGAACACGGATTATAACGTTTGTAATTATATAATATGCCCCTATGCTATTATTTTCTGTCACATGGATCCAGTTATTTTCCTTAGCTCTTTGCCATCAAACGTTCCAATTTAAGAGAGAAATTTAATGTGTTCCATGTCCGTGCACTATATTATACAAAAACACTAATCACCAACAAATGCACAAAGAGAGTTTTATCGTCAATCGTAACACACTGCTACATGTTTCGACCCTCTGTACTGTGTACTGGAGGCGTGAACTCTCCGCGGTCGAGTTCACGCCTCCAAAAAGAACGCAGTACACAGTCAACAGCAGATTATCACTCAAGTATAAAGTGCAACCTTAGTGTAACGATAACAACAAAGTTCTCCCTGAAGATGACCCAGCAGGGTCGAAATATGTAGGAGTGTGTTACGATTGATGATAAAACTCTCTTTGTGCATTTGTTGGCGATTAGTGTTTAAGAGAGAAACTTCTCCCGATATGCAGAGTTTCTATAACATGTAGGTCTTTTATTTTGCGGTTGCCATTAAATGCTTGAAATTCACACCAAAGCCTTCTTTCCTAATCCGTGGCTTATAACAATCCAGTGTTGGCGGACGTCTCCGGGCCAGTTATACTGTATACAGGAAATCAAGTACGCAGGCTTTTACTTTGTTGTTTCCTTATATCTACAAGTGAGATAATTTCGCTCTCTCTTGTTTGGAAGCAGTAAAACAAGCTTGGTGAGGACTTACTCGTACGTTTATCTATAAGTAAACAAAATGTTTGTTTTTCTTTGAAGTTCACGTACTTCTAGAGCTTTTTCTGATATCTGCTGCTTATCAAATAATCCAGTGTTGGCGGAGGTAGACATGACACTTGTGTACACGAAATCACACACTCAGTCAGAGAGACAGCTTTACAGAATATATCGGGATACATTAATCACAAAAAGGTATTAGAAAAACCGCCATGAAGCAGATACATACACCAGAAGATTGTATTATACAGAACGTGCGAGAAACAATATGGGGAGGCAGACACAATCCCACTGTTCGGCATTGTTGGGCAACAATAGGGAGGGAACCGAGATTACGGGAGGTGATGACTTGCCATATTTCAGGTTCAGCTTTATGCTGTCTTTCAAGGTATAGGGTGTGTTACAACTTTAGCTTTCAGACTAAATGCGGTGACATAGCTCTGGTAGCCAAGGACCTTATGTGTTGGAGTTACGTCTACAATCTGCTTATTGCAGTCCTCCCTTTTTGCAGATAATTAACCTAGAAAAGTACTACAGACTGCAGCGTTTTTACGAATTCAGTAGGATGTTATTTTGTTTAAGGTTCTCTTCGTATTGCGTGAAGAGTCATTGTGAGAGTGTCGGTAAACGTGCGGCGAGGACAATCTTTGGAACTAAGGTGCAAGCCTAACAAATGTTTCTAGAAAACTGCATACTGAGGGGTTTCTTAATTTGTTTCTGGTACATGTGATAGCTGGACGATAAAGTCAAGGTGGATGAGATGAGCGACGTATGTAGCTCGCACCAGAGAAGAGATGTGCATTAAAATGTTGATAGGAAAACCAGAAGGAAACAAAGAGCTCACGTGGTAGATACAGACCTGGGTAAAAACATAATATGAAAATGGATCTTAAGTAAATATAATGGAAAGCTGTTGTCTGAAAAGTAAGTGGTACACTCTCAAGTTTTTCGTTATGAATCCTATAATTTAATTGACTAATTACAGCAACAGATTTGTTGTGGTGTGACGCAGTAATCCAATGACTCATTGTCTTGCTACTTCACTTTTTATGCAGCTGTCCGGTTTTCCTTAATGCAGTTCGTGATGCACAAATAAGAAGAATGAACATTTTCAATCATTATATTTAATATTTATTGGTCTTGTCTACGAATATGAAATTTACTATGTAGGTAAATTATAAAGATCTATAGAAATAGGCTGTGTACGAAAAATTGTTTTAAGGCACGAACTACTAAATATTTCGAGGGGCTGAACGTGTCAGATTGTATATAAATAATCGAAAAGTGAATAGAAACATCAACGTAGCCACATATCTATCAACAGTAAGTTCTTAAAATAAATAAAATGAGGGAACCTAACAATAGCGGTAACATTTTGTAATGCATCTACAGTTGTAAACAACAAAGAATATGAAAACACTGAGTTAAATGCTGTAATTATCTGAAGAGACTCCAAAATGCAAAGATCCCAGCACGCCTGAGTTTTATGATATTCCTGCAGTTCCTCACTTGTTTATTATTGCAGTTGCAGATTATGCAGGGATTTATTTTATCTAACAACTTGCATCGAATCTCACTCAGATCATTTCGCGTGACGACAAGTAAAGCAAGGTTCGCCGCTACTCCATTCTGCCGTCCATCGAAGTTCACGCTTGTACATCAACGATTTTAAATTATTCGTAAGTTTTTACTCAGAATATTTAAATAAAATTCTGGACGTGTTTCTTTCTGTTCGAAACAAAATACATCACATCTGACAAACAAATTATTCATTACACGTCGAATTTCTGCTAGATTTTACACGTTAATCGAGCTGGTGTGAAGTGACTAGGTTCAGTTGTCAGACAAGAATAATATAACTGTATTTGATAATTGCAGTGGTGTAAACTTTTGAGACGGATTTACCACAGTCAAAATTAAAGTTTCGTTAACTTGAAGGTGATAGGCTATCCCAGAAATTATCTTAATGAGTACTCTTCCTCTTTTATTTAGGCCAGTCTCTATTGCAAATTTTATGGCATTACTTTGACACGTATACGGACTTTAGAGTAAAACGATTCATTGTGTGATTTTTGTAAACGTGGACGTAATTCGTTATGACTGTAATACTCACGCTTCTTTACACTTATTTCTCCTTGCATTGCGAACACTCATCCCTTATCATCACTGATGAACACGCAGCAGTTTTCGTAACGTTTTTTGGCACTGTGAACTTGTAAACAGTTTTTGAGTAAATATTCAAGCATTCCGAGGTGTTATCAGTGTTTAAGGGTAAATAATTACGACATCTGGAAAAGTGGTGTTGCCTGCATCTTCGTATAGTCGAAGTAGTTTAAGAAAATCGCTAATGACGCTTCGGTCATTATCAGCTAGTTGCATATGATTTAAGTGTCTCAAGTTCAACGGGATATGAACTTCAAACCTTCCGGGATTTTATGCCGTGCCGACTGTAAAGAGTTACCGACTGTCCTTCGATACTGTTCGCTAGTAGACAAGGCGTAATATTCCAGAAGATTGGAAGGTTCAGTATTACGGGTTTCACCACCTCAAATCTCCAAAAACCTGAGCTACGTAATCATTTTTATCGAGTTTACGGTGCCCAAAGGATTAAATGTGCATTACTGAAATACGAGAGCCACAGACGTTTTTCTAATAAAACGTATTTTTAACAGGAAGATAGGAAGAGTGGATTGCATGGCAGAATTCTATTTTACGTCCTTAACTGCTTAGTTAACATATGTGAAGATTCTCTTTATTATGTTGTTAAAGTTCTTTTATCGTTTCCTTTTAAAGCTGGAAGAGTTGCTGCATTTGTGTTCATGTGGGCGGGAGGCCGGAAATGAGTGAAGTTCACAACAGTTACGTGACATCGAATTAACATTTTAAAGCCTAGCGGTAACTTTACATACGACCAGGCTTAACATTAAAAAATTCTACATGGTGCCCACATTGCGTTTATCTGTTTTGTACGGATCTCAGAACAAACAGCAACTTTTGCCTTATAAAACATTAAGAGATTGGTTTTTATAACCGAAGTGGAGAGTGTTTACAGCGCGGTACGCACTGAGTCCTTATATAAAACAAACACACTTCGTCTTTAAAGGGTTAAGCTAGAATTGACAGAGTGCCATCAAAATTAAATATTTGTAACATTAAGGATGTTCTTTGTATTATAAAACTAAGTCTCGCGTAAGTTTGATAACAGTGACAAAATGTTGTCTTTTCAATAATAAGTGGAGATAGTAATAAAATATGGAACGTTTGTAATTTTCTCTATAAACATAAATACACGTCCATACGTAGAATGGCGTGCGTAATTAATCACGTATGGATATGCTCTTACCTCCATGAACTGTGCTACAAAAGGTTTTTTCTTATGTAAGACTTATTCTAAGTTACTGATTAATTGATTAAAATTCATAGAGCCCAAGTTTAGTTATAAACAAGTGCTTTCATTAATTTTATTTATAATTTATTTCATAAACGAATAAACACAAATCATCGTTAAAATGTTTCATACGTTTTTTCCAGCAAATTCTTAAACCCGAGATGTCATTAATCATTAACAAGCAAATGAGTAAATTGCTGGAACTCCATCCTACTGACAACACAGTGCATATCCTCGGAAGCAATATTAGACGCAACTTTCATTTGAAAGGCACTGCTTGCAAATTCTGTTTTTTTCTTATTAACCATACTACGACGCTGTTGAAATAGAGACAACATAAATTAAATTTCACTACGTTGTTTTCACCGTGCATTTTTATTTAATTATTCACTAAAAAGTACCAGCAATAACGCACAAATTGCAATCTATGTGGCCCAAAGTCCTTAGAGGGTCACCTTCACTCCGACATGTTTCCCTGGCATGTATACCACCATCATCAGGGAGAGAGAGAGAGTTCATGCTGAAAGCTGGGACGCCACCGGTGTACAGTCCTTCTTATGCACCATCGTGAAGGAGACTTTCGCGGTACATATACAGCGCCGGCCGTGCCATATGGATATCAATTCCTGTGGAGTGGCTCTGACGATGTGTGCGTAACAAGGACTGTACCTCACCAGTGGCGTCCAAGCTTTCATCGTGAACTGTCTCTCTCTCCCTGATAATGGTAGTATATATGCCGTCGAAACATGTCGGAGTGCAGGTGGCCCTCTAACGATTTTGGGCCACATTTGTGCATTATTGTTAGTACTTTTTAGTGAATAACATAAATTAAATTTAAACTTATTTCATATATTACATACTCAAATATGTATTTATAGGATTGTAGTTTTGTCCTTGTGCGGTTTATATTCTCAGGTATCTTCTTGACTGTTCCGTTAGTACGTGTAGTTGATGACTCAGTTACAAAACAACGCATGAACATTTAATCTTGACGCTTGGAGTTTTAACTCGATCTCTTTTGCTGTAAGCCTATGCACCACAGAAAGTGCACACGTTTGTCCTCCCTGTACCACAGAGAACAGAGGCGTGAGGCAGCTACGTTAAATGGGATAAAGACGGCAGATGTTCTCATCCCAGCCATAAACTTAATGTCTTGTTCCTAAGGAATTAGCGCAACGGCAACTGTCCCTTTGTATTGCCTGACATTTATATGTTGCATGTGTAACGTAGAACATCCCACACTGAGTGGCGTTTAGAGCGTTTCATAAGTCACGTGACTAGTTCTCTGCCTGGCCAAAAATGCCGTATGTAAATCATGGAAATAATTTTGAAATCTACAACCGACTGTTACAAGTAAACTTAATTTTAAAAGTGAAGACGTCTTTAGTTCTCGACGTACTCATTATGTAAAATTTTTTACCTCACTCCGTGTATTGGATTTACTTTTTGTAACCCTCAAGTTCAGAACCTCCTCCTCTCTCCTTGAAATATTAATATAAATTTGCGACATAAATATATCCTGAGATAACCGAATGTATTTCACAGCGTCACACTATTAGTGAAAATGTTATCTTAATATTCAACTTTAAATATATTGGCAGTTTTATATGTTGGTAGTCGTAACTGAAATTTTGGTCACTGCACATCGTCTCAGGCCAAAAGGTCACGTTTCGGAGGCTGGAGTATCTTCGCCTTCAGGTGGAATGCCGAAAGGGGGAAACATACTCTGGTTAGTCCGTTAGGAAAGGGAACTAGCAGCAGTTTCGGGACAGGCCAAAGTTCTCTTTTTACTCAGTTCCATCTTAAGAAGGCAGTTCCAACCTACGAAAGGTTGTGAGTTTTTTAACCTGAGACGATAGAAATGTCAAAGATTTTACGATAATTATGCTATACATACGTCACTTTCGTCTACGTGTAAGTCTTTCATATTGTTTCGTCACTTCAGATATACACAAAAACACTTCTAATTACCTCCCCTGCATGCCACATACAACGCCAATCTAATCCTCATTTATTTGATCGCTCTATTGGTACCGCATTTGATGAAGAACAAAGCCCTGCCTTATGCAGTTTTCTCAAGCCTCCCTTGTTATTTTCTCTTCCTTAAATACGAATATCTTTGTAAGAACGCTGTTCTCATCCAATATTCCCAATATATTTTATTCCCCTACGGTGGTCAGTGAAACCTCAGGGGTCTGAAGGAAGCTTCCTATTATAAAGAAATATTTTATTGAATGATTGAATTTTTAAGGAAGTTTTTACATCTGGAATAACAGCCTTTCTTACCGATGATGCCAAGGACATCTACAGGCCCGCGAGTTGTACCTAAGCGGTCCTTAAGTTGAATACATCCTGCTGAGTAGAATATAAGCTTTCTCCCTTAAACTTCCCATAATCTTCGCTTCATTATCATTACTGCTGGCAAAATCATAGTTTTTGTAATGATTTTTACACTGAGCTAATAGATATCTTAAGTCTTTAAACATTATGTTCCTTTTTGTAAATATTCGAAATTTGAGTGTTGCTGAGAAATGTGATTAAGGGACCCGCGAGTTGAGATAATTTTGGCGAATGGTCCGCAGAATTAGTGAGACTTTCTAAAGGGTTCGTCCTGCTAGAAAGACTGAGATATCCTGCCGTGTAGTAACGATCCCAACATGCGCATACAAAGTAACAAACAAAACTATAACTTGTATTATTTATTGTAACTAACCTTATAAAATTACGGATTGAGGACATAGACCTAAAAGTCACTGACTGTTTGCTTTACTATAGTAACTTTTTAAACAATTCTAAAGCGTTGTGTGATGGGTAATTTCATTTTAGAAATATTCTGTAAAAATTAGAATTTTTTTTACATTACAGTGTAGTACAATCGGAATATGTAACCAGTTTTACCTTAAAATAATTATTCTTCTTCAAAGATTAAATTTTACATCTAATGGTGCTGATTAAACGGCGGTATATGATACATTAATCTCCGTAATTGTTAGCCCGTTGGCAGGTTCAGGTATGCTATATGTTACACGGATCCTTTGTACGCGTGAATACATGATTTTTGCCAGAGATTTCAAAAGTGCCGTAATAGTCGCATTCTTCTCAATCTTGACACAAATTACGTAGTTCCGAATAAAAGTGGTTATGGAAATAAACAAAACGTAGGAGCAGAAATGTAACACAAGAACGGAAAAGAAAGAACAATGAAAAAATCAGAAAATAAAAATAAACACACAAGAAGGGAAAGAACGGAAACAAAGATAGAAAAAATAAGACAAAACTAAATCCGCCACTGAACACAAATTTAAAATTCAGTTTGACCGGACTGAACTGGTTATTTAACTCGTCATGTTGAAGCTGCGATGTTCACGTCTTTTTAATTTTGAATAATGAGAAGACTAGGAATTTTACCTGTTCATTTCTCTGGCAGCCAGAGCCCAGTGAGTGTACGATTTCTCAAGCAACTGTATGTTATTCCCGCAGGGACCATACCACCTGCTACAGCACCCTCAGATATGAGAATTCACTCGCTGCCCCATAAACGCCTTCCTTTTCTTTTCTTTTAGAGTTAGGTATTTTAAGCATCTGTGTCCATTTCTTTATGGCCATTCCTTCCCTTTCTATTGCTATTTGTTTCATTGTTTATATAATTTCTTCCTACATTTCTCTTTTTGATTCTCTTTATTTATTTATTTAGTTATTTATTTATTTCTATTTTTCCATCTTCTGTTTTTCTCTCTTCCTTCCTTTCAGTGGGTTTTGAATACAGCGGTGTTCTTCCTACCGTCAACTAGCGCACGAATCCCATAATGCCTAGCGGCGGACGTGGTCAAAGAATAATGAGTGTCGGGGTCCTAAACGAAAGCAAAGATTAATAACCACCGCAATGGTAGATCGAAGCACAGTACACTCAGAGCACGTACTTCACACCACGCTCCTCCTTACTGCATTTCGTTTCTTGCTTCCTGAACTGGACGATATAAAAGGAATTCCGAGCATAATCCATAGTATTTGTCTGTCTATTACATACATTTCTGGTATTAGGAAGTGGCTGGCGTATTATTGATATTGATATTTTATTTTATTTTATTTTATTTTATTTTATTTTTGTGAATAATAGGTTACTTACGTGTTGACTGGGTGTACCACAAGTTTTTCTGGTATGGCTTCAAAATTTAACATCGTCGTTATATCATTAATATTTTTAACCACAAGCGCTATTTCACACGCTACATTAGGTACTTTTGTGATCGATTTTCATACAAAATTTCATATACCTAGCTGTTATAATTTACTGGTAATCGCCCTCAAATTAAAAGCTAAGGAAAATATTCGCACGAGAGGCATTTTGTTAATTACTTTCTACAAAAATATTGATTTAACAAAAGTTTTATAGTTTTGGCAGTTCCATTGCCTTACGTTATTTCAGGACCCAGAAATCAGTAGCAAACAATCTCGCTTTCGCCCCACACATTTGCGCAACTGCCAGATTTTTTTACTTATGGAATACATAAAAAATTCAGGCGATAAATTTTACTCCAATGGCATAATGTTTACACAGATTTTCGTATACGTAAGTACAGTGAGTTAGAAAAACACCCGCAGACACTCACTCACTCACTCACTCACTCACTCACTCACTCACTCACTCACTCACTCACTCACACACACACACACACACACACACACACACACACACACACAAGCGCGCGTAAACACACACACAGAGCTATGCATGCAGACAGCATGGTGACGTCAAAGGACTACTGTCTTTCTCTTTAGGAAGGAAAAGTAGGCTAAGGAAGCAGTGTAAATTAAAACTGGAAGAGTAGTGTACTATGAAGTCAATAAATTTGCGTCTAGAAAATAACTACCGCATTTCAAGGAATGTTAACGCACTCGCACATAGAGTGAAACCTGCCTATACCGGAACAGCAGTGAACCGAATTTTTTCCGTTTCGGGAAGGTTCCGCTTAATACAAGTGACTGAAGTGTGGATCCTCGAGGCTGTAAATATTTCCGCCAAAGACAGGTTTCCGTTATACCCAAGTTCATTTTAAGACAGGTTTCAAAGTACGTAGTTTTTCTTGGCTCTGTTCGCCATTTAGTGACGCCATACCAAGAATCTGTGTTGCTTTCTTCCTACGGGTATGTGGTGAAACCGCGTGCTCCAGCGGGCCGCATAATATTCACGTTGCCATCTGGTTGTGCTCTATTTTCTTACATGCTCGACGGTCAACTCTTTCTTCGGCCTCACGCCGTACCTCATACACGGCGCACTGTCTCTTTTATTACATGCTCGAAGCTCGGCCTCAGCGCGCACCAAACAGTCAACCAGTATATGACTCACCCATTAACTCACACCAAACGTATTGCTTATAAGTGACATTATATTATCTGGCAACTCTCATCACACGTAATTCGCACCGTGCGAGTAACGGCAGGCGTCGCTCCACTGTCCGCTGTTACAATTTTCCGTGAGTCAGTGTTAGGTTTTTGCTTACCGTATATAAACAAAGTGTTGAAAACGGTTTTCTTCAGCTCACAGACACGAGTCACAGGCGAAAACACTTTGCTTACTGTTTACCGCCTGTTCAAAAGAAAATGCCACCAGTTCATAACCCTAATGGAGTCCACCCCGTTGCATCCTCCTCATTTACGAGCTGATTTACCCTTACAGCTCGAGACCCTGTGCTGTAATTTGAAGGTTGCTTTCGTCTTAGAATGTGACACCATCCACTGTAGGAAGTAATTAGGAAGTAATTAGGACTATTAGGATTAGGGTTGGTACTTATCTACATACATACACTGCATCACATCCGGGAAGAAAATAATATCCATAGTACGTATATCTCTGAAAAAGAAATGTTATACTGTATTTTGTTTCTAAGTGACCTACAACATTAAAGTACATGCTAGTGTAATTTTTTCTCTTAATGTTTCTTATGCATGAAAAGTACACAACAGTACGTTATTTTAAAACATATAGTCTATTACATGCCTACCAGGGAGCAAATTTTGTTAAATCTGAGTAGAACAATATTGTGTACGTCTGCTGCGCGCTGCACTTAACGTGTTTGTTGTCCAGCACGGAATTCTTTACGCGCTCAGACTTTGGAGCCCCCTTAGGAATTTTCTTATCCCTGCTTTTTACACTGAACTGCACTGAGAGTGCATAAAGTACCGCTGGTTGAGACTGTCGTAGTATGAGGCCAGAGTAACGGTGTTGACATATACGATACAGACATATCTAAGCCTTCAGTTCGAAAGACGGACTGACTACGAAAGCAGAACTCTGGAATGCTTCAGAGAACTTCTTAGAAGCAAGAGATCAATCTTGTTAGTTAAAGGCACTAGAAGCAGCTCTGTCTATGAATGAGTGCATGATGGTCAGTCCAGTGGCCAAGACGTCGCGCCGATTTGTACTTCTGTATGAGTGAGTATACATCTGTGGCATGTCCAGCACTGTTTACTGGACTGTCTTACACGAGCCAGGATTCAAATGGGCAGACTTTTTATTTTTATTTATTTATCCGGAGCATATTTGACGATTGCAAGAAAAACGTGTCTAGCTACAAATGCCAAAAACTAAGGAATGTCACTCGGTGAACTCTTAGATTAAGATTAAACGTAGTATTTTAGGTCAGAAAAAATTTACTCCTTAGTCTTAAGACTAGTTGTAATAGTAGAAGCTCCCCCCCCCCCCCCAAAAAAAATATATATTTGACCATGGCCGATCCCAGCGGCCGCGCGGTCTAAGGCGTGGGTCTGCGGTCGCTTGCTTGCTGGGATTACGGGTTCGAATCCCACCGGAAGTATGGATTCTCTCTCCTGTGAGTGTTGTGTGTTGTCAGGTAAAGGTCTCTGCGATGGGCTGATCACTTAGCCTGGAATAACTCTATGGCGGTGTATACTGAATTTGAGAGAATTAGCAAGAAAAGAGTCGTGGCTTAAATTTAAGGTCTGGCTCTCTCTGTCCTCTATCCAGGATCTGTATTGTGAAAATTTTTGTAAATATTGTTTAGTGGGATGTGATGTCGCCTGGCATAACAGAAATTTGGCAATGTTTCGTAGGAACCCGCATAGAAAGCAACACCTCGGCATGTCAAACACTTAATTATCGTCTCACTCACTACTGGAAGAACATCAATTCTCACGTACAAATTCTTGTTTATACTTTTTAGGTTATCAGAAGAATCATTTTATTAGCTTAATAGGGCGATAATTTTTAAGTGGATATTATCATATTTCAGCTTACAATATACAGAAATGAACAAAAAATCACAACAAACTACGTTTATTAAATTGTTTATTCAATAAATACGAGCTGCCCCTTATACAGTGCGACCTGCCTGATCTATAGTCCACCCAGCATCATTTTGTTGGCAGGTGTAAAAAAGGGACCCAGACATCCAGCACCTAGGCAAACAAAAATGTGTTTTCTCCAACGCTTTCTCTTCGTTACTTTCCCAGAAAACGTGAGATTTTGGACACCCGAAAATTTAGCTTGGAACCATTTTACAAGCAAAGCCTCCACCTTGTAATTTAGCTGAGGAAGATGTCAAAGCCGGTAATAAGTGGTTTTGTTCATGGGGGCCGTCCTTCCTACATGCTTGAAGCTTTCTTCGTCCTGTCCTCCTCTTGCGTATGTTGTTCGTGCTTTGTTTTCCTCGTCTCGCCTTGTTTTCTTCTACCTGAGCACTGCCAGGTCGATCATTGTTCCCCCGCCAGCAGGAGGGAACCCAAGTCGAATCAGGGGGAAAACAAGAAAACAAAAAAAACACCCTCCCAACACTTCGTGACGTACATTCCACACAACAATTTTTGAACTGTCCTATATTTAATTCTGGTAAATTCTGGACACTACTTGTAATCCATCTTAGGCTCTTAACGGAACAATGGTGACTGTGAAATACTCCAAGATATGCGTAACATTTACACACAGAACACGTCACTGAAGATTGCAACCTTCTGTGACGTCACGGCGTGCAATTGGATGGAGAGGTACTAAAGTTTTAGGCGATCGACTCTGATGCTGCAAATGCCTTTCGTATGAAGTAGGGCTTTATGGTTTGTATTCCACGCCAAATGTTATTATGCTGACCAAATCAAGAAAAAATGTGCTGGTCAGGGGAGAAGATAACTTCATACTGGGTGTAGGTGAAGAATCCTGAAGGAAAGAGGAGTACTTGGAAGACCTGGACATAAATGGTTGGATAGCAGTGAATTAGATCTTAAAGGAGTATGATATGAGGTGGGCTGGGTGTACCTGGCTCAGGATAGGCACAAGTGACGAGACCGTGTGAAAACTGTAATGCAGCATCGAGTTCACGAAAATTCTGCTAATTTTTCGACTGATTTTTAAAATAAGAACTTCTAGAGAAGGGCTCTATTGGATGGATTTAAGGGTGGGTGGTTCATCCAGCTACAATTAGGGTGTGCGTAACTGTGGCTGGTGACAGGCATGCAGAATTTGAACAACCACGTCTTTGTATCGTGACAAAGGAAAGAGGTATAGCACGGATCTGGCCAGGACAGTGAAACAGGGCCGTTGACGAAAATTCAAGAAAACAATACATTTACGACGAAGCTCCAAATAGACTTTGAATATGAGGCTGGGTTACCCCAGAGCCAGCTTGAACGCTTATGAGAAGAGGAATATTTCTTGTTTCTGCCAGATATCGAACCACGATTCCTCGGTCGTTCAGCCCAGATCCTAATTACTGTACAGACTACGCCATCCCGGCTACCAGGACCAATTTACAGATTATTATTATTATTATTATTTATCAAATTTACGCAGGGTACTTAGGGTAACATACCCCAAAACAAATCGTGTTTCTAGGGTGTATAATGTTACAGCTATTCTGTGGTTACAGTTTATGGTACATGCAATGCGGGGTCAGTTAAACCTTTGCACTTTTAGATCAGTACTGTCTGAAGTACGTGTGCACTGCCCAACATGGTTGTTTTCTCTCATTCTTTGCAGTCTTGCTTTCCGTGAATGTTCCTCAGGTGTTTTTTGAATGATTTTGAGATTGTTCCAGTTGACTGTGTTTTTAGTTGTGTCACTCTTGTTTGTACATTCCACATGCGCTGTATTTCTGTTGTCAGGTCTCCATATTTTAAAATATTTTCGGATTCTTTCTTGATCATATTTCTGTATCCTGAAATTGGAACGTCTATTAACAGGCATATTCCTTTTTCATTATCACGGATTATGATGCCCGATTTATTGTTAGGGATGGTTCTGTCAGTTTCACTTGTTTATTATTATTATTATTATTATTATTATTATTATTATTATTATACTGTATGGAACTCCATAACTGCTACTGGTGCCAAAAAGCTGGAACGCATTTAGCGGAAGTTCGTAGCCCTGTGTCAAAATCGTGTCTTTACTCATTACCATGTTACTTACGAGGATTTTCTTGCATTTCTGAAGCTTCATACCCTGCACGACAGAAGACTTCATCTGGATGCATTATTTTTTATTTCTGTTTGTTCAGGCTTAAACTCTTGCCCGTCTCTTTCGGATACTGCTGGTATTAGAGCTCTTTCTCGTAATTTTAGAAACTCCTCCCTGTTTACTGCTGCTTGTAAAAACTCTCCGACAGCGCGATGTGTTACGGCTGCTAACAGCGTGTGCAAAGACATCGATATTTTTAGGAAGCCCATTATTTCTTTAAAACAGATTTTGCGCTAAACTGAAATTTTTTATAAGGACTTAGCTATGTTTTTTCAGAGTAGATGGCTTTTGCCCCAGTACTTTATTGTTTTCTTTTTGTTTTATTACTGTTTGTTTTGTGTATGTGTGCTGTTTTTGTGTTGTATTTGTGCTTTTGTGCTGGCTTTATAATAGGCACTTGTGCTGTTAAGCCTGCACATTAATAAATACCGATTGAATTGAATTATTCCTATACTGTTTTACAAGATTATAGAACTCAAGATGACTGTATGTATCTATCTACGTTTCATTTTAAATTCTGGAGAGGAAAGGATAGAAGTTTGTGCTTGTGTGCAGTACGTGTTGCAGACCACGATAGGTCGTACAGCTACGGCGGCGTGCGTGTAAGTTCCTGCAGCAGAAGGCGTGATGTCTTGACAGAGTTCGTTGCAATAGCGCCCAGCAGAGGGAAGTAATGAAGGTGGTGGTGTTGGGACATCTAATTAGGTTCAGTGCCCAATCTAGCGGTCGTTTGTCCAATTACTTCGCAGTACGGGCGTGGGTAGATAACAAGACGAGAAGTGTTTTGCTTGACACGGTTGGTTTGTCGCGGCACAGTGGGTTTAGCTTCGTTCCTCCATCGTTAGCAAAACCATCATTCCACAACCTGTACAACAGAAGCGTGATGATCACAGAGTAAGGGTTCTTTGGATTGTGTCTTTATACCACTCAAACCCCACGTTCGCATTTCGAACATCTGCCATGATTACCACAATTACTTTTACAAAAACAATAACTCATAATTGTTACTACACTGAACGGTCTGCTTTGTTACCTACTTTGCCACATTTCGTGCCTGAACACCTGCATCTTATTTATAACGTGGATGTACGGGTAACTTAGCCTATACCATGATATGTTCTTCTATTCTCTTACAGAGATTTTGCTTTCCAACATATCCAGACTAGATTTGGGGCCCACACAGCCTTGTAGCCAGTTAGTACTGAAGACTCCTTTACCTGGAGTAGAGAGGCTGGGACGAGAATTGGACCACTTGTCTCCATGCTAGTGCTGACGTTAAGAATGACTGGATATATACGTGTAATCCCACTATAGCCTTCATGGCGTGTAAGTAGACGACTGTATTTTTTTCTTTACCTTTACAAATACCTGTGCTGTCGTCTTTTGCATAAGGGCTTTAAGAATTCGAAGTACTATTATTCCTTTGTTACTTATCCTGTGAAGACTGATGTAAAGTAATTTTCTATGCCATGCTCGCCGGTTTCGGAAACAGCATTGCTTTTTTAAAGGTTCCCATGCCTCGCGTGCATCTCCTTTTAGTAAAACAGACCATTTGGATGAAGATGAATACGGAACATTGCTAGCATGTTACTGGCAGGGGAACACCGAAGTACTCGGAGGAAAACCTGTCTCAGCGTCACTTTGTCCTACTCAAATTTTACAGGGACTGACCTGGGATCGAATTAGGCCTCAGCGGTGACAGGCCGATGACTGACCACCTGCCCTGTACTGATACTTATCTAATTTAAGTATAACATTTCAGTTCGTACCCCACAGAGAACACAATCCGTGTCCATTATAAAAACCCGTCAGTTAATATTGTTCGGGACGAAAATCGCTCTTTGTTCTTAGAATTCTACGGCACAAATAAATACACTGTATGAAGAAAAGTACCGTTTTAGGTGTTAAAATAAATGGTACGTGTAATTACCACTAGATTTCCAACAGTTACTTGAAAGTCTTCTACGAGAACTTGCAGTCATTTATTATTCTAAAGGGCTGCCTGATAGTTGAAATAGATTTTGACAAGTAACATACTTATTTAGTAGACATTAACACACACACAGACACACACACATATACACAGGCATAGATAATATCTGTTTGTCCCCGCATTCGGATTAATTTGCAGTAAAAAAAGCACTTTTTCATTCTTAGTCTTGACCTCTGTCTATGTACACCTTGCAGGTGAAGAGTTCATTGCCGCACTTGATTACACTCAGACACACACACACGCACACACACAACACGATGGGACTCCTCTGGACGATAGATCAGCCGGTCGCAAGAAATCTACCTGAGAACAGGCAACATTCACATCCATGTCCCCGGCGGGATTCGAACCTGCACTCCCAGCAAGCGAGCGGCCACAGACCCAAACCTTAAACCGCACGGCGATCAGAATCGGCTTAGAAAGACATAATCGGTGTAAGTAGCATGCTTCGTCTGTGGCATTTTTATCTGTTTGCTATAGCACGTGCCCGTAGTTGCCAAGACAGCAGGCCATGTAACGATCCTGTGTTTCTTGATTTATTTAGTAAGGTTTTTAGCAGCCTAGGTTATGTCGCATGGAGTTGTAGAAGATTTTAGTAAGGTGGAAGAAAAAATTTCAGTCTCTGTTTGAAATTACCTGGGCAGACTGAGGAGAACAACGAAAGAGCTCGGTCATGACAATCGGCTTCGGGATCTAATTCGGACCTGGGACTTCCAGAATATGAAGCATAAATGTCATTTACTTGATCGCGATATTTGGTTAAAAGTAGTATTGTTAGTGACGGGCTGTAGATTTAGATAACATTGGTATGAGTGTGACTAGGTTCGATTGGGGGTTTGTGCTGTTGACGTACAGACATTCTTCTGTAATACTGTTTAGTAAATATTAACACAGACAGTTGTCTGAAGCGCAAAGTATTGTTGAAAGTTTCGGTTCATACCCGAAATCAAATGTATTTATTCGCCCACAAGCACATCCAGCATTTGTTTTGGGTCCCCAGTCAGCTGAAAAATTATGTAACGTTCTCTTCTAGTACGCAAAACCGAAAAACGCGGTGGTGTCAGTAGGGATTATAACTCCTAGCTTCAATAATATTGTTTTTGGATTTGCTTAGAAGCTTCTAATATTCGTTTTCGGGCCCCCAGTTTCTGTTCTAGTCTGTAGAACCAAGAACAAGATCGTGGCAGTAGGATTTATAATCCCTCGCTTCAACAACGTTTGTTTGTGGAACTGCCGGTGCATGGTTATATAAAAAAAGCAGTCCCACTTCAGGCCTGGACAGGTCCCCAGGGTTCCAGGAGGTCGAGGCTCCCAGATTTCTAGACAATCGGCGCTTGAAGGTGGTAAGGTTGTCAGCCCTACGCACCGGCCGCGTTTACCCCCCAGGAAATATTCCTGGTACTCATTTCTGTTAGAGGCTGAGTCGACCCCAGGGCCATAGTGCGACCGACAGAATTATGTCAATGAAAAATCCACTGACACCATCGGGAATCGAACCCGCGACCTGTCGGTTTGTAGCGCAGTGCCTCAACCAACTGCGTCACCGCGGCCCCCTGTATTGTGACGGTAATAGCGGTGGTTATCGTGACGACGCGTCAACTGACACTTGATTTTTGAGTCGTAAGGATAGGCTCATCATTTCTCAAATTAAAAAGGTTCGGTAGAGTATCAAACAAAGGACGTTAATTCAAGTAAAAATTGCTGAATAAGGAGTTTTCTTTTTGTTTCAATTTTCAAACTCTGTACCGAAGTCATTGCAGTTTTATCTTATTTTATCCTGGAAAATATAAATTGGGAAATTCGTCGCCACAAAAAGGCTAATCTGAAAGCAGGAAAAAGGAAAAGTTTTCCGTCCCCAAACCTAGAAGTGGAGGTATAGCCATAGCCGCACTAATTCGTAACCTCGGCATTAAATGGAGGTAAGTGGGCAACCTCACCACTTGGCCGCGTTACCTCCTGGGG
>BLKM01000137.1:713043-761226 GCA_013340265.1 Coptotermes formosanus
CCCGCCCCCCCCCCCCCCGCCCCTCCCTCTCCCCCTTAGTCACGCAGGGGGGGGCCCGGGCCCCCCCCAGCAACGCTTATTGAATATGAGGCTTGGTGGGTCGAGGGGTCAGTCTGGACGTTATGCAGAAAGGGAAAAGTCTCTTCTCCCTACAGGGATTCGATTTCCAGTCCGTCCACTTTGTAACCTCCGCTACCCAGCCTCATTAAAATATACGATCCATGCAAATTCCACAGGTATTTGCTTGTCTTACTAAGAGGGAGAGGGACAGGGGGTGGATATTTATCCGTGAAGTAGGTCGGTCTGTACATCAGTGTGACAAATCAAACTGTTACACGTTCGCCGCCGATTACCCATCGTTCAATGTCAGCACAGCGTTGTATTCGACCTGGCCAATCGTGGGTCAGCTGGTGTTGCGTAGTTTATCTTCTTAAAGTTGGTGTTTGCTGTACGTTAGCTTGTTAATTATAACTAGTTTCAGCAACAACGAAGTTTTGATAGGAGACATACCGTCGCGTTTACAGTGTGAAGTACTTAAATGTGACTAACTGCTGCGTTACATACTTCTGTGTACTGAATACGGTATTGTGGTAATCATTCCGAAGTGTTCCAAGCTTTGTTCAGTGATTTTAACCTAAGAAAAAGGTTCTGTGTGTAGGAGTGTGTATTTATATATTTACATATATGGGTGGGTGCGTATATGGGCTTCAGTGTAGACCAGTCGTATTAATTTTCTAGTTTCCGATATTTCCTGATGCAATGACGCCAACGTCTTGTGTAAAAGGTAAGTGACCGATTGCAACATTAAGCCTCTGGAAACACCCCACACCACAACTGCCAAAATGGCCGCAGAAGGGCCAAACGTTTTATATATTGCACGAATATTGTACTTTTTCGTGTACATAACTTTGAATAACGTTGAATGGGAATTTAATGTAATACATTTTCCTTGCAATAGATTGATTATACAGTATTTAGTCCACAATCAGTAATAATTATCATTTGTCACTTATGTCCCTCCTATGTATTTCGACTTCTGCAAGGTCATCATCAGGGAGGTATATACAAAGGCATACAGATACAGCAAGTTCTGTCAAAGTTGTGCATGTATGGCTAAATAAAATATTGTAAATTAAAACTGCTAAAGATGTTTAAAATTTAAATCAGTCAAAATATATTTTGCATTCTAAATTTTATATTTCATTGCCAAGAATCATCAATGCCAATTTTGTCATCTTCATTCAAAGGGATCCTTGTGTTGTCTGGTTGGTGTTTATGCCATGATGGGCCACTTAGTGCTATGTAGTAGCACAATATAAAATTTGGTATTGTAAAATATTTTTTGTTTATACTTCATACTTTATATAGTATATATTTATATTTTATACTTTAAATAGCTTTGATAGAATTTGCTGTGTCTGTATTCCGTTGTATATTCCTTCCTGATGATGGTCTTGTCAAGGTATAAACATGTAGGAGGGACATAAGTGACAAATGATTATTTATTATTGATTTGCAGTTTGTTTGGTTAAATGCTATAGTTGACTGAAGTTGAAAAACTTATGTATAATCGAGTAATTAAATCCATGGAGCAGAGTCTTTGAGAAGCTGACAGTTTCTCAGCTACTAAAAACATTTCCAGCATATTATGGAACTATAAGATTTATCACCATATTCACAAGAGCCCTCCAGTTGTCCCTCTCCTGAGTCAGATGTAGCCAGGTCTCACCCTCGTATCCTATTCCTACAAAATCCATTGTAATATCAGCCGTCCATCTAACCCTAGGTGTTCCAAGTGGTTTCTTTCCTTCAGGTTTTCTAACCACATCTCTGTAGGGATTTCTCTTCTCCCCATACTCGCAACATGTCCCGTCCCCCTCATTCTCCTTGAATTTATGCCATGAATAATATATGGTGGGGGACAAATTATTCTGTTCTCGGACATCCTTAGTCTGTATGGGTCCTTGAACCCGGAAATACGGTTTATGAATTCTTGTTACACAAATTGTAAGTTTTTAGGGCTACTTAGCTGTTTTCCATCATCAAGTGTTCTAAAATGTTTCAAATACGAAAAGTAAACACAAAGTTTCGGAAATTGGATGTATTTCTGCCCACAGGCAAAAAGGTGGCGAGGCACCAACAAATCGTGGCTCCTTAGATCGAGCAGTTCCGAGTGTGTGGACCCAGCGATCTACCACCTGTTCCTACTGGCAAATTAGACCAAGCTATTCTTAGTCCCTGGGCTCATATATCTACCACTTGCTCACGTGGGCCCATTAGATAGTTGTGTCAATATGGGCGCAGAAATTTTCCATCAACTCTGCTAGGCCCATCAGACGATCGTTTTCTCAGTCTGTGGGCCCAAAAATCTACCACCAACTCTTTTGGTTTCATTAAACGCAGTTGTTCTCAGGCTCAGCACAGAGGTTACTGTCTTCCCAATTGGGCCAATTAGACCGAGCTTTTGTCAATCTCTGCGAGAAGAGACTGAGAAAAACTCTCCGTGCTGGGCCCAGCTCATTAGGTAGAACTTTTTACCTGAAGACGGAAACATCCTATTTCCGAAGTGTTATGTTATCCCATCAGTAACAGTAAAGATTTTCTGAAGAGGCAAATTTTTGGATTCTCATGTAGAGAGCTTGTGTATTTGCTAAAAGCTGATGTAACATGCATTGTACCAAAGTATACTCCGATCCACTCGGGATTAAATTTCGTGCGATTTTTGGTACATTCAGGTCCATAAAATTGTTATGGTTTATCGACAGTGAAGTACTGAGTGAGTTCTATGTTTTATAAGATATACGCTGACAAATTTTTGCACTACAATACCTCTTTGCCGTGCGTAGTACAAAGCAAAATGGAACTTGCGTAACAACCCCCTGTCCATACACGACAAAAATTACAATGCTATTCCAGCAGCGATTTTAAATTTTGTATGTCGATGGATAGCTAAAGGCATGGAATTTATGTTATAGTCTTTTTTTTCTTAGCCCGGACGGTGGTTGAACTTCTCTGATCCGGATAAAATTAATGTGCTAACGTTCTAACAGTGGGGCTTGTAACTGTAAACAATGGCACTATTTATCTTATTGTTCGGCCTAATGGTTCAGTGTGGAGTCCATGTAAGTGCATTGTGTGTTTTCTTGAGCTGGAAGAGGAATTGAAACAGTAATCTGTATCACAACACAATGCTATTGTCACCACACGCCTCGCGCGTAGTAAGAGGAAGAAGAATAGAAACCCTTTACTTAAAGCTGACGTGTGTTAGACACATTTTGACTGCAACACAGCGTTTTGTTTAGTGAAACAAAGCACATACATAACTGCATGAATTCGATATTGTTCAAGTTTAGCGCTCTCACTGCAGGTTCGTACATATTTGTATCACGACATGTTATTAGGTAGAAATTTAAATATGAAGTAGTACCAACAGACCACTAAGAAATTGAAACAGGAGACAAGCATATCCAGTCCTTTGTAAAGTTGTAGTCGTCCCTTATAGAGTAACCAAATGAAGAGGTTTGGCAGATCAGGTAGCAGGAATCAGAAGACGAAAAATACTTATACGTTTTAATTCAGTTTGTAAAACCAAAGGGAGAAAAGCACTTCTAAGACCTGGGTTTATGTGGGAGGGTAATGTTGAACTGAACCTTAAAGAACTAAGTTGTGAGTGTGTACAAGTTATAAAACTTCTCGTTATGCAGTTTTTATACTCTTCTGTCTTTTATTCATAGCCTGAATATTCTCATCGCTCCGCAGACTACATGTTGCCCGAAATAGCCTCTTTTTTTAACTTGTAACAAAATTTGAGATTTTCTTCACTCAGTTTCTTTCATGAATGGAGAAGGAATAGCGTTTTAGGGGTATTGCTGTGAGCCAAGCAGGTGTTATTTTGGAGAAGCTGATGACAACCGCACAAACACTTAGCGCCACAGCCGAGATTCGAAACCAATAATCCGAAAACATAAACCATAAACCTTACTCTTGAGTCGCCTTTGCTTGTACAGCGTATAAGTTAAATAATTGTAAAATGAATTAAGAGTCAGTGATAATTTGTCTCTTCCCATTACAAATGTGTGGCGGTGGAAGATTAAATTTTATGAACACAGTCAGTAAAAGTGACTTAAACCGTTCATGCTGCACGCGTAGCTACCCAGCTGAACAAAGTAATCGAGAAAATGCTATGTCATAGCCAAATCATAGACTGGAGCATTTGTGTGACTTTTGCTGCAACATGGTTTTGTTGTGGTGCGATGTTATCACACACAAGTTATGATAAGCATAGCTGTCTCCGCAACCCGGCCAGCAGCAGTAATTCAATCAAGAGGGAAGGGGGCAGATCACAATGCTCAAAGTAAGGGCATGAATTAGTGTAATCTTCACAAACTGATCTCTGCTTTCCCTCATATTCTCTCTTACATACAAAGAAGAAAGGAGTTAAAAAATGCAGACAGTAATGAAGAGCGGGTTTCAATTTAAATGTTTCCCATTGTCCGGTTTCAAAACGCGATGGTCCGTTGATTGTAACTGAAATTAAGTGTTTCATCTGATACTGTAGTCCAGAATTCGTTCCTTAACATTTTTATGTTTTTTTAAAGTTAGGTTTATTTTACGACACTGTGTATCCCAGACTAATACAATGTTGACGATAGAATAATTAGTGAGTGGTTTAGAAAAGGATTTAGAAGGATGAGGTCGTGGTTCATCCGGGATTGCGTTAAGCCATGACAAGCGTGAGGATAGCAGGTGCATCAGCTGACACTGGACGCAGTCATATGCGTAATAAACGCCAAGAACTTTGCTGCAAAGTGTTCATACTCTTCGGTACAGTCATGTTGGGGTGTAGGCCTGCTTGTCAAGAAGTAAATGAATTGTCGCAATTAATAAATGTGCCTTGTCGTGTATTTTTGATGCACTTATAACTGGCTGCAGTAAACATTTATGTTTATCGTATTACTTACATATTATAAACACACATTTATCCCGTAAATTGTAAAAGGTGGCGCCTGGTCTGTGCTTAATTAAGCATTACACCTGAAGCCATGTAGGGGGTAAATGTATCCCAGGCCTGGACAGGCCTTAGGGCTGCAGGAGATTGAGGCTCCCAGAATTTCTAGACAATTGGTGCATGAAGGTGGCAAGGTTGTCAGCCCCCCTCGCCCCCCCCCCCCCGACCGCCCAAAGGAAATATTCCTGGTACTTCTATTAGCGGCCTCGTCGTCCCCAGGCCCACAGTGCGGCCGGAAGGATTAGGTCAGCGAAAAATTCCAGTGACCAGCAACCTTCTGGCTTGTAGCGCAGTACGTCAGCCAACTGCGCCAGCGCGTATTCTGGCATATGGGAGAGTGAACGTATAGCACCGCGCGTTCTCAATGGTGACAGTAGGTAGTGATGAGTGTTTAGTTTCACGCCCCAGTCGCTTTATTCCTGGAGACAGATCCCCTGCGTCCATTCAATAAGAGATCGGGTGAGACTCAGAATCAATCTGGACGCATTTTAGAAGAAAAAAATCTCTTTTCCGCTGTCAGATCTCGAACCCAAACGTGTCAGTCCTCCAGAGGGTAGTCTAGTAGGTGACCGTTGTAAATACGTTTGCGTTTTACTCATCACAACGACAAATACGAAGTTTAAAAGATGCCTGGCTTGCAGGGACGAGGTAAAAGAAGAAACCAATTAGTGGATGGAAGAGCAAGACTCGCTTGCTGCCAGGCGATGTCAAGTCGCGGATCCCTTACAATAAACGCAACCCCCTCGGTCCCCCGGTTGCCCGCGGTCCGCAGGTTTATTACCATAGGAATATTGCTTGTGTATACACCTGTGTTAATACGTTCACCGTGTTGCTGTTTGGAAAGCGACAACTGTTATTTTTATGCTTAGAATGGAACAATGTCGAGTCTTGTGGGAAGTGATGCCGTATCGTTGGGCGAGCAGTTGCCGACGATTCGGAAGATACTAATGTATTCATTTACGATCCTTCGAAACAACGGAAACTTCTGGCCCAGTAGCATGGCGTCACATCCCAGACTCTAATGTATCGTATATCGCAGAACTAATTTAATCCAGAAGGGCGAAATATGGCTGTGAAGTTGAAATGCGACTTTACATTTTCCTTGAAATTTTAATTAGCTCATTCAGATGTACACAGATGTTCTTTAAGAGGGCTAGAGCTCCTCGTCATTATCATCATAATCGTCATAATCATATCATCATCATCACGTCTGTTTTACGACAGGTCCATAGCCTCTTCCCAACCGAGTTCTCCAGAGAGTGCGATCTAGTGCTTCCTCTTTCAGTTTCCACTGCTTTCTCGTTTCCCTGAGGTAACCCAGTAGCTGCTTTCGTCTTCGCATATTTACATCTCATATACGGTTGAATTCTTCAAAATGTTTAAATTCTGATTTCCTCCAATCGAGTAGACACAAGTAGCGTTGCATCACCTCAGCTGCCGTATTGTACATGATATTCGCTTCCAAAGTCAGAACAAACGTTTATTGAACAACTGACTCCATTTTTAGTGCAAAACAAGAAGTTCATTAAGTTCTGCTGAAATTTCGGAACCCTTTTCTACTTCAGCAAATGCAGACTACATTTGCGTATGGCACCATGTATGGGTATCGTACTATGGTGGAATGCGCGTCTGAGGACATCTATGAGAAAAATTTCCCGCTAATTCAATTCCGAGCGGCTGAGCGTTGAGATACTCGGAGTAGCCGGTAGATAGCGAAAGTTACTCCATGTGCAGCGATTGCCATCTAGTGGGACGTTTCACATGTTGTGACTTAATAGCATCGTACGTGATTTTCGTTGTGGAAACCGATGTGGAATGTTATCTCAACGCGTATGCGTAACTTGGGGGTGAAGGGGGGGGGGAGGCAAACGCCCGGCAATATTTTTTCTAGATAAAGAGTTTTCTTTTGGCTACTGAGTTGAAGAGGGGCAAATAAAAGAATTGATTTTTCTAACCTGACTCCCTCGTAAACTGAAGTTCCTAATCCCCATGGTCGGTCCCCCGCTTTCCCTCCCACTCGCCCGCAGTGTTATTAGCCAAGTTACGCCTGTGTCACCACAGGTGTTGTGCGCTGCTTCATGTGCACCATTTGCTTTGATTTTTCTTTTAGATACGCCGATCCGCTGTTGCTTAAAGAAGGTGGCGTGTGAGGGTGTGGACTTGTTTACTCTGGTCCTAAGAAGGGTCCGATGATGCTGGACCTTGTGAACACTGTAAAGGGCTTTATGAATGTAGGTTATTACAAATGGCAACAGAATGAATCATGGTTTGAGGAAAAATGTTCCCAGTTGTTAGATCAAAAGGAGCAAGCTACATAGTAATGGATTACAGGATCCGAACTCAATGAATGGGGGATATTCTGAAGAGTTCAAGAATTAAAAATGGTTTTCTAGAGAATGAAGCCAGCTGCTCGTTGGGTATGGGGGGGGGGGGGTCATGTGACGGGGGCCTGAAGGTCACCACGCACGTTTATCTAGTGCTGAGGTTAAGAATGTGTGTGCGTAACCGTCAGTCCGTCATGTGCCTTATGAGGTGCACAAGGACTATGTTACGTCGATCAAATCAAGAACGACGATATGGCGTGACATACACCATGCACGGGAGAGAAGAGAAAATACTGGAACTAGAACTAGAAAGAAAAAAATGAAAGCACTTGGAAGACCCAGGCGTATAATATTAAAATGGATTTTATAAAATTGTGATGGGGAGGCGAGGACTGGATTCGACTGACTCAGGAAAATATGATGTTAACACGGTAGTGAATCTTCCGGTTGCACAATACGCTGGGAATTTCTTGGGTCGCTGAACAAAAACAATCTCCTTAAGATTGGTTCTACACCATGGCGTTAGCTATTTCGTGAAATATTGACCGTATAAAATGTTGTGAATGAAAAGACGTGGCTGTTAATAAGGTCGAGCATGTCTGAAAAATAATTTGATTATGAATTCGTGTCTGGTCCTCAGAGTACCAGTGAAACACATAAGATACTTTTGTAGTGTTGAAAAGTCAGAAATAGAAAATATCACTGGTTTGGCAACTGATAATCCTGTTTACATAGATAGATATGAGAATAAAAGTGCTGGAAAGTAATAAAAAAAGTCACTTCGTTTTTGATACCTACGTTTTGAGTGAGAACACTTTATACTGTACACTCTTCTCATTCAGAAGAAGGTAAACAATTTGACTGTGAAGTTTACAAATTGTTTTATCTTCTCAATGTCAAGTGTTGGCGTCTTCATTATCTCCGGAAACCCGTTTCATATTAGGAGTGACGCTGGACAGCGGCGTCTTCATACTGAATGCGACGTAGAGACGTTGAGTTTGTTTCTGGGCTTACTGTTCATTACAACGTAACATAACAAGCCCACTTGGAACGTACATGTCTATTGTGGCGAATGAAAGGGGCTCATGCAATGCAAATCCTGTGATATTCGGATACTCTTGAATTATGCTGCCGAAAATATTAATTAGTTTCAGATATTTCTAACCGTACGCTGATGCATCAGTTGGTCTGGCGGATATTAACCTTTTAAACCCTAACGGTTATTTTACTTGCCACCAGGTTTAACATTCAACAGTTCTAAGTGTTTCTCGCCTTGAGTTTACGTGTTTTGCATGGCTCTCAGAACAAGCAGTGACTTTTGGCTTAGGCAGCATTAACAGACTGGTTTTTGTAACTGAGACGGAATGTGTTTACTGCGCGGTACGCGCCAAGTCCTTATATAAAATAAGACACGTTTCGTCTTTAAAGGATTAAAGCGGGTTTCCCACCCCAGAATTTTTCCTTGGGGGGGGGGGGGGAGCTGGCCGTGAGGCTATATATAATTCATGTTCGATTTTATTGGTCCCATCTTCAAAGGTCGAGAAGTCCAAGAATAAAAACAAAATGGGGCAGATAGTTGTCCCGAAACGTCGGTAGAGGATTACCACTCGACGCTGTGTAATATCCCAGAAGAGGGCAGATCTCATTAAAAGGGCGCGTTTATTTTTATGTAGCATTCCTAAGTGGTCGAAATTGTCCAAAGTAATGATTATACGTTAATATTCTGAAGTTAGTACTTTAATCTGAGTTGGTTAATGCAGAGTTTATACTATCATGGAAGACGGAGAGGTAGATCGTGGAGGTAACCCTTCTGTGATGTGACGTCATGTAATCTGGTGCAAGTGTGCCGACGTTTCAGTGGAACATGCAGCCACCATTATCAGGTCACCCTGTTTGATGTTGGAGGCAGCACGTTACTCGGATAATGTCGGTGCATATCAACCAGGCTGAACGGTGTCACATCGCAGAAGAAGGACTGACTATGTTCGTACTCATAGCCGTGAGAAAATCAAGTATCAGATTTAAGACCTTCCTGCCAAGTTAGTGACGCTGTCTGTTGTTTCAGGCAGTGGAATTACCTAAGTTTAAGGGCAGTTACTCACCATCTCGTGACAACTGTATAGGTGTTTGCGGTAGTGGGTTTATGTAATAACCCATTATGAAGAGGAAACATGGCTTTAGGCAAGTAGGTTTGCTTCAGACAAGGTCTTTTCTGCAAATTGTTCAGACAGTAAAATTATAAAACAATTGAAAGGAACTGCCGTATTAAAATCGTGGTTGCCCGTAGTCACTTAATGTGAAGGACAATATCCGCATTCCTCTGCTGTGCTGTCCCTTCTGTTCCAGCGAAATTTCTTCGGCGTGGGCAGTTTTGGAAACTTTTCTATCAGTTCGTCTTTTGATTTTAGGGCGCATTTAAACGTACATTTACAACTGTATTGGACAGTTATGTGGTTTAAATGTAGGTAAAGTAACAGGATGTAAACTTCTAAAAAAAGAACGCAGGATGTGAACTTCTAAAAAAGAACGCAGGAACTGCCAACTTCTCATAATAATTAAGCGCGGCCGCAAAATTGCGAGAAGCGACTGTTAGCTTCGTCGTGTCTGTCAGTCCGTTTGTCCGTCCGTCCCGTTGACACAACTCTGTTCGCACTGGACGTATTTTTATGAATTTTAGATGTTTGATATTTGAGGATTTTTCGAAAATCTGTCGAGAAAATTCAAGTTTTATTAAAATTTAACAAAAATAGTGGATTCCTTACATGAAGACCTATGTACGTTTATGATAATATTTCGTTAAATTGGTCGTAGGATGAGAAATGTTTGAAAATAACGCTGTAAAGAAAACCAGAACACGTCTACTTAATGTTTAGTATCTTTCTACTGAAAGCGAGTCACTAAACTAAACCAACCAAATGCACATTCACTGCCCACTTAATCCTAAATTTTACTCCAGCATGTTTCGGCCTTCACGACGTCATCCTCTGGGAGTACACCAAGTTTAAAAGCATCTGAAATCGTGCCGTATGCGAGAAAATGTGTAAAAAATGTGGTACAGCCAGACAGGCCACAAACGACAGTGTAATGCGGAGAAGAAAAGATGTGCTTTGCATGCCGGATAACTAGGGTGTGAGTGCAGACACACACTCATAATATTCAACACTTATTGCTTCATAAGCGATTGATTCCGTCTGATCTGGTCAGATTTTACGTGGCAACACTCACAGAAACTGGCAACTGCCTAGCGACGTACGTGTCATTACGATCTGTTAGCCAAATTGTACATCTGAAGAAGACCATAAGCAAGCGAACGTTCTGTTATTTCAATACAGCGTTTGTATGTAACGTGTGAAAAGATTGCAAATTGGTTGGATTATAATTTCTTTCAAAAACAGATACATGTAATTTGTTTTGTTGCTGGTGACATACATTTACCATAACTGCAATACTGTGCAACACTCAGTGTTTTTATATAGTTGACAGTGACGTGTAACTGTACAAGACACACACAGAATGCGTTGTTGTGTTGCCACTGCAAAATGGTTACGCGAACGCGCCACAATATTACGTGATACGTACATTGCTTACCTCGTTATTGATAAAGACATATTCTTAACTAAAGTGTGAACAGAATTTGAGTTCAGTTAGCAGTAAATGTATTTGCTGTGTAGTATTCAAACAGTGGATACATAGTAGGTTCTTTTTGTACATAACTTAAATGCTTTTTATGTTTCATGTGAGATAGAATTTAGCTATAAACATTTTTCTTTACTTTGTTTATTCTTTGGAGGTTTTTCACGGAAAATAGGGCATAATTAAATATTATTTTCAGAATTAGCCTGAATTTGTAAATTGTGATAGTCAGCTCTGAAGTAAAGACTGTTTAAATGTTCTTAGTTAAAGATAATGAAGAAGCAAATCGTTTTGTGTTACTTCAGTCAGGCTGTGTTAATATTACGGTTAGAGCTTTGTCTGTATGTATTCTTAGGCTCGTACAGCGGTTGCTGCTTAAATTATGGTCTTGTTGGTTCCTACACGTCGCAGGATAGTAAGTTCGCTTTGTAGGAACATGCTGCCTCCATCTTCAGGGTGTCTGAATGAGGTTCAGGTGGCTGCTGCTTCAGGGTCCTACAATGTATAATAGCCCAAGGGACTGTCATTTGAATTCTGGAAGTGTAGCAGAAGCACAATAGTGTCATAACTTGTTTTATGTCAATAAAATAACATTATTTAATTTGGTGAGAAACCAAAAATGGAATACATTTTAATACATCCGCAATAGTTCAGCTTAATAATAATAATACAGGCCTACAGTAATTTGAAACTCATCGTAGACTAGTTGTGTATGCCCTCCCACGCCTCACAAACTGCAAATCTAGAAACGTATAACTAGCTGCTGTTTAAGTTTCTGAAGACACAGATTCTTGACTGTATAAATAGGAGTGCTCAGGATGGAATTTATGTTAGACGTTTAAACTTTTATGTTTTTGAAACTCTAATGACTAATGTTTTTTAATGCATTGTCCATTTAATGCATTTTAATGCATTCCCCAGAATTCTACAAGTAACTTACCAAATATTTTAAGAGGAGAGTGAGGAAGAGAAGCATTTCTATTCTCCCGTTCCTGTGACGCAGCTTTAAATCATTCCGTAAGTTCTAAAAATTACCGCAGGTGCGTTTAAGCTTAAGTCTGAGTACAGAACTAAACAGTAGTAACCTTATCCATTTACTGTACAATTAAAAGAATACGTGAGTAGTACCACTGTTATAATCGATCGCTGTCTTCAACTACGAAAGCCTTGTTTTCAACTCCACCCGCAAAGACGATCCCATTCATTTCATTCTCTGCGGAAACTTTCGTCAAAACTTTCCCGTCCTGAGATGGCTGTACACCGCTGCAATCCAGCGAACACTTCTTCACTTCTTGGTTCTGCGCTTCCAAATTCATTGTCTCCAGCTGTTTGGCTGATGCTTCTTTTTTGTGTTGGTGATACATCCAACTGTAAGAAGAGAAGGTGATTATAGAAACAACTTCACCGTTAATGAAGGTAGGAGAGTGGTAGTAACCATCCTGCTCAGTATAATGTTTCTGATTCCTTCAGTGACTGCGTAATATCAGATTCGATGTGCAGGAGATAGTTTGAATGGGGGGGGGGGGGGTAGTATGTCGTCGGTAATATAATTGCCCAAGAAAGCGTATTCTGGATGAATTTTACAGGTCCGGCCGTTTCCGGGAGGGTAAATTTTCCCCTCATCAAAACACCACATTCTTACTACATACGTGCAGTACTTATTTCAGAGCCATCAGAGGCGGCGCCTTTTTACTCGAAGCTATTAATATAGTGTATGAATAGCTGTTCCATGGGGTTGATAAATCTTCTTGCACTGACAGCTGCATCAGGTTGTTCAGGTAAACCAACGTTCAGAGACAGACTCTGTCGCCATCATCAAAATGAACCAACCCTGATGTTGAAGAAGTAGCCGGATTCAGAAGTGTTTTATATTAAACTTCTAATGCAGCTTTCAGCCCAAGAAGATTGTACTGAATTCAGTAGCCGTCAGGGCGTCATGACATTCATTCATTCAGTTTTATGAATATTCTTAGTCCCTGAAACTCCATATCCAACATTGAAACTCACATGAAAATGATGACGGCAGGTGTTGTAAGGCCGCCACCCATTAGGAAGAATGCTCCGGGTACAGAGTGCATTGTGGCCGCGTATACAGCGCTGTACGTGGGCCCATACACGAGGGGCATCAGCGCCTCGCAGACACCGAACAGAGAATTCACTTTGCCTGTGGGTCGCACACAAAAATGATATGTGAGTTCTTGTTGGCGTCGTATGGCTTTACGCCGTCCATTATTATAGAGACTCCTTGAAATTGGGCACGCTAACCAAATGTAGTTGAGTCGAATCGAGTTTGGGTCATTGCGAACGTTTGAGGATTAGGCTCTGGGCAGTAATCAAGTCGGGTCTAGTTGAGTCGAGTCGTAGATATATATGTATATGTCTCACATTGAGCCAGTGCTAAGGGTTACCTGTGAGAACCGTAACTAGAGATACACGTTGTCAAATTTCCCGAGTGAAATTTCAAAGGCTTTTGCCGCACACATATATACATATATATATACATACACATACATACATACATACATACATACATACATACATACGTACGTACGTACGTACGTACGTACATACATACATACATACATACATACATACATACATATGTACGTACGTACATACATACATACACACACACATACGTATATATATACACATACATACATACATACATACATACATACATACATATGTACGTACGTGCGTACATACATACATACATACATACATACATACGTACATACATGCATACATACATACATACATACATACATACATACATACATAAACACATACATACATACATACATACATACATACATACATACATACATACATACATACATACATACATACATACATGCATGCACACACACACGCGCGCGCGCTCACGCACGCACGCACACACACACACACACACACACACACACACACACACACTTGACAAAGACTGTCATGTTGGGAATACCCAAAAGTCGCGATATATTTACTGCCCTAATCTTCGGACCATTCAAGTTCAGGAAAGCAAGCCAGACCATAAGTTTCCGTACTTTCAGGGAGCACTCACCTAGTTCGTCTGTAGGAACAAGCTTGGAAGCGATGGATCTCATTGCGATGAACGATGTTCCATTTAAAATTTCCACTATTGGAGCTGTAAGAGAAAATTATTTGGTCACTGAAATATGTTTTTTATAATTAACAGCTGATCACACTGTCCCTGCCGTCTAAGGGTGCGGACTCACCAACAGAGTTGAGTGGAGTTGGACTCTTTGAGAGTCAAGGGGGTGCACGCCGACCGAGAGGACACCAGTCAAGTCCGTGCGAATCTAATAGGTTTTTAGTACTCTTTAAACAGTAAACAAGTAAAGAACCTTAGAGCGATGTATTTTTTTGAGCACAAATATGTGGAGAAGGGTGTTGCATCGGAAGAGACAAAAAATGTTAGTGCACCCAATATACGTGAAGAGGCAGGAATGTGGAATATTTAGCCACTTACACCCGGACCTGGCTATGTAATCTCTGTACCGATGGTCACAGTGGGAGGCATCGTAGATTGCCTGGTGACCCTTAACTAAAAGAAACCGGACTGAAGTCAGGGAATGCTTGCTATCATGCGGTGCAGAATCTTTCATCTTCCGATTTTCTGCCTAAACATGTAAAAATCAACATACGCGTAAATATAATTTTGCCTTTTGTTTTGTATGGATATGAAGCTCGGTCTCTCAAATGGAGAGAGGTTCATAGGCTGAGGGTGTTCGAGAATAGGGTGCTGAGAAAGATATTTGGGCCTAACCAGGAGAAGTAACTGGGGAATGGAGAAGACTTCATAAAGAGGAGCTTTATTATCTGTACTCCTCACTAAATATTTTTCGGGTGATCAAATCAAGAAGAATGAGATGGGCGGGGCATGTGGCACGTATTGAGGACAGGAGAGGTGCGTCAGGGTTTTGGTGGGGAGACATGATGGAAAGACACCACTTGGACGGTAGCTCAGATGGGAGGATGATATAAACCTGGATCTTCAAGAAGTGGATTAGGTAGGCATATGGACTGGATTGCTGTGGTTCAGGATAGGGACAGGTGGCGGCAGTAGCTTGTGAATTCGTTGATGAACCTCCGGGTACCATAAAATGCGGGGAATTTCTTGACTAGCTCAGGACTCGTTAGCTTCTCATGAAGGGCACTACTCCATGGAGTCAGTAATACAGTGTAGGTAGCGGTCATGCATTGGGCCCATTCCCTTCTAACGAGTCATGCAACATTTACAATTTTTTGTTTCATCATTCTGACTCAAAACAATTCTAATCCGTGACATTTGGACAGGAAGGCCGCAGCAAATAGATGTGGTGATGACACGCAGAAAGTGGTATTGACTGTCTTTTTATACTCAGATGCAGAAAGGTACAGAGTGGTCCGAAATGCTGTAGCCATCGCGTCTTACTGCACGGTGCAGAATCATTTTTGAGAAGCTGATAGTGCGAGTATGTTATTACATGAATATAAATATATTTCAAGGTTGCCGAACGGAGTCTTATAAGTAGTATGCTTGTCATTAAATATATTTTAGGCTAATTTCCATGTTTGTGCCACAAGTGTTTTAATATCAATATTGTGGGCTTTTAGTTACAACACCTTAAAGTCTAGTAGATAGATGCCAAATTCTGGGACCAAAATATTGTCACCAGCTAGATTGTAAAGTGTCACGAAATTTACCTCAGTTAGAACCTCTGATATTATTTGTGTATGTGTTATAATAATTGTTACTCTTGTACACTAATAGTAATAGTCATAATAATCATAATAAGCACTATTATTTTTAAATAGTTCAGCTTACTGGGTTTGAATGCTTTTAAATTCGCAGTGTTAGTGAATAATTTCTTAACCAGTTACATGATAATTTAGTCGTGTTGTGTATATCGGCTATTTAAATGTTGAAATGGATATCAGATGCAGCAAACCGACAATTGACATCTAATCGGAAGCCAGACCCCGTAGCACTTTTCAGTATGCGACGTAAAACTTATAATAAACCGGTTATAATAGCCTTTAAAAGAAACCTGTAACAGCTGTCCGACAGTCAGCAAACTTAGTGAAATAACAAGAAATTATTTTGATAGTAATTACTTGTATCAATTTGGCAGTGCTTATCGTTTTCGGATAGAGGATACTCTGGTAACGCAAAGTAAGACACGAAGATATTTCCTATTTGTGTAAGATTTTTTGGCTAACTTAAAGCATTGGCACATAAATTTGCGCCCTCAGACAAGTACTTAATATATTAGATATGCATGGCTGTGTACCCAAGTATATTTGCCAGTCGGTGGTGCTGAAAGCATATACGAAGCTCGACAGAATCTTGCTGACACAGGACATAGCTCCGATGAGGGCGTCGTCCATCTTAAGAACATGGCTGAACACACATACGGACACCATGGTGCCTGGAACATAACGGATGGTTCGTTCACTTATTGAGCCATGCATGCATGTATTCATTCATTCATTCATTCATTCATTCATTCATTCATCCATCCATCCATCCATCCATCCATCCATCCATCCATCCATCATGCATGTATTCATCCATCCATCCATCCATCCATTCATTAATTCTCATACAATAATTACTTTTGTGTGATTTTTGCATACCAGTGTTAGGCCTGTGTCGGATTTGTCCGTTATTCGCGATGTATTTAATATCGGTCCTACACGACATTCCGGGGGTTGAGTCCGTCTTCGTGTCATTTATTGTCATACTGATAGATTTTAATTATTTATTAATGGTTTGTAATATTAATGGTTACTGCTGTAAGTATAATGACAATCACCAGAAGACCGGCATAGAATCTGCCACCGAAATGCCGTGTATATATTAAATGTATCTCAGACAGTAACGATTGGCTAACGTAAAGTTGGTGTAACGAGTAAACTACTGCTACAAACCCTTAAAGGATCTGTACTATTGCTATTATGTGTTATACATAGTGTACAAGAAATGGTAGTACGATAAATACGGAATAGATTTAGGGAAGACAGAAAATTTAGTAGGAAAACTGAGAAGAATTTGAGCACACCTGTAATTGAAGAATGCCAACAGTCGTCGCGTGAGTAAGTAAGAAGTATTGTTTAATTATATAATATTACCCCAACACAATATGGCTGTCAGAATTATTACTAAAATTATATTAATTATTTTGTAATCCAATATGGCCGATAGTGCGGTGTATTGAAGCTTCATATATAAGGCAAACTCAAACAAGGCTAGAGGTCGATTACATGGCTGCAGCCTGCGGGAACTATTGAGGTGGGGATGAAGGCTGTGCAGTTGTTGGGTACAGGATCATAAAATATCGCATTGTCTGTGAGAAACAAAATGCAGTGTTGTGTAAATCACTTTTATAAGATGGTTGGATAATAACATATTCATAACAGCACGAAATGTGTTTTCCTTAGGCTACTGATGGCAGTGACATTTAATAACCGCAGATAAATATGTTACGTCTCGTGTGTTGAGAGAATCTTGAAATGTTTGCAGAGCCAATGGTTTTTCAGATTTGTTTATACTGTGTATGTTAAGAAATTATGTATTTATCTAAGAGATGTTCGTACGCTGTTTTAATCAGATAGGTAATACAGCCTCGAAGCTCATGCAGTTCTCGGATATTTGAGGACGGACGTAAGAAATAAAACGTACGTTTACAGATTTTGATATTGTACATACCGTGCATTGTCCTGTTGTTATTCACTGTTGTAGAAAAACCAACTAAGTGAAAATTAGTGAAAAAGTGCATGTAGGTGGTTTTTCTACAATAGTGAATAAGTACGTTTACAGATTCATCAAATATAGTTTAGAATGTATTTTCCAATATTATATACAAAAGTCTGAATATTAGAATACACGAATCTAGAATTCTGTGAGTCGTTATATGTGAGGTGTCAAACGTCATCTCTCGCTTAGAAGGGGAATATAGATTGAGGATATCTGATAAAGAGGATGTTGGGAGGAATATTTGAACGTAAGGGAGAGTAAGCAAAAATAGGGTGGAGCAAGTTGGATAAGACGAAGACTTATAATGTGTATTCTGCATCAGATATTGTTGGAATGAAGTGGAAGTGACTGGTGACACACAAGGGGGTAAGAGAATTGCATACAGAATTTTAGTCGGAAAAGTTGAGGAGTGAAAATTACATGACAGACCACGGTGTAAATGCGAGTATGATATTAAAGTGGATAGGATATATTGCGGACTACATGTATCTAACTCGGGACAGGTCGACAAACTTTTCTCAACCCGGCAATTAACCCTCCAGTTTTATAAAGTGCAAAGAATTTCCTGCCCAATTGAATGTGTCAGAAAGTACTGTTTCATGGAATCTGGTGCTTTGGAACACAAAACCTAAATTAGGCCTTCTTTATTTTGGAAGAGCCATCTGTGAAAATGCATTTATTTCTGTTAATAAACTGCTGCATAAGAAGCCTAGCGACCTTATGTAATAATCTATAGTGTGCAGAGCTCAGTGCTTCTGTGTCCTTCCGCAGGACTTTCTCTGCTTGTTAATCTAAGATGAATGAAGGCCACAGTCATGTAATGAGAATTATCCTCCATTATTTAACTGTCATTCTGAAAGTATGTGGGTGGTTCATACATGACTTCAAAATTACAGTCCCGTGATGAGCCGCAACGCATCACTACTTTGCCCTTGTGCTGGCAGTGTTCTGCAGATACCTTAGTACTCGTGTGCTCCATTAAGTTCTGTTGACAGCTATATCTTTCTTCGTGTTTAACCCACAGAAGCTGTACAGAAAATCAGACCCAACCCCATTGACCTTTCAAAGCCTAGCGGTAACTTTACATACCACCAGGTTTAACATTAAAAAATTCTACGTGGTGCCCACATTGCGTTTATGTGTTTTGTACGGATCTCAGAACAAACAGCAACTTCTGCCTTATAAAACATCAAGAGAGTGGTTTTTATAACCGAAGTGGAGAGTGTTTACAGCGCGGTACGTGCAGAGTCCTTATATAAAACAGATACGCTTCGTCTTTAAAGGGTTAATACCAAACCCCTTTCTTTATGAGACCGGACCCCACAAAATGTCAAAACTGGTTGTGAATTTCTTATCCGGAAGACTTTTGGGTTAACATGACTTGCAAAATATTATTTTGTAAGAAACACAATTGTTATTTTGAAGCTTTCATAAGACTCGTTGGTACTTGCTGGTATGTACATAGACATTTTTCTAGGTGTGAGAAGTCAGTATGAAGTATTGTCATATTACGAAGGATGTTTGGACAGAAATCATTTTCTAATCTGTCTGTTTAGCAACGGGAGGCAGGAGAAAATCGTGTAACGAGATGTAATTTATGCTCTTCGCCTAAGTGATGATGTGATAAAATGAAGGCTGTGAGTTGGACCGGACACGAGAAATACATACAACAGTCTTTTGTCAGTGGCGTATATACGAGATAATATTAAAATAGATCTCATAGAAATAAGGCTTTAGGACATGAAATATAACAATTTTGCTCAGTATGAAGATCAGTTGAAGAATTTTGTGGACATGAATACGAGATTGCGGTCTTATGTAAAATTGGGGGTGTCTTGTCTAGACTGGGTGCTGTTACTTTCTCGAGAAGGCCCCTGGGCTTTACACACACACACACACACACACACACACACAGAGCCTATATGTATGTCACGTGACCGCTAGTTGCAAAGTTGTAGGCCTGTCTTCTTTAAGAATGTTAGGTATATAGGCCCATAAAACTTTAGAATCAGATTTCGTATGTTGTGGACATTTTCTGTAGCATTATTTTACGACACGTTTATGCAAATTTTTCCTTTCGTTCAGTACCGACACAGCCTACCAGATTCTGCCTTTTTTCGACAGTATTTACGAAAGAACGTCATTTTGACTAACCGGGATATGATTATCACGGAAATAACCAGAATGTCGTGACAAGCACAGTGTCTTTGTACACAAGACATACGAACACACATACTACTTAGTACGCTGTTTAAAATACTTTTTAAATTGAGGTTGTGTTTTATTGACCATTAAGACACCATAATCTCAAGTTATGATAGACAAAATTTATACGAACATCAAGCTAAAAATACAAGATACCTAGTAAAAAATACATCCCAGTTTTGCCTCAAAATCCAGTACACGTAATTGAGAAGTGTGACGTGAGGCAGACTGCTTGATTTCAGATTTCCAATTAGAATTAATTGAAAACGGTATATGTGTTTTATGTTGACATAACATTGTTGATATATGGTACAGGAAATCCTTGCAGTCAAAGGTATGATAGGCTTTTGTAAAGCTTAAGAAGTGCTTTCACAGAAACACTGACGCATTTTGAACTATGTTCGTGCTTATTTACGTGTATGTGAACGCGTGCTTGAAACAGTCAGTTGATTAACAAACTCCACATTAGACAGTTTTGCTTCAACTTTTGGTATTTAGCTTGTCAAAAAAAATCACATTTTTAAACCTATTCATTTGTCACCATTTTCGCATAAGTCTGTATAATTGTAGGTAGGCCTATGTATTAATTTGACAATCTTTTGCATGCTTTCCTTGTAGTCTGGAATTTCAGAGATAAAATGGAAGGGATCTTAAGAGTTTGTTTAGAGTAACGGCACAGTGACACTGTTTATTTAAAAATACTTACTAGCTGTCCTTAATGAAAAGTTTTCTCTTTACTTGGTAGTCCTTTAAACCTTTTATAAAGGTAAATAAAATGGAAGGGAGGTGCTATTATGCCTGCAAGTTGCAACAAAGTAGTTACGCAATATACTAACTGCATCCAGCACCGTCCTTTAGAAGCGAACAGGTCATCAGCTAATCAGGAAAATTCGTGGACTTTATGTAATGAGAAGGTTCATTGCCGTTTTCAGAAGAGTACGCCACTTAACTTCATACAGAGCCAGATAAATCTACTCATTGACGCAGTGCTATATGCTAGTAGAACGATGTTCTCAGATGATTCCAGTCCACGCCTTCCCATCGAATATTTGCATAATACCGACCCTTTTTATATTTACTCACTCCGTCTGCTTCTCAGTGCACTTTTTGCTACGTTTCACGACTTTCATGATTCCATCATAATAAACATTTTGTTTCTGTTGGGTTTGAAGTTGCTTGTTGCGGACTTAGTTTTTTTAAGTGCTGTTAGCTGTTCCAGCTATGCTAATTGGTCTGTTCCGTAACCTCAACATGTTACAGTCGTTGGCTGCCCGATAAGAACGCTATCAAAAAAACTCGTTCTCCCACTGCTGAATATTTCTGCCATTTCTGCGGACAAGTTTACTGTTTATTCCTCATTACAATCAAATGTTAAGATTAAGTAAAACATACGGCCAGTGCTTCCACAAGCTTCCTTTCCGGTCAGTCAGTCATTGTTATTAATTATACCGTAGGTGTCCCGCGTGAGAATGCTTAAACTTCTACAATAAAAATTGCGATATTTGGCACTGGATATCTAGAAAGCTCCATTAACCGGAAATGGAATAACAGGCACATAACGCTTCGCTAGTTGATCAACCGGCAGCACCCAGCACCGATTCCGAGATTTCAACCTTTAATTATATTTAATTAATTAACCCTGTAAAGACGGAACGTAACCTGTTTTATATAAGGCCTCAGTGCGTACCGCGCTGTAAACACTTTCCACCTCGGTTATAAAAACCAGTCTCTTAACGTTTTATAAGGCAAAAGTTGCTGTTTGGTCTGAGATCCGTACAAAACACATAAACGCAATGTGGGCACCACGTAGAATTTTTTAATGTTAAACCTGGTGGTATGTAAAGTTACCGCTAGGCTTTAAAAGGTTAATCATTAAGCAGTAGTTTATTACTTAATTAATTAATTAATAATCAATTATTGATGTATGGGGACGTTTTATACTATGTAGGCTACGCCATGTTACATAAACAGTGATGAAAGGGGACTAAAATCGCGGCAGGGAAACACGGCAGGATATTAAATGGCAAGTTAAATGGTTAGGTCTGTGCATGGGATGGCTTGGTGCACTAAGTGTAACGTTCTAACAGGGCTGTGAAGTCGGTACACAGAACCCCCGACGTCGATTCCAACTCCTAAATTTTTAAAACTCTGACTCCGACTTCTACATAAAAGCTCAGTATGTATTAATAATGGTAAACCTATAAGACGTTTCATCACCACCATGCAAATCATCGGGTTACTTTTTAAACTTGTAACCTGTAGACTATTTAAGTATAAGTCTAATGGTTACTGTAGCTATCAGGGCTCTGGAGTTCGAGTATCTACTTAAGATTTTAGATTGAGGTCGGAGTCGGTACATTTTTATCGACTCCGGCTCCATCCAAAATTCCTTCCGACTCGACTCCGACTACACCTAAAATTCCGTCCGACGTTGACTCCACAGCCCTGCATTCTAATGTCCGGGACATTACGAAATCCTGTAACCATTTGGTACCGCAGGTGCCGAATAAAACGACTTAGAGTGCATGTTGATACATCGTTGTAAAATACTCGATTAAATGTAAAATTAACATTTAATGAGGTCAGACTCACGGGCGAGGAAAATCCTGTAACCTTATTCACCTTATGTTTGTGCATGAAGGACTGAAACAAGGCTCAGCTGTGGTTTTGTTCTGCATTTGAGTACATTGTCATATTTAGACGTACCTGTTGCAGTCACCAAAGGTTATTGATGCTCTGTTAAACTTGTGTGTGTGTGTGCGTGCGGGCGGGCGGGCTAGGTTTTACGACAGATCAATCCCCTGTCAGAGCAGTGCTAGCAGATGTCTACAGGCAGATTTAGAAACCGTGACTTTGGGAGGGCGTAGGCTGGACAGGTCTGTTTAGTGGTCGGTTTAACTCTAGCAGGAATTTTGCGGTGCGTAGACACGAACCACTGGTGCAGCCACTCACAAGTGCACGTTTGGCATATTAATTCTGCATATTTGTTTTAGAGACGTAGATGGTGCTTCAAAACCCTGCAATCCATAGCGAATTTGTTACTTATAAATGATCATAAAAAGCGCCCATTTTTGTATTACAACAAACTGTTCTGAAACATAACACGAGTTTGTCTTTATGACAAAGGTTACGAACACCCTGTTACTGTAGCAAGAGAGAGTTACAGACATTACCCTGTTTTTTCTGAAAATTAAATATAACTGAAATAATTAATTGGCTTATTTATGGCGCCAATTTATTACTATGCATTCCCACTGGCAATTATTCTATTATTGGCAGTCGTGATACCAGCAAGTACATCACAGACAGGAATAGACACACCGATACCTGTTTTGTATCTCGGGTATTCACTCCTGACGATATGCTGTATACATAAAATCCCGTCACCTCCATCCCATCAACTTGGTCAAGAGTTCATAGTGCCTGATGAGTGAATTATGGCTGATGTGACAGGAAAACAGTTTGTTTTACACCTCATATGGACTATCGACGTTGCATGAAGCAACAGAAGCCACTTACAGCACAAACAATTGTATTTGCTGACCGTATTCCTGAGAGTGACTAATCGAACTTCATGGTCGAGTGGGTAGTGCTCTTGCTTCGTATTGAGGAAGGTCCTGTTTAAAGTGTCCACCCGATAACTGGCAATGCTGACTGAGGATTTTCGTAATTGTTCTCAGTCCCCTGCCGATATTTACCTGGGTGGTACACTTCAGATTAGACAAAGGTCACGTCTTTTAGCATTGTTTCCAATTCGTAATTCACTAATCACTTTGTCGTCACATTATGTAATGTGAGCTACGTAAAGCTTGGTTATATAAAGGAGGAGCACGCTAATTTAGACAGGTTGTGTTCGTACTGACCAGTTACATGCAAATTTCATTCCCTTTACTAAGTCTTTCTCGAGACTGGTGTTCGTTACTGTTGGCAAACGTGTTCACAAATATTTCTTGTGCTGTATTCCAGAGTTTGTAGGCTAAGGCTGCACGAGTGACTTTTTTGTTCCTGAACAGACAGCAATAAAACCCAAACAGTCGGCTCTGTCAGGATGTGGTGCTGCGTCTTTGGACGATTTGTTCCCAGCGTTTGGAAGGGGAATATCGTTACATTCACCTTCGGACAAAAACAGTCCAAGCCTTGGACGCAAGTTCACTTTCCAGAAGACTCGAATCTTCAGTAACGACGTCAGAACGTCGTATCTGCGCAGTAAAGCTTTCGTTGAGTGTTATTTCTTAACCTTTCTACGGTCACGGGCACCTTGGCAGACACGACTGGCCACGCTCCTTGAGGTCCGTGAGTTCAGTTATCCTCGTCATTCCCACTTCAGTGCACGGTCGCGGAAAAAAATTGCGCATGCAGCCTTATCCTTAACCTGAATCACACACACTTAATGATAGTTTTCAGTTTTTCTACCATTTTGATCAAAAACAGAATAGGCGTGAACAACCTTGGATTTATTTTTAGCGTTCAGAACTTGTGTACTTTTAAATTCCGGGTGTTATAGATGTAATAATATAGTATGTAGCATTTAAAATTTGTTTCAACCTACATGAAATGGAAAACTGGCAGGAAAAGATTTACATTAGGTCAGTAACACGGTGTGAGTTCATTTTAACAATGCAATAAAATAATAAGGAAACGAACTGGACTTCAATATATGAATCTTGTATTTTGTTCATATTGTTCCATTTTTATACCTTGGAAGAAAAAATATTCGGGTAGAACAAAGTGCTTTGGTTTGTGTGTTTTGGCCAACAGTGGCTGTAAATACATTAATATTTGGACCTTTAAAATTTAGTTTTCAAATTCTGAACGTAACTTGTAGGCTGCCTTCTGGATGCACATGCTCGCGACTTGGACGACCTCGCCGGGAATCGGACGTAGTCACATTAAGGCAGAAGCAACTGAAATATTGCACTGTGTTTTCGGGCGAGTGGCTATTAGTTAGTAAAGCCATGAAGCGGAAAACTCAAGGATTTTCGAACCGCCGCTATCTTATCCGTTTTAGTTCTGTAAAGTCATTAGCTAAAGAAAATTACACGTTTTTGCTACGTTTATTTCCATCACTTCAGCCTCTAAAAATAAATGATGCTGGTGCCTCTTTGCGCTGTATAAGCTCGCTCATCTACTGTATATTTATTATTTATTGTGGGAAGTAAACTTAGGCTGCAGGTTTTGGCCATCCTAAAGTGGCACAATTTTTATTCCAGTTTTCATACAAATTTGTCATGTGGTTCGAAGATGTCAAATTTTGTAATATACATACGCCCACAGACACACGCAAAATGAGCATGAGGATCGCAGAAGCCTGCTTTTATACTTTTTTGGGAAATAAAGTTTAAAAATATCAGTTTTTTTGCATTAAAAGTATGTACCAGCTTTGTAGATCTGTCAAGTATGGTTAACCTTTCAAAGCCTAGTGGCTATGACATGCACCCCCCGATTTGACACTAGAGTGTCTGCACTTTTTCACCCAGCCTGTTGATGTTTTCTGTATGATTCGCACAATGAAAAACGATAATTTCCCTATGCCGTGAATACAGACAGATTCCACCGATTTACCTTGCTAATGGAACCGCGCTGTCCCCCGTGAGTTAAAAACTAAATATATGTAACGCAGATTTATTTTAGTCTTAAGAGGGTTAATAACGTGTATTGGGACTACTTGGTTTGAGTATTTATATCTTACCGAACAGGTTTGTGATCATGCTGTACGTGGAGAAGATGCTGAAGTCAACTTCATTCCAGTTGAAGCGGTAGCGTGTAAATAGGTACATCACAGCCATCTCGCCTGTAAACAAGAGCAAATATCAAGTGCCAAGTGCCATCTTTTAGTGTCATTTCCGTTTCGAGTTTCTCAGAACTGTGGCATAAAAGACTTAAATTTAACAGCGGTTGAACAAACCATCTGCGTCCCCTCTTAATAGTGTAGGTGCACGGTTCGACATGAATTTGTTCGAAGACCTTGAAATCTATCTGCGTTTACTGTAATTTGTACCCTTTACTGTCACTACTTCGAAGGGTTCTTTCAAATTCGTAATTTGGGTCTACGCTAAAGTTGCCATTACAGCCGCAAAGTGCTATAACTCGTTAAATCATATGTAGAAAAGGGAAGGAACAAGCAATATTAATCTCCGTAGCCCGCTAGTAATATATTAGGTGAATAGAGAGGGCCAAAAAGAACGCTAGAAGTGGAACGTGTAAAGAATTTCAAACAAGATCTTACAAGAACAATAAATAATACATCAGGTAGCAGGAAAAGTATGGAAAAAGAGAAAGGAAGCCTCAGAAAGAAGAAAGTACGGTACTCTATTGTAGGTAACGTATAAGTTGCTAATTGAGCCCCTAACACAGTGCATAGCTGCAGTCGGCACGGCATGGTCACTCCACGTCTCACCTCGGAACGGCCCGGCGTCGTTGTACCTATTTCCAAAACATTTCCTATGTTTGGAGTACATTTATTGCAGACGCTTTTGGATTGGAGAGAGCGTGCGTAGTACTTCTCTTCTTACCAGCATGCCATTCACGTATGCATTTCCAGCCAGCACCTAATTTGGCCCTGAAATATGTTCTCGGACATTTCCTTGTTCAAAAAAATGCTCAAAAAAAGCATAACAAGGCATAGGAGATACAGCATTACATGGGGGATAATATTAAAACGTAGTTTAAAGACGTAAGATATGAAATTGTGGATTGGATTACTCTAGTTCAGAGTAGCGTGTAGTGGTTTTGCCCCCGCAAGGAAGTAAAGAAGTGAAATAATATCAGAGGTGGAAACTGTATAATGTAGTCGAATCCGGTTATAACTACATCGGTTTATGCGACATCTCGCCTGTAGCGTCAGATATTCTGTGGCACCAAATAATTCCTAACTGTTAACCATAGCCTTATATTCCTGGGTTATAACAACACTCGTTTATAGCGACATAAGATATTCAGTCCCATTCACGACGTTATAATCGAGCTGAACTGTATTTTATTTCCGTTACTTTAATGTTACGATTTAGCACCACATAAGCATAATTATCGTTGGGTCAGGATGTAGTATCACTTGACCGCACTCCTTGCCAACGTAAAATAGCTGCATATTTTTGTGCTGAAATGTTTGTAAGTTTTTATCCCAAATATGAAGCTGCATTTGCCGTGTGAATGCGTGATAGTAACTTTGGCTTTGTGTTTAGGACACCGATTGTATAAAATTGTGATTTATTAACCTTTTAAAGCCTAGCGGTAACTTTACATACCACCAGGTTTAACATTAAAAAATTCTAGGTGGTGCCCACATTGCGTTTATGTGTTCTGTACGGGTCTCAGACCAAACAGCAACTTTTGCCTTATAAAACATTAAGAGATTGGTTTTTATAACCGAGGTGGAGAGTGTTTACGGCGCGGTACGCACTGAGTCCTTATATAAAACAGATACGCTTAGTCTTTAAAGGGTTAATGACAGTTGGCGATGTACTGGCATGTGTTGTCATGGAGTATGAGGCTTTTATTACTCAGTTACACACACTTCAATTTAGTAGTGTTAGTAGATCAGAGAATATGTACGGTCTCACACGAAGGCTTTGTGTAAGGTCTGCGCAGCACTGAGCTGTCACGTAGTGTACATGGTGTCACGCTGGTGAGGTTTGTTCCGATAGCCTTCTCCACTACGTATCTGTAGCTATGCTTTCGTTTCGCGTAACATTTGAAGGCTTTACATATTAGAAGTGAGTATAATTAGAATGAAAATTTCCTTTAAAAACTAGAATTTTTTTGTGCCGTTCGAAGACGTGTGAAGAGCACCACAAACTAGAGGTCGCCTTATTTTGCAGCTCTTCAAGTTCATTATTCACAAAACCCTACTTTTCAACAGTGTGTATCCTGAACTACTGAGAGCGTCGTTAAATGAACAAATAAGTATGTACTGGGTAAATTTGAATCAGAATATGACACAAGTGATACAATAAAAAAAGAGTTGTTGCCAAGCAGCAGTGAAGGCCGACGTTTTAGTAGATTTGTCGTTACTGCTGTTTTGTTTTTAAACAACTTATTACTGAAGTACTGATTCTCCGTACTTACAATTGATTTCTCGAGTATAACCTCAAACGTTTCTGTAGACGTACATTACATTTCTCGGGTATAACCTCAAACGTTTCTGTAGACGTACATTACATTTCTCGGGTATAACCTCAAACGTTTCTGTAGACGTACATTACATTTCTCGGGTATAACCTCAAACGTTTCTGTATACGTACATTACATTTCTCGGGTATAACCTCAAACGTTTCTGTAGACGTACATTACATTTCTCGGGTATAGTCTGAAACGTTTCTGTAGACGTACATTACGTTTCTCGGGTATAACCTCAAACGTTTCTGTAGACGTACATTACATTTCTCGAGTATAACCTCAAACGTTTCTGTAGACGTACATTACATTTCTCGGGTATAATCTCAAACGTTTCTGTAGACGTACATTACATTTCTCGGGTATAACCTCAAACGTTTCTGTATACGTACATTACATATCTTGGGTGTAACCTCAATCGTTTCTGTATAGATACATTACATTTTTCGAGTATAACCTCAAACGTTTCTGTATACGTTTCTCGGGTATAACCTCAGACGTTTCGACCAGCTGCTGTTAAGATCTGTGCTGGATGGAATTTGAAGACTGCATACGAAACAGATGCTAAAATTTATGTTTGCTTTCAGTACAGTATTCATATTAATTAGTATACAAGGGCATTGTCAAAACACGTCACGACTTCAACTAACGCGGGCTTCAGAAAGAACATTTGGGCGGACAGACTTCTTTGAAGTTTTATTTCGCGAATTGATCTTGTAACTAAGAATGCAAATTCGACAAGAGTTGCATAATCTTCAAGGCCATTTTACTGAACTGGAGCGTATTGAGTCATCTGCGTGGTCAACGACCTGGTGTCGGGGGCCCCCCCCCCCCCCCCCCCTGCTGTTCCAAGTCCAGTGACTGCGTCAGTGCAGACACTGTATTGCAGAATAACGTAATGTTAGCCGTACAATGCCGATCTCTGTGTCCGCGCCGTCTAAGGCGTGAGTCTGTGGTAGCAAGTTTGTTGGGATTGTGGGTTCGAATTCCGCAGGGGGCATAGATGTTTGTCTCTTATGAGTGTTGTGTGTTGTCAGGTAGCGGTCTCTGCGTCGGGATGATCACTCGTCCAGAGAAGTAGTACTGAGTGTGGTGTGTCTTTGAGTGTGATTGAGAAGCCCTGGTATTGAGGAACCTCTGGCCCACTAGGGACTGTTGCGCAAAAGACAAAAATTAACCGCCGTAAAAGATTCGCCTGTTTTCTAAAGCAGGCAGGCCGGCTGTCGTGCTCACCCTGTCTCCCATTCAAATTGTATTGCGCGCCCCGTCCCGGGGGGGGGGGGGGGGGATGGTAAAGCTGTCGGGTACATGAAGCTGACCACTCATCTCATCTAGTACCGAGGCTGATATTGCACTGCTGTATATGCCTTCATTGCTTGCGAGGGGGCAACTTTGCATGCACATTATGTTTGTGAGCCCAAAAGAGGGAAATAAAAAAAAAGTTTCGGAGTATTTAATTAAAGTAGGGTTCCCTAAATGTTATTGGCCTACTGTCTGTTTTCACTGTTAACCTTTTAAAGCGTAGCGGTAACTTTACGTACCCTCAGGTTTAACATTAAAAAATTCTACGTGGTGCCCACATTGCGTTTATGTGTTTTGTACGGATCTCAGAACAAACAGCAACTTTTGCCTTATAAAACATTACGAGACTGGTTTTTATAACCGAAGTGGAGAGTGTTTACAGCGCGGTACGCACTGGGTCCTTATATAAAACAGATACGCTTCGTCTTTAAAGGGTTAAAGAAGTTTATTTTAAAGCGGATGAGGAAAGATCTACACTCCTAAGAAATCAGTGTCAGGGCAGGGATACGAATCAGGAGCGCTAAGCACTCACTTGTTCGGTGAGGGGATACTGTTAAGGATGATATTGACAAGGCACTTCCTACTCAGGTATATCGTTCAAATATTCATCTCTACATGTTACAAATTTAAAGCACGATTGCAGGCTCTAAGCGGTTACGTTTCTCATGCATTGACCGTGACAAAGACCTTTGAAAATGACAAAACAAGCAGTCATTATCAAGATCTTTTAGGCTACGGACAGAACTACAGAAGAACGGTAGAGAAATGAGATATTTGTGTACTCGTGAATGCCCAAACCGCTTATGGGCCGCACGCACCCGTCTGTTAAATGGGTAGCAGATTTAAAACGGTCAGGTCGTGAGGCTGACCATTTACCTGAGTCTAGAGCAGGGGCTGATAATGCATAGACCGCGTCCTCCGCCCTTCTCTATAACTTTGTACTGTGCACAGTGTAAGTTCGCGTTTCCCTATAGTATCAATGATTTTAAAACAGATTTTTAGGAAGGCTTTTGGAAGAGAAACGAAATGACGTGAAGTAGACATCCCATTTTATGATGTTGAATGAGTGATAGGAAAAGTTAAACGGCTTTCTTCAGTAGAGTTAAAAAGTGAGAATAAATTGCAGAGCTCGACAGCTGTGAGATTGCTGAATGGCATTTCATATGTGGGACACAAGAATCATTACTCTGTATTAGCAGTAAACGAAGGCAAGTGAAAGGCGTGTGTTTACTCGTGTCATTTGCATTATCGACTTGAGGCTATGGATTTAGCGGTTTGAGTCAGAACGGGTTTAATCTTCAATGTAAAGATGTAAAACTCTGGAGCCCTTTTGATTACCGTATGCACTGTCCTTAATTTTAACTGTAAATATTCGTACTAAAACCATCTGTTCTTAGTGGCGATCGCATCCCTAAGAATAGTCGTCAAATTTCTGTTTCGGTCTGTCTGACTCTCTGCCTGCCTGTACGAACATAACAGTTTGGGAACATATGAAATGATATTGATAAGATTTCGTACTAGAAAGTTTTAGGAAAATGCCTGGAGAACTGTGACAATTTTAAAGACTACTTAACATGCAGATCTCCATTATTTGTTGCTTGCACCTCGAAAGCACAACTCTGTAAGGAAGTCGTACGTTATTCGAATTAATTAAACAAAAGTGACCCAGAACGTACGTTTTCGAAACTGAGCAATCAGGAATGACACTGTGCTCATTGCCAGCCTACGGCGGGTTAAACAAGGGCGGGGGGGGGGGGGGAATTGCATTGGACTGAGTTTAAATTGCGTGATTTATTACACACAACTTCGAAGACAGTATTAAGTAAATTATATATATATGTATTTATAATATGCATAATTACAGGGGACATTGAACCCTGAATATTTAATTGTAGATTTATCCGAAGACCTGAAACTGTATGGCATCACATGGCCAGTTATAATGAAGAGTGAATTGTAAAGGACCAGGCTGTAAATGTTTCTGGTCTAATGCGGTATCATCCTGTAGTTTTTCTGGAGGGACAGCGAAAAATCGCGAAAAATCTTAGCCGACGTACTCGGTATCGCGTCTGAGATTCGAATTGGGCGTCCCCCAGGTACAAGTCACCAGTGCTACCGCTTGAGCTGACTTGCTACGTATGTCTTAACATACTGTGTCTTTATTTTCTAGTATGTAGTTGGGTTTCTCACTAATTTGAAGAGCTTTAAGCGTCGATTAACAGTGAATAGGAGGAAGGGAGCAGTTTCTCGTAGTGCAAATTATTTAGTTGAGTGAAGAGTGTCTGCACACCTTATTAACGTGAGCAGGCTTTGTTTACGGAATATCACATCCTTCACTTAAATTCTGTACGCTGTCTTTCCTTGTGAGTTGAAAGGTATAAATGCTTCGCTTTACAATTGTAACACCTTACACTGAGAGTAGGTTATATATTTTGATACGGTAGGCCTACTTGTTATTTCCCATTACAGGATAAGTTTGCCTACAATACACTGTGCTTTTGTGACGTTAAGAATCGAACAGTGCGAGCAACAAACAAGAGAATTTATTTTTGCGTAACTTTAAAAGAGAGGATGATGATTTTCTTCTTATTTTCCTTTTTCGAGGCGACCAGGGTAGCATAGTATAGCGACTCGCAACGGCCTGGACGGTCCGGGGTTCGGAAGCCGGTGGGAGCGAGATTTTTCGGTACCCGTCCAAACCAGCACCTCCGATCCCGCATTAAAATAACCGCCGTTCCGATCGACCGACTGATAAAGGAGCGATTCAGAATTATTTATGTGTAAACACCTTAATTGAGCGTTTAGGTAACTGGAAATTTTAGACAGAACTTTTAAGCCAACTGTGGTCCAAAAATCTCTAAGAATAAAAGTATATAATGCACTGGCTCTCCCCATTCTTCTGTATGGAAGCGAAATTTGGTCCGTCAGACAAAAGAATAAAAGAAAGATTGACATCAGTGCAAATGAAATTCTTCAGACCAGCACAGTGGCTAAGTTGTGGAAGAGTTGAGATTAGAACCAGTTGACGAGAAACTAAGAAGATACAAATCAAATTGGCTAGAGCATGTAACAGTAATGAACAACATGATGCCAGAAATAATATTGAATGACAGACCAAATGGGCGAAGACGACTTGATAGACCTTTGACGAGACTACTAGACAAGGCCGAAACAGGTCTGTTAAAGCCTAAGTCGTGATGGATGATGATGACAATGATGTAACATATTTTACTGTACTTTTGAGGAGACTAACAGTTTGGGCTACAGAATTACACTTATGAGAAGATGACACTTGGGTTACCCTAGGCCCAGCTATTGCTGCGCACCACTGGTTAAACTTCATTAAGTGGCCGAAGTTCCCGGCAAGTATGTGGGACATAAAATAAGTTTCCAGGACATATTTCCTTCTGTTGTATCAAAATTATATGTTACATGGATTGTTTTTACGCCGCAACATTACCGAAGATTAATACGTTGTCCCGAAACGTCGGTAAACAATTAACCACACGATGCCGCGTAATATCACAGAACAGCGCAAATCTCAGCTGTAAGCTAGGTTAGAGGCTAGGAAGCAGACTCCAAAAATCCCATTTATCGGCTTTTCAAGGACAGTGTTTCGGAGTTAGGTCGGATAAGGGCTGGTTTGATCTAGGTGGATTGGGAATTTATCAAGGTATTTATAAGCTATAACCTAATTGCTTTTTTGTGAAGGACTGGTAGCTCAAATATTTCGTCGGAAAAAAATCAGTCTTGCTAGATTCTCAATCAGAAGATCTCAGGGCCAGACCTGCCCTCGGATACATTGTTGGGCAGGAAATACAGGTAAGTGTAAATCTTACAGTGACAGTGATAAACACCATATTGTTGTACTATTTGGATGAGACACTTGGTACAGCAGCGTCAAATAATCAGTCTATTGTTCCAGCCTTAGATGATGGGTGAGAAGGGAAAAATAGTTGGACATTGCGACACTGAGACAAGCTTTTGTCGGAGACCTTCGGCTTTCCCTTTCATTTATCATTCCACCATTTCTCCATATTCATTCATTGATCAAACGGCGGATGAACAATGGCACCATTAGAGGCCGCACTTCCCACCACAAGAGTATGAAAAAATTAAATGCAACGTTGGTAGAATGATAAGTAACAGCAGAAAACCCAAGTGTTCCAAGGAAACTTGCACCAGTGTCAATTTTTTCACCAAAATCTTCACATTGAGAACGCTGGAAATAAACCAGAAGTGCGCGGATAGAAAGTTCCCAAGGAGCGCCTCAGTTATGACGCTGTAACTAAACATTGTTACGCGACTACAAGTAAAACATTTGGTACTTGTGTTGAGGTTATACAAGTCGAACTGTGTCGGGAATACAAGCAGATACTGTACAGTAGGTAATAATAAGAGGTAGTGGAATGTAAGAAGTTTTACATTTGCTCCCATTTTTTGTTGCCTGAAATACTCCGAAAAGTTTACGTGCGTATATTATATGGCTGTCGTATTTGAAGACATTCACTTATATTTGTAGTTCTTTCCAGATTGAGTAAATACATGAAAATTTTCACAGAAATTGACTGACTGGGTAAAGTTACTAGTTTATAATCTGTACGCTGTGTTGTTCTGCAGAATGAAACGACATTTTTATGTTTGTAAAAATTGTATACAAAATGAATTGAAAAACTGGAATAGGTATTTCCTGCTTCATGCTTTGGACGTCCTGGGTTCAAATCTCGGCCATCTGTGTTTCGCGTTTATCTCAGTGTCGGCAGGTAAGTGCTTAAGTTAGGCCACGACAGCCTCTTTCTATAGCCCTACCATTTTAGCATGATCCAGTTATTTGCAGCTTAAAAGCATGTTGTTTAGAAAGCGTTTTTAATAACCCAAGGATCGAATTATTCAACAGTAAAGTTCGAGAATTATTGGCCTTCCGCCTCAGTGTCTTTAAAACGGATCCGATCAAATTGCTTGGGACATAAACCTTGAACACAGCAGCCGTGAGATGGGATTGGTGTCACTAAAGTTGCTGGCTACGTAACGACTGGATGAAAGGAGCCCTGTTCTGTGTTAAGTTTCTGCCGACTGTGGGGTTCAGTGTGTTTTCCAAAGGATGTTAATGACTTTTCCACTCAGAATGAAGTGACGGAAGTCGCGAGTCTGGCTGCCGAAGAGAAGAACGCGTGGAATGTTGCGTCCAATTGCCCAAAAATTTTTAAATCGGCTTTTGATTTCTTCTTGCATGCAATTTTGGTGTGTAGGTATCGTTCTTAAATGTTTGACCTTTGCTATGTTTTAGAAGAATTTATTAACTACATTTGTGTTGAAATTTTGTATCGCATTCTGTTGTAGAAAAATTTGAGGTTTACTTTTACTCACGTATGTAGTCATAGGATGGCACTTATTTAAACACGCAGACAGTATCAGCTTTATAATTTAAAGATTTCACGGCTACTGAATTCAGTAAAATATTCTCGGGCTAGCAGCCGTGTCATGTGGCTGAATGTTGAGTAAACCAACGTTTCGAGGAGACAGATGATTCTCGACATGTTGGTTTGCTCGCCATTCAGCCACATGACGCTGCTGCTAGGCCGAGATTATTTTATTGCGTTTCAGCTTTATTTTTGGTGCAGCCTTTATCCCCCATTTGATTTTGTTATTGCTCACCGTGCAGACGAAATAAGGCTATAAACGCTTGATTTTTGAGTGAAGTCACAATCTTCAGTAATTAGGAAGTCGGCCGCTTCGCGCATGCGCGTGTTAGCCCTTCGATTGTTGCTTCGTCTTCAGCGGTCACCGCAGTGTTGTATTTCCAAATGTACTACGGTGTATTTATATGTCGCATTTAGAGCGGTGTAAAGAAAGCACCCCAAAATCAATTCCACAGTCGCTTATTAATTAAATATTCCAAAATAACGTATCAGATCTACGATATTTTTATAGTTGCATTACGTATTTTTATAAGTAAGAGTGCTTTGAAGAGAACATTGTTTCTCTGGCTAGGAGTGAACGTTTTGTGTGTGATTACGAGTGGTATATCTTTTTTTACCCTTTATTTGCTAGTCCACCATTTTTGAGTGGCAGATACATCAGGAATCTCAGAAACGTGCCGTTCTGAGCTTTGCTCTATCAGTGTGACAGGACCTTGAGGCTGCCATACTACTGCGGTCATTCATGCGCTACCGTACGATTATGCATGTTACACTGTGGCAAAACTGGTCTGGTTTCATACTTTTGTGTCAGGCAATTCTTTCGCTTTTTTTTTTTTCATGCTTGATGTACAGCTGCCTTCCTAGAACCCTGACAAGGGTAAAGATATTACGGTGTAGGCCTATATTAGCATATATTACAGTGGACTTGAATTAATATATCAGTATAAGTAACTGTCAGCGTAAATTAGAACCCCACGTGAAACCTAATAGTTGCTCAGATAGTGAAGAACTCTACCGAGCTCTATGAAACCTGAAAGACCATTAGCGTGTTTACAGCTAGGAGCCCCATGCTGTTCCCTTTCCTGAGGCAGACACAGGGTGATGCAGGAGGAAAAGGTCGATATTTTTGGAGCTGATAGTATCGGTCATTATGAGAAAGAAAAATTCGTATGAACATGTGCTTAACTCTGAATGGTTACCGAGATGAGAGGTCTTTGAATCTCTTTATGTAATTCCATTAAGTTCTGATTTGTGGTGTTGGACGAAGAGCGAAATTTGCAAAAGAACGGTTGATACATGAGACGAATTGCTGGATCGCATTTTTTATGCTGCTGCCCGCATAAAGAAACGTGAAGATCAACTCAGACAAAACCACGCCCTTTTCGAACAGGAGTTGCAAAGTGCATTGAGGTTGACAGTGGGATTTTCGAGGGTTTATTGTGAACTGTAACAAATTTGTAATTTCCACGTAATAAATTTGTCATGTAACGTTAAATTAAAATCAAAGTAAAATTAACATTAAATAATTTATTTTTCCGTATTAGCATGTACAGTGTTTTTATATTTCTAGATTCAAACAGCGCTATATCTTAACCATTTATAATTAGACACATGTTAGTGTGAACTTTTTTTCTCACAATGACTAAAACTATAACCTCCCAAAATACTGACCTTTCCTCCAGAATTATCCTGTATATTTCACACTCACGCCCCATGTTCGAATAAAGGGCATTAAGAACTGCGCCGCAGTTTGTAGCTTTTGGTTTGATGGCCGACCTTGGCGGATGCCCTGAGGCTTTCTTTGATTGATTTCTGTTTGCTTCAGAGACGCTTTTGAATTCCTTTTTGCAATGCTGTTGATACATTCATCACCGTTGAAACATCTTCGCATTATAAAAGTTGCCAATTTTCTGTCTGATTAGTTAAAAAATCGAAGTAATCAAGCTCGACTCCTTTAGAAATGGGCTTAGGTACGGTTGCGAGCAACAAATTTTTCTGTACTATAGGTCCTTTTTGTGTCTTATTTTGCACACAGTTCCTTCTGATTTTCCGTTTATTGCAGTGATATGTTTTGTTGAATTTTCCGTTAGAAATTTCCAGTTTTCTCTTGTTTTCCTTCATAGAAAAATCGTAACGTTGATTGCAATAAAACGGCCTTCACTGTGAATTGTGGGTTTGGTTTCATTTTTTAACTGCGAGCATGTCGTCAGGACAGGAAGAAGATACATTACGTACTGCACACGAAGAAAAATTACCGCACGTGAAACACAAGCGGGCGCAAGTCATAAAAAAGAACACTGATCGTTTGTAACAAACCTCATGAATTTCTGGTTGTCCCGTTACAGTACCGTAAATTAATTACCGTACGTTGAGCATGTAAGGTCAGCGTAGCCGGGTACTTGAGCGTAATAGCGAATCCCTTGAAGATATAGTGATATTATAACTTAGGTGTTAGTTTAGACTTTTGCTGCAATTTCAGATATTTGTTGGATCAAAAATGTATTTTCGTAAAGAAGGTTCTAAAAATATGGAAGTTATGAGATTTTGGCATGTCGTTCGTACATATATAGTCATTGAAGATAACTGGGTGTATCGTTCAACTGAAGCCTTTCGCTGTGATGCAGTTAAACATACGTAAACACATGTTTAGTGGACACAACCGGACATCTTTTTATTTCCGATATTCCTGGTACGTATTCTGTTGTAAACTTCAGGTAGTCTACTAAATTCTATGTAGATCCGAACATTTTTATAATACCTGTTCTCTAACGATTTGATCCCACGTCATTACATAATAGTTACATAAAACCATAGATCCTTAAACCTTACGTACAGTGAGATTTTACTCCAAATTTTGTATTATTATGTACACTAAAACGTTTGTTGCCTGTAAATTCTCGTGTTAGTGGTTGTCGTTTTTGCTTTTATCCGTTCAAGAAAGAACGAATTTCTTTTCTGGTAAGCTAAGTTAATTTTCTTGTTCGTACCTGTTGATTTTTGTTACCCTCGGTTAGGTATATTATGAGAGCACATTAAATGTTTTTGTATGACTCAGAATTGTGATGAATAAATTAAAAGTTACCGTATTTTAAGACACCAGCAAATAAGAGAACTCTGACAATGGGAAGTAATTCTAGTGTCTGTGAGAACAGGAAGTATGGAGATTATAACTACCGTGGCTGTAATTGTTGATATTGTCAGATAGATAAATATCATGTAAAGCTACCTCAACTAAAATTTCGCGGAAAAGGAACATACAATATTATTAAGCAGGTGTACTGTTGTGCAGTGTAGTTGCATTATGTAAGGCTTTTGGCGGAAGCTTCTTGTATGCACGTTTTAGACCTCGTATTTCATTCGTAAACTACCTGTAACCTGACTGTGTCAAGATTATGCTGTAGCATGTATATAATTGTAAACAAAACATTTGATTAATGAACGGCTGGTTAATTATGGTTATTGTGTAATCACGAAATGTAGGAGTTCTGTAAAGTACGTGCTGCGGTTCCATTATCTGCAGGGGCTCCAAGTAGGGCCGCTTGCTAGAGGATTTCGTGTTGTCTTCGCTTGGCTGCAGATTTGGCAGCCCTGTGCCTTGAATACTGACCGCCCCGATCTTGTCAGTGCCTGTTCTGTGTGACAGTAATATGAGGAGTTTCTTTGTAGTATAACACTTGTACTTTTGTAAATTCATTGGTGTATTTATCCCGTAGTGTCTATACTGCTGCTCTTCTCAGATACCACAATTCACCCTTGTCTGTATTTTAAGTGTTTGCTGTCAGCTATTTCTACCGCATATACCCTGGACCGAACTAACTAACTAAAAGGAGCAGAGTCCTTCTTGTGAAGCTAACAGTTTCTCAGCTAGTCAAGAAATTCCCCGCATTTTATCGAACCCGGCGGTTCATTACCGCATTCACAAGAGCCCGCTACCTGTCCCTATCCTGAGCCAGCTCAATCCAGTCCGTGTCCCCCAATCCCACTTCTTGAAGATCCATTTTAAGTGACCCTGACCTATACAGGCTCCTCACATTCCATGTTCCAAAACTCATATCCCTTTTCCGTAGCTGGGGTCGTACCAAAGAATCGGTACAGGTCCGAGGCTTGTCCGTATGTTTCGTAACATCATACTTTTTTACGGTGAGGAGTTGTTAGCACCTCGCCCAACCCGCAAGCAGGAGGACCACCCCTTGTCGGCTGTCCGCGACTGCTTATTCAATGTTTTCGCAGCTACCCTCCATAACTGGGGGCCGTTCCTCCATCCACAACCCGAGGACGCGCCATGCCGTGGTGACAGGGACCTAACATGTGGAATTGCCATGACTATAAAATTATCAGCGTGGTTTCCTTTTGTTCTCTCTCGTGCAGAGTGTTTCATTGTTCAACTGAAGTTACTGATTTATTTATTTAGTTATTTATTTTAGTCTTTCCACGAACCCACAACACAAACCAAAGAGCTTCTTCTATGTAGTTCTCCGATATAAATGTTTAAATAAATTTGTTTATTACAATTCATCTTTAAATTGAATTATCACTATCTGGTCGTTTGCAAAAAGTAATGTTTTGCGTCCTCTTATAATATTAGCCCGTTTATGTCACTCTTATCTATCTTTATTATACGTATAAAGAAATGAACGGGGAAAGCATGCATCTCTGTCTAACACCGCGATTAAGTAACTCTTAATAGTGATCATCGAACTTGTTTCATTATATTTTAGTTTCGGTCCTGTTATATATGCTTTGGGTTGCTGTAATTCATAGTAGTGTGGTGAAGCGTACATGTGTATATAGAACACGACTTTCTAATCTTGTGAAAAAATGATGCGTTGGTGACATTCATACAGGACACCACTGTAGTGAAAATCTGTGGGAGATGCCATTTGGCAGGTACATTACAACAGCACTTGTTCTGTATGTGCACTGAATCGTGAAGTCGCTAAATTACGGGCGTAACTGTATTGTGTCGTAGATACATCAGCAGCCACCTCGAGTACCACAGAGTTATCATTCGTTAGTGTACCAAAACCCTTGGAGACAGTTTCTTGAAATAGTAATTTAATTTTCTTAAATATTTGTGATTAATTGCACCACTGTTTCGGAAGTTAGTTTTATAATGTTACAAGCATCCTTATGTACAGGGAGTTCAGAATAGTGAACAAGATCATCCTTCTTCTTAATTTGAGTACATCATGCGTGTTGAGCCTTAGAGTCATCCGTTTTTTGTGAAATTTTCGGCTACTCGCTAATATTTCTCTTGTTATCTGTTATGGTTGACTGCATGGCAGTATATTTGTGTATCTACGACAGAAAGTAACACGGCATCCTTTCGGGTGGAGGGGGGGGGGCGAGGGCATTATATGGTTTCTCGACTTGTAAAGATTAACGTGACCACTAACGTGAAGTAAAGCTGTGTCTGTGACAAGTATTCGTATAGGAAAATCTTCTTTGTCGTCGGTTTCATTAAACGTGAAATATTGCATATTGACTGGTTTTGGAGGATCCGTGTCTTGGTTTTCATATCTCAGGTGAATTTTTAAGCATGTAGTTTCAACCTTTTAGGCGACATGTTTTGAACCGTGGTTTTGACTACACAAGGGTGCAAACTGCGATAAGCTGGAAAAGTTTGGCTTTTACGTTTTTTCGAATTCAGCCTTCTCGTATGAAGTCCTCCTTCTTCCTGATGAATTGGCTCTAATAAAATTGCCGTATCCTTAAACAGAAGGAAACAGTGGTGGATCGGTTTGGAGGTTCTTTCCCCTACGTAAGCCCAAGAGGTTTTTGAACTCCTACAATGGATTGGAACTCGCGAAACCAGAGACAAAATGGTTGAAGCCTCGTTCCTCTTGGATCTTAAGCCGTATTCCTTATTTACAATTAATTGTTATACATGGAAGCACGTAACGTAGTTCTTCGGAAATGCCCCCCATCAGAATACGAGGTAAAGCAAAGTGACTCAATTGCATTTGTCATATATAGTAAGACGAAACAGGCCTATGCTGTGTAACAGTGTTCAAACTGTAATCTTCAATGGTAACAGAAAACGAAGGGAACTGGTACGTGTAAAATACATTTTTCCAGCTGTGAAAAAATTGAACTCCAATACAAGACAGACTATAATTTGCAGATTATAAGCGATCGGTGGACCAGTGTCTAGAGAACAGTGCTTTAGAAAATATTAAGCTGGCTCAAGTCCGTGAAAGTCACCATAGCTGTTAGGTAAGATTAGCACAGGCCGCTGGATGTAGGTCATTCTACCACTCCTTGTATTTACAAAAGTTGGGGTCACATTACTCGTAGGCGCAGTACAATACATTGCAATGCACAGACGGGAGAAGCAATGAAAATGTGTGATGCAGGCGTGATTGCATTTGAAATAGACTCCACCGAAACAGATTACACGCATTGTATTGCTGCGTCCCTGTGAAAGTGATAAGTTATTTTTAAAAAGAACAAAGGTTGGAGAAACTGATTTTAAAAAAAACAGGAACGCGAGCTTTCAAGTCTTTTGGGATATGACACCATGTAACTTGTAAATGGTTACAGAATTTCTAAAGCTCAGATGATGGAGGCAGTAAGCTCTTCCGAAAGTCTGTAGCAGTCGACTGATGTACATCGTGTAACATCTCAGAAGCCTTGAATCTTGAGCAACAGCGATGAAAGAACCTCAAATCTCGTACATGCTTGAAACCGACGAACAGTTTATAGAGTCCGTCTCTGTTTTTACCTTTTGTGTCTGTTGTATATTGTTCATTAAGTTTATCGATTGCTTCTTTCAACGTAAGAATTTGAAAACTCTGTAGGACGTCACTCTCGTGTTATTAAAAACGTGAAGTATATTTGAAAAGAAGGCGTGGAAGTTTGCTTTATCAGAAGTTGTTTTGCATTTAAGATTAATATAATGTTTGTACTGCTGGCCTGTATCGGGTGTATCTAGAATTCTTGGACACATTTCAGGAGTGAGTTTTTCACATTAAAACAAAAATGCCCTACTAATACATGTTCGAAAATGAGTTGTTTTTGAGTTTAATTGAATGATAACATTCAACAACAAATACCTTAACTACGTCACATTTTACATACAACTGACGTAATACATTTACGGTACACGTTCCCAGTTTAGTAAATGCTGGGTTCTTTATCGAGTCACAATTCACAGTAAGTGCTCAAAACGTCGTCCACCTGAATTGGTGCACGCATGGACACATGTTTACTCATGGAATGTCGGATCGTACCAAAGTTCCCAGGGCGGTTGTGAATGGTTTGACGGGCATCAAAAATGCCTTTGTGAAGTGCCTGTTTATTGTCAGTTGGATCTGAATACGCTATAGGGGTTTGTAAGTGTCCCCACAGATAAAAATCTATACCTGAGGTCGGACGAACGTGAGGGCTGTACCTCGAAAAGTGTTTACGGACGTAGGCCTAGATTGATATGAACTCTCTTTGTTTTGGTTGGTGAACTCACTCCTGAAATTCGTCCAAACATTTTAGGTATACCCCCTGTGTTTTCTTGCAGCTAGTTTCCGGCATCTCTGTAATGGTAAATATTAGAAGTTATTTGTTTTACTGTTTGTCATCCCACTGTGTTAGGTAAAATTATAAGGGAAATAAATTGGCGTCAACACAAATAGTAAGTGTTGTGTCTTTAGTTTGGCAACATGTTTCGATCTCAGAAGGTCATCTTCAGGCCAGTAGTATAAAATACATAAAATGTATTGTGTACAACTGTATTAAGTTTTGAAGTGAGGTCTCAATTTTTCGTTGGTAAAATACATGTTGCTCTGTCAACAGGTATGTACAAGAAGGGTTAAAACGTTAAAATGGTTTAATGACCCTTACAATATTCTTGAATTGTACTATCGTATTTTGGCGTAGTAGATGGGTGTGAAACATAGAGTGCGTAGAATTTTGTTTGGCATATCTTTTTTATGTTGTGGTTTGGTTGTTGGAACCTGCCGGAGGCGAATAAACAAGTGTTGTTAAACATTGCGTGAATTTGCTTTGGTGGTGTTTAAATTATTTAAATTATTTAGTATAAAGCCCATTGAATTTCAGCAGGCAGTGTTGGCACGTATGAAACCGCTGACACATAGGCCTACCTTCGTAAAAATATTTCTGCTATTGAGAAATATATAGAAGAGTTTGAGGGTATGTTAAAAAGGTTCTGTGTTCGCAGAAGCAAAAAATATTCCCTTTACAGTAACATATTTTTCCTACAAAGTGTCTGCGCTGCATTATTAATTTTAATACTTGTGTCTATTATTAAGCGTACTGTTTGAATTCAAATTTTGCCAATTAAGTGAATAAATATCCTTTCCTACTCTATTAGACCTAGTCGTCTCAGCGAGTTTTCGGGGTGCTAAAATGATCGCCTTTCTAAACTGTCATTATAGCTGGAATATTCAAAGAAAGTCAGTGTGCCAAAATCATGATATTTTCCGTAAGGTTTTGCGGCAAGAGCAGAAGTAAGCTCATATTGTGTCAGATTAACCTCTGCGATGTGGTCGAAAAGAAGAAAATCAGTGCTTACTGAGAAAATTGAAGGAAAGAAGGAAGAGAGAAAGAAAAGGAAGGTGTTTCAGTGAAGCTTGTGGGGCAATAAAGTGAGTGGTCCCAGGCTGTAGTCATAGCACACGTAATATGAGTGCATTGCGTCGCCCAGTCTCTGTAATAAACAGCATACTGCTTACACCACAGAGTGGCACCCGTCACCATGTGTAGTGGATGTGGGTCAAGGTGTTGATGATGTGGCCAGAGCGAGTGTGTTCTGATACTTTTATGATGCCCGTATTCGTCGAGCACTAATTTCTATCAAATTACTTAACACTTTGAGTTATTTTAGGCTTCCGCCCTTCTGGAGTATTACGCAGCATCGAGTAGCAATTACGTATCGACGTTTCCGGACAACGTTGGTTTGTCGATACTTGAAGACTGGGCCGATAAGTTGTCCCTAAGCGTCGGTATATAGTTACGACTTTACGCTGCGTCCTATCCCAGAAGAGCACAGATGTTACCTAATGACTTCTTACTTAGCAACCTTCTGTCCACAGTGCAAGTTCTTAAGTGCCGAATGAGATGGAAATATGATCATGGATTGACAGTAGACCTGTGTACGAATTAGTAAGGAGTCCGTCGTGGCCTGTTTCCAATTACTATCAGGATTTATTTTGTATAAATTAATAAAAGCTGTGAAGTCTGAATCTGGACGGCCGAGTTGTAGTCAGAAGCATGCAAAATTTCAAAGGTACGATTCAAATAGAATCAACGATGAAGGAACAACAAAGGCTGTAATAGAATATGATTCGAAAATATGCAACCTTTATGCAGGCCAGAAGTGATTCGGCGTGAAGCCGGAATAAATTTTAGCCTAAGCTTTCCGAAATAAATGTGCACCTCAGTTCAGTACTTACGTACCTAATTGTAGAGCTATTTTAAGTGTGAAGTCTGCTAGAAAGTACGTGTTCGTGAAAAGAACGGACCTCGAAATTTTAAAGGATGATTACACATTTAATACACCTGCGTTACCGGTATTTGTTTTTTACGTTTACACCTTAAGTTGTCATATGAAGTGGACCTCATTATGCAGAATATGAATAAAATGTACCAACAAATGCTCCTTTCTTTATTAACATTAACTAACGTTAATGTTAATAAAATAATCTTAATGTTAGTAAAATAATTTTAATGTTAATAAAGAAAGGTGCATTAATTGGTACATTTTACTCGTACACTGTAAAATGCACGGTGCTAACAATATGAAATTCATTATGCAGAATTTAATTGGGGTATTTTATGTAAAATAGGAACAGTTACTTGTAAACTTTACCTGTACTTACAGAGTAGTGTTACAACCAAAACTGTACAGGTAAAAAGCTCTAACAATAACTGCAAGACATTAAGTAAATCTTAAATAATTGTAAGTTTCGAACATTGTGGCGAATTTGTGAAGGAGGTTAAGCGGGGATGCATTAAATTACAACCAGATGGTGGCCATGATCCACCAGACTAAAAGCTACCAAACTGGCCGTCTAGTAGTTAGAAATTTTGCGTCCAACTCGAACTCAGAAGGTCCAAAGTTCGAAACCAGAGACTGAAGCCAGATTTAAGTCCCTCAGTTTTATTTTCTGATGTCATTTTACCATTCTACCGTGCCTTGGGAATCAGTGGGGCTTGTACTGGAGTGACTCACAGATCTCACGGATTTAAATTGAAACGCAGTGAATTAAAGGCATAAATCATTAATGAAATTCTTTACGGAATTTGACTTTTTGTGGAATCTGTTAATTCACAGACGTAAAAGAAATTCTGCAGTATATGTTCGTCTAAAACTTTCAGGCTCAAACCTTGGAGAGTTTACCTGTCGGTGGCCACATACTCTCTGAATAAAACAGTTGCTAGCTTCCTATTGATTTCTGTCTTTGATCTGTACTTGTCACCAGCTGTTGCCATAGAACAGAGATCTTTACATTGTGTGTTAATTTTCACTGATATTCCTATCGGTAAAGTAAAAAATCTTACGTTAGGTGACGTCATGTTCGTTAAGTTGCTAGCTGTTAAAATTTGTTCTTCTTTCAATGCAGTATCAAATTAAGCTAAGTACACTGTTATTATCTGTACTAATTTACTAATTTATAGTGGAAGTTAAGTTTGCAGCTGTAAACTGGTAACCAAATTCATGAAGACTTACCGTGCATAGGTCCGATGATGACCATGCAGGCAATCATGAGCATGATGACCTTCATCCTCCTGTTGTTCTTCCCCTCCTTAAAGGCAACCCTGAAAGTTTCGGAAATGTGACGAATGTCAAATAAGTCCCTCACGAACCCGCACCTCTGTTGTTTCAGTGCTTCTATTCTCTTGTTTTCTTGATCCGTTTTCTGACGGGGAACTTCTTTAATCCTGAAGAATCCATAACAAAAAGTAATGACGTATAATACAGCGGTTGTAGCGAAGACACCATAGAAACCGATTTCCCTGTATAGGATCCCACTGAGAGCCATTCCCACAGGAATACCAACAGAGACGAACACGTTAGCTATACCAATTCGAAGCGTTCGCATTTCCACTGTGGTCACGTCGGCAATGTAGCTGAACGCAGCCATGAACATTATGAACCATCCACCTGTTAGGGCCGGGAAGACAGCTTCAACAAAACCAACAACTTCCATAGGCACCTCGAAGAAAAAGTACGTACAGAGGATGAGGCTAATACACGTTACAATTTCTCCCGTTAGTGGTAGGAGCATGCATGGTTTTCGACGGCCGTGTCTGTCAGACCAGGCCCCTAGAAATAGCATTATGATACACGGTAAAGAGCTCTGTAAAGCCGTTTTCCATATGGTCATTCTTGCAACAAGTTGCTGCACTTCGGTTTCTTCTTCGGTGTAATTGGCCGTCTGGCGAGCGGTCAGAGCATCGCAGACTTTTTCATCGTATCTCAGATTCACACGGCAGGCTTTCTCCAAGTTAAGGTTTTGAGTGGCTAATATAGCTAAAACACACGGCATGATATAACCGGCCATCAGGGGCTCCACAGTGATGTTCCCCATTACGTATTTGCCTTTCTCACGACGTGTCATTTTCGTCCAGGGTGTGTCTGCTATAACGACATCCTGAGCTTCAGCACCGGTTCTTTTATTTTTGTCCGCCATTTTTGTGGTAATATAAGAAAATTGTACCAACAAATCACAATGTCAAATTCGAAATCTTTTCACTGGAGTTTTGCCGTTATAAATACTAAGTTTGCGTAAAAAATGTAGATTTGTTTCAGAAATTGTTTCTGCAACTGTTAGGTTATTAAGTACGCTGCATATCAGTCTTCCAGCCAGTTTATAAAATAAAGTGTCCAATTTAGTGTCGCATATTCATACACACGTGTTAATTTATCTATTCATTTATGCTCTCGTAAAAGATTTAGTAAATTGTGCGAAAAGAATAAATTATGCTACGGTACATGTAAACCTTAGTTTGATAACTTGCAGGTTTACAAAATAACTGTCCATAAAGTGCTTAAATGTTTACCACCATTTTATTAATATATAAAACGCATTTATGAATTTCACACGTATTCGCTTGCTTCAGAAATATTGAAAGAACAGTTAATTTCTAGATGTTTAACGAAATATGAACAAAACATCAGGCACCAACATAGGTTTTACCTCGAGTTTTCGAAGATTTAAATCACGAAGTCTGGAGTCTATTTACATTCTGAAACTGTATTCGTCTTATGACTCAAAGTCATCACAGAAGAGCTGCAGTTTACAGGAGGCTGCCTGTTGGCCGGTGGGGCATTGACCGAACGTATTCGTTGATGATAGCTGAAGTCCTGTCACTTCACTAGACACTGACTGCTCTGCTGTGCGGCACCTTGAGTACTGCTGGTCGCTAGCTAGCTGCTGCCTACTGCGTCTGGTAAAGCAGATTGCAGTACTACCAGGAGAAACCAAAGTTGTCACCAGTCCCAATCACCCCCAAGGCCTTCGTCAGTTTGATGATTTTTTCACGTGGAACGGACACTGCAGACGGAAATCGCATTCTGTTGACTGTCCTTCGCGCTGTGACATAAGTTCCTAGCATTAGTTCACTAAGAAACGAACGAACGAACCAACTAACAAAATAGCTCTGTGGAGCGTAGTCCTTGAGAGGCTAGTAGATCTTCATCTTTTGAAGAAATTCCCCGCACTTCATGCAACACGGACGTTCAATACCGTGTTCACAACAGCCTGCCAGTTGTCTCTCCCGTGAGCCACACTAATCCAGTTCATGCCCTCCAATCCTATTTTATTTAAGATTCTTTTTAATATTACCCACCCATTTATGAAATGTTTTCCAAGTGATCTCTTTCCCTCACGTTCTCCCATCAAAATTCTTCGTTCACTTCTGTTTTTCCCCATACGCGCCACGCGCGTCGCCAATCTTACCCTCCTTGAAGTGATTAATACTGTAGGAGGGAAATCTGATGCAAAGAAACTGTGTGGAAGGGGATAGGTGTAAACAGAAGAATAATATTGAAATGGGTCTCGTGTGTAATAGGGTGAGGACTGGATTCATCGGGCTAGGACTAGGACCAGTGAGGACTCGTGAACACGACAATAAACCCTCTGGCTCTGTAACATGTTGGTTGTTACTTTACTGGCCGGGAAACTGTTAGCTTCTCAAAGAGAACGCTGCCGCATGGATTTAGTACCTGTACTCATACGCGTATCTTGGCAAATAACACTGGGGGGGGGGGGCGGAACTGACCATGGGTATTAGAAACTTTATTTTACGAAGGAGTCAAATTTGAAAGAAGGGAAAATGGGCCCCATAAAACTCAAGTTTTTCATTTTATTTTTAGTCTTTTTTTATTTGCCCCTGTTCGATTCAGTAACCAAATAAACTACTACTAGCTTGGAAAAATAGTGGGGGGGATTTCCCCCC
>BLKM01000137.1:761301-777578 GCA_013340265.1 Coptotermes formosanus
CCCCCCCCCCCCCCCCCCCCCGAAACTTACGCGTATGCCTGTACTGTCTTCAAAATTCTGCTGCAAGAATTAAACTTGGCTCGCTTACGAAAGACTGAAAATTTTACACTTATTTGAAAGCATTAGAAGACAGCAACGTCCAGACTTCTTCAACCAATGAAAATTTTAGACACTTTACGAGTCTGTGAAGCTGTTTGTTTGGGGATATGAAACAGATTTCTTGAAAACTGCAGAGAAGAGTCGGTATTTGTGCAAATGCGATATTCCTAACAAACACGAATAACGGTAAAGTTAGATTTGTCCATGTTGACGCCGTGAAGGCGTATGGCATAGTAGTGGCAAGCTCCACTCTTTCTAACCTCGGCAGTAGATGGAGTCGTTTGCTTCAAGCTTTAGCTGCTTTCCGGCCGAGGAAATAACGCCAGTACCCTCTTAATAGGAGGGTGGGTGGTTCCTGGAACCAGTCTGAACCTTTCGGAAAAGATAACTGTCCGTAACAACAAACTAATATAATTAGGCGGTATTGATTGTCTTACGTAGTGGTACTGTGAGGAGATTTATTCCATCAGTCCACTCTAACTTTTACCAGAGTTGTACAGTTTGGATCTCGTCACCATATGGTCCCGTACATAAGAAGTGTTTTTTTGTCGGACGGTAATATTGTAATATTGCAGTATGTGGAAAGGTGGAAAAGAAGGCTGTCATTGCTTCGCGCAGATAAATTTTATGCTTGCTGGTTGATTGCTCGTTGGGAAGGAAGGTCGGTCGCAGATGGTGATGTGGGAAAATATGGATCAGTTCACACTGCCTGGCCATTTCATTAACGTAAGTGGGTGGTTCAGTGGCCGCGCGGTCTAAGGCGTAGTTCTACGGCCGAGCGCTTGCTGGCATCGTGGATTCGAATCCCACCGGAGGCATGGATGTTTGTCTTGTACAATATTTGTATTGTCAGGTAGAGGTCTCTGCGACGGGCCGATCCCTCGTCCAGAGGAGTCCTACCGACTGTGGTTTGAGTGTGATCAAATGAAAAATCACAAAAACCCCCGACACCAACGCCGAACAAGTAGGTAGAAGAGGGAAGGACTAAGTAGATGGTTCAGTATAGTACATGATATCACTAACATACCTGCAAAACGACACTACTGTAATTTGAACACTGTGTCCTGGGATGTGACACCGGCTAGTTTAGTGCAGTAGCCCCTCCGGCCAACGCGGTTGGCAATTATTAAATATGGGGGGGGGGGACAATTTCCGAACGCTGAAAATTTTGAAAACAAGCGCTTAAATGCCTGCGGTTACTCAATCTCTGGAAAAACTGACCGCGTCAGCTGCCCCAGCACTGCGTACAATAGCTGACAGGCTCCAGCCAACGGCCGTTCCGCTTTTTTCCGGGATTAAAACAAACTGTTACGTGAGTTGACCACTCATTTATTCCACTACGAGGATTAAGAAAGAGAAGAGCTGTTCTCCACCTTCCCTTATCACGGTATAGTGCGTGAAGACTGAAACACTTTCACTTCAGCCTCGTACGAGTAAAAATACTACCCGTTCTTGGGATATAAATTTCTTACTATTAGACAGATTATGCATTAGGCACCAGATATTGTCAGCACGCGCGTCTGTTTTGGACGATACACAGTTTCTTTCAAGACGTCATTCAGATTTAGATGATTTGATCACGTAGTTGCCTTCTAAGTGGCCTCGTCTTGTAACGTCGAGTTGAAAAACACCCGTCGCATGCTAATGCTTAGTGTAAGACTGCCCTCCTTTTATCACAATTATCAAATTACTTGCCGGGAAACAACGCCAATGAAGCATCAACCTCTGCACGCCTGTTACCCCTCTTCATCAAACGTTCTTCATTTGTCCATCTTATGTAACGTACTCCAAGATGCACGCGAACCTAGCGGTGACATTGAAAAATGAGACCACAACCTTGAATTTACACGCTTAAAGATATGCGGATTGCTTGTCGCAATTGCTTATATTTATGCGATTAACTGTAAATTAATTGTCTTAACGAGGATAAAGGGAAGTAAACGGAAAAACGTTCCGTTATTTTTACTAAATACGTGATGATAGAGCACCTTATGACCGTGTATGAGTAACGTGCTGATACGTAGTATATACCGGGTTCATATATCATGCTGTATGCAAATATGCGCGACTGGGGGTGCGCACAAAGGTGTTGCTGAAAATACAAGCCTTCTGGGATGTAAGGCTGTGTCGATTGGTAAGTAGTAACCGACGTTTCGAAAGCAACATGATTCACTTATCTTTCTTTGTGCTAAGATGGTTCCAAGGGTTATCATTATCTCATGCCATCACATGATATTTTCTAAGTCATTACTATTCAGGCACGCGATATTAATTCGTATGTTTATGGAATTTGCAGGAAAACATATTACATCCAAATATTCGTTATGTATCGAGGGGAACTGAAACCATATCATCCCTCTGTACCATAATAAAGCCGCCTCACACCTCCTGGCTATTCGGACAAGCAGTTCTGCTTACTTAACCTTTTAAAGCCTGGCGGTAACTTCACATACGACCATGTTTAACGTTAAAAAACTCTACGTGGTTCCCACATTGCGTTTATGTGTTTTGTACGGATCTCAGCACAAACAGCAACTTTTGCCTTATAAAACATTAACAGATTGGTTTTTATAACCGAAGTGTGGAGTGTTTACAGCGCGGTACGCACTGAGTCCTTATATAAAACAGGTACGCTTCGTCTTTAAAGGGTTAATGACAACAGTATTTTCGGCCTCTCCCGTTTACTTTATAACTCCATCTGGGCGACAATGCCCGTCTGTTTTATATTGCCTACAGTGATCTGTTCTTACTGCTACTTCTACGCCGTCATGTATTTTTTAAAGCAGTCTGTGCCACGATGCCTAGCAACAGTTTCATGCAAAAAGCGGTCGCATTGCGGCGCAGCGGCCACACATAATAGAAAGGATGTGTGATGTCACATCCTTTGTCGCACTTTCGGTCAGCAGTAATGCAGTACATGTGACTGTCAATAGAAACAGGCAATTCGATCATTTTTGTGCAGTTTGATATAAGAAAGAAACGGGCGAAGGATGGGCGTTTGTCAACTCACAGGTCTCCAAGGAAAGTGAATAATTCTGTAAGGAATGTCGTTAGATATTATGTTGGTATTAATCTATAAGATTTCGTGACGTATGAGTTTTGTTAAATTATTAAATCTTCATTTAAGTCCGACGTATTTTTTTTCCAGAACCATTAACGGGGGTAATGGAAATGTACATAATATTATATCACTTCGTTTTATCAGTACTGTGAATTGTCACTAATTAAAGGCAGTGTATACGCTACTGAAATACCTACTATGCCTGTTTAAATCAGTTTAAGATCCATGTGTTTTCTGTTAACAAACACAGTGTATTGACTACCTTTTCATTACTCAGTATTTGCCCTAACGATGTTCCTTTCTCCGTATGCTGTAACCTCTGTTCAAATACAAACCCCTGGACAGTATGCAAGACCAATTGTGATTGAGAACTTTAAATATATTTGCAAATTTCTAAAAGTAATATTTTTCTGGAAAACATAAAATTATATTCGGTATGTCTGCCTTCTCTTATTGGTATTTTATTTCAGTTAACAAACAAGCACAAGTTTTCTCATGATTCAGACTATACCTTCTTGCTGCATTTTTCTTTCCTTCCACGATTACTGAGTGATATCAATGTTATTCTGGTAGACTGCTTGTGTGTTACCTCTTGGCAACTTAAGAATTTAAAGTAGTTATTAATAAGAACCCCGTCTTGTGGCCGCTATTGGAATGTAGGTCCGTGCGCGGCAGTGTAGCGTTGTGTATGTCCCGGCTTGTTTCGTTCATCCCGAACAGGACCCGTGACTTCCGATTCGTCGCTTCCCACTTGACCAGTTCGCTCGTTGGCACTGTTGGTGGTATTGATTTTAGGAAACCATAAATTACTGCCTTGATATGGTCTGTAATGGCATACTTATTGTAACAAATTTCGTGGAAATCATCCAAATGGTGCAAAACCGTAAGTGTGGGACACTCAGATGTGCTGGTGGTATCATACCCAGTTTTATTTTTGATGAAGGCAAGCAGGCTTGAGTAATTTGTGTCAGTATTAACATAAAGTATTGAGATACGATAAAAGGCTAACAGGTCAGGCGGTTGGGATATAAGAGAGTTACTACTATGAAAAAAGCAAGATGAACATAACACATGCAGACATTACGTTTGAAATCTCATCATTAATAGATTACTTTTTTGCATGAAGTTTTCATGTTTCAGCCTAAAAGTTTACGTTATTAACTAAAATAGACTGAATTATTTATTTCTAAACAAAGAGCATTTAACATATCCCAGTATCTATTTGAGTGGTATAATCTACATTGCACTGAATTCTAACAGGCCCATTCTGTTTCTCTTGAAGTCATGTAAACAAACTGGCGTTCTCAAAGGAATCCATAAAACACTGTTACTTCAGTACGCAAGGGCCGCATACATAAGTGCAATGTAAACACGTGGACCTTTCTTTCTCTCTCCGTCTACACACACACGCGCACGTGCGCGGGCGTCGAACTCGGTTATAACGTCATAAAAGGGACTGAATATTTTGTGTCGTTATCACCGAGGAGTATAATGTCGTGGTTAACAGTGACGAGATAATACGTACCGCAGAATATCCGACTTTATAGACAAGGTGTCGTATAAACCAACGTCGTTATAACCGGATTCTACAGTATATATATTCGAACGTAAATTTTGTTATAGGAAACATAGATTGTGAGAAATTCATTTATTCATTAAAAAACTGAAGTCGCTATTGCAGCAGTGAAAGGAGAAAATAGATACGTTTAAAAATCAGCAGGTTCACCTATGTATTCGTAAAAAGTGAATAAACTGGTGAAGTTGCGTAGGTATAAGAACATTTATTAAAAAACTATGCTTCGTAAGCAATGATTTCCGCATTTAAAATTCCCTCTGTGTTGTATTGCTTGGGAATTTTTTAAAAATTCACAACACGAAATGACAAACGTTTCTGACAGATTTATTGACATGGAGCGTCTTTGTACTACATATTAAAAAGGTAATTAATGTTTATTGGCTTATAAATACTGACACTTTTTTGTATTATAAATTGTGACGTTACATATTTTGTACAAATACAATTAAGTTCTGTGTATGAAAGATGTGAAGATTGTCATGGATAGTGGTTCTAATCGGTTCACATCTGAGCTGCACCGGAAGAATTGTTCGTATTTTGTTCACTATAGAATCAAATATTATAGATAAGAAACTCATTCCTAAATTTGCAAATTAGTACCCTATGATATGCGCGTATTTGCTTTACAGGTATGCATTCATGAGTAGTATAATAAAGCAAGCAATGCTGTCGATATCCGAACAAAGGTTATCACCGAATGCGAAGAGACCGCTACCTCTCACAGATATTATCAAGGCCAACTCGTACACAACATGACATCACAAGCACCAAGTTTCATAGAACTCCCGATATGTTTCGGTGTGAATTCACACTACCTTCACGGGAACACGTATGTTCCCCTGAAGATGGTGTCAGTTCGGCAATGTAACCTCTGGACAACAGTGTTTTAACGAACATTAAAATAACCAGGCTAGTGTTACCTTACGTGTTTTTAAGTGTTCTTTATGTTTCGCTGAAGATGGTGTGAATTCACATCGAAACATGTAGGGAGTTCTGTGAAACTTGGTGTATTGTGATTTGAATTGTGTACGAGTTGGTCCTGATGGTATATTTGAAATCATACGTACGCGGTATGGACAGTTCGAAATAGACAACTACATCATTTTAATTACGCGTTAGCTGTACAGTGCAATATGGTACCAATTTCTAACGTATAGAGGCGTATTATTGTAAAATCCCGAGTAGTCCTGTCACTATAACGAAAATATTGCTTTTCCAGGGACGTGTTTTGCAAATATTGAAGCATGAACCCGATTACAAACATGCAAACGTACGTCATGGTTCCTAGATATAAGACATGAACTTAAATAAATCTGCACCCTTGCCATTTCATGCAAATTTTTAGTTATATTCTAATGGAAAATATTTAGATTTCCGTGCAATAAAAACATTACGGTCTAATAATAATAGAATTCGTAGAGCGGTTGAAAGTGCCCGAAGAGTGCCAAGTCTTTCAGTGCTCGTTCGTCGGTCATTACGAACATAGCTTCCTTCCAATGGCGGGAACATCCAAGACTCAAGCCATCCCTGACAGACAGAGAGAATCATATTTTCAGTCTAAAGTAAAATAAATAAACGAAATAAAATAAAATAAAATAAAATTTGATCCGGAAAGTTCACCCAAAAGCTCTGTAGACAGTGTGGATGAAAAAGATGATTAAATATTTGAGAAAGATTAAAAAAAGAAGTTAAATGATTCACTTAATAAACTAAGGCTTTGTGAAGTTTTATGTAAATTTACGAAAAACAAATGTGCTCGCCGTTCAAACACCCGACGCGGCTGCTAGTTCGAGAATATACTAATAAAGCCGGACAGATTTTTCGACATGCATAACCTGGTTTTTCGTACATCTGCGAAATAAGAATGCTGTAGCTCCTTGAAGAAGAACTTCGAGGATGCAGGTTGCATAGGTTACTACTGCCTGGCAACTTCTGGCGATTCATTATAGAGGTAATTACTTTCGAGACGCTGTTGGTGATCCTGCGGTATAGTTCTCTGTTAGTTAGTTTTATTTGCGATTTTGTAACTTACAGTTCTGTTTTAATGACAGTTGATCTTTCTACGTATAATTATTTGATACTTTCAACATACAATGTAGAGGTAATTAAAAAAAACTACTGTCATCTAAAGTTTATTGAGCATTTGTCGAATGGTACTTTTAAAAACGAAATATTTAAGTTGCAGTTCGTCAGTGCCAGTATGATTGATATTTTTACGAATTCTGAATTTTAAAATACAGTCTTAAGTTGTCTGAAACTTTAAATGTGTGATCAGGAAATGCACTGTCCAAATACAGTATACAGTACATTGGTAGTTTCGCCTGGGTGCATATATTCCACACTCCAGTTTTGCCGAATACATTTTGCCTTTTCTTACACTAATAAAATTAACACATTTATGAAGAAGCGTTTCTCTTTGCTGCACGCCTTCTAAAAATTATGTAACCGACAATGACTACGATAACAACTCCTAGAAGAACACCGCCAACAGCAATGGGAATTGTTTGATCCGTACTGTCGCTGTAGTCGCTGATGCTGGTTCCGTTTCCCGCGTTGCTGTTTTCCTTCTTCAGAAATTCGTGGAGTGGTTGAAAGTACTCGAGAATTGCCGACCCTCCGAGCTGTCGTTCGCCGGTCATTACCTCCAGAGCATCCTGCCAGTGGCGGGAACTTCCAAGCTTCAAGCCATCACTGACAGACAGAACCACACTTTTAATCGGCGAAAGTATTTTACTAAACGGATTGGTAAAATAAAATATGATAATTTGATCCGGAATGATTCTTACAAAAAACTTAGCGTATGTAGATGATGAAGAATAAATGTTTGAGAAGTGATAATAAAGAGAATGGCGAATTAAGCGCAATAAATTGCGGCCTTTTGAGGATTTCTGTAAAGATAGAAGACAATAAATATATGACAACCTGTTTCAACAGACCTTCCAAGTCCTCTCAAGATCTTATGAACACAAAAGCTGTACTTATTTTATGCTTAGTTGGCACACTTGTGTATTGTGCTTAAGGTATGGTTGTGCGTACGTAACACGTAGAATTATGATCCCATAGGCCTAAGCGTGTAGCTTTAGAACGGTTTTGTTATTGTTCGTTGTATAGTTTAAAAATGGAAAGCAGAACTACAGGTCTTTCCCACCTCAAAAGTTGTCCGGCTTCCTTGGATCTGTAGATATCACACTTATGTAGAGGTTTGCTAGCGTTGTTAGGTTCGTACTGCCCAGCAGCCAAGCACAGCGCCTTGTGGATTTGAAATTGCAGGATGTGTGCCACGAAGTATCTGTAAAATTATGTAGATTTCAAGCTTCTGTGTAAAAACAAATTGTTCAGATATGACAACGTATCAGTGATAAGCTGCTCAGCCTGTTAAATTCCGTGTTGCCAGATAATTTTGGGTTGGAAGAATATAGCTGAGTTTTGTGTAATTTTCCACTTCAGGCTTAAATTGTCCACTTTAGTCTTGTGGACAGAGTGAATATTTTGCTCATTTTCTGAGGCGATCGTAATGCACATAATGTTTCGGTAGCTGAATCTCTAATTATTTCCCTTTTTACATGAGTTACGCCCTACAGAAGGACGTAGATTGTGGTATTTGAAAACGGGCGTTCGTAAGAGAATATTGTGGATTGAAGACAGAGAAAGTAATATCAGAATGGAACGATCTACAGAATTTGTACTCTTTTCTTAGTATCGGAAAATATTACATCCTTACAAAGAACTTCTCTAATACTTTACGAAACTGCAACAATCTACAAAAACCCAAAGCCATAGACTAACACTGCAGTGCTCTAGCAACATGCTGGTTGTTTATCATTGTTTAATGTAGCGTATATGTAACGTACCTATAAGTATCATAAATTACTGTCTTTTCAGTAAACGTAACTGTCTTTAACGGACTCGTTGTGAAGGTAATGCAACCAATGTCTCCAAGATTCATTATTTTTCAACTTATCTCCTGATCACAGAAACAAGCTATGAGGACGTGGAGTGGATTAAACTGGCTGAAGATGGGTTAAATTTGTGGGCTTTTGTAAATAAGAGAAAAGCTTTCGGGTTTCTTAGAGGGTCAGAAATTTATTAACCAGCTGAGCGACTATTAGCGTCTTAAGAAGGACTCTGCCCCATGAAATGGGATAGATAAAGAGTAAAGCAGGTCCGTTACATAATATAAATAATATTTTTATGATATAAACCTAATTTTATTAAATTTAGAAACCAACACATATGACGGATTGCCAAAAAGTTTACGGCTTGCTGCAGACGAACACAGCAGCACGTGTGACGGGAAGCCACGGACTCTTTTTCAGAGTGCTAAACTAAGAAAAACTGCTACATACGAACTGAGGTATTCGCTCTTCTGGGACATTATGCAGCGCGGTTTGGTAGTTAGTAGCTAATGGTTACTGACTACCAGCCAACGGTGGGTAGCATCCCAGAAGAATGAAGACCTCAGCTACACTCCAACGAAGCCTGGTATCTCGCATACGTAGGAATTTAACACATAAGAGAAGGCAATGAAGGTAGATGAAGCAAAATCGAAGAGTGAAGAATACTGGGAAGGAATGTGTCAGAAAGTGTGAGATAGAAACTTGTAAATTTGGAAAGAACGTAGCAGTGGGTTAGAGGTGAGGTGTGGAATATGTGGATGTGAAGGTAGATGAAAAGATGGTGAGCGTGAAGAGTGAAGAGTGAAGAGTGAAGAAGAGAGAAGAGTATAAGGTTGTTACTTACGAGATGTATTGCGAGCTAGCTGGCACGTGATATTTTGCTCCGGGATCGAAGTCTGCTTCCGACCGCGGCACTGGCGCCTTCACTTTTTGGATATTTTCCCTGTCAACACACATGGCAACTGCACTTTAGTACACGTCCAACTTGCGACACAGATGAAAGGAGTAGTGTTGATATTTTGTGGGAGGGTACGAGTGTAACAACGGAGGTTATTTATCTAGTTCCCTATTTTAATGTACTAAAACTTAGCTGTCTTTCATGAGCTGGGTATATTGTTAGGATGAAAGCGAGCAAGGCATACAAAGCGTTAGTAGGAAATCATTTATAAACGCCTGTTTGGAATACGAAAATGGAAATGGGAGAACGTGTAAGATGGATTTCAGAGAGACTTGTGAGGACGAATAGAGGAAGGTACTGATTTAGGAAATCCAGTGACGGGCCTTCGCACTAGAGATGTGCGTTCTGCTACGTGCTGTATGTGTAGTTACGTGCAACCCACTTGTACCTTCCGTATCTTAGGCGTTTCAAATTGGGCTCACACAGTTCTCTTTATCTCACGAATAACGAAGCCGTCAGCATGGTGGCCAGTTCCTCTCAGGGGTTCTGAACTGAAAAAATCATAGCGTGGCTTCGGACGACAGAAAGTAATTAAAATGATAATCAAACGCGTTTCTGAATGTGTGTGGATATGAATGTGCAGTCCACAGTATGGTACCGACCTTGGCCTTGGCCGCTGTAGTCAGCGTACGTGCCTGCTGTCCTTGAAAGTGACAGAAGTATTTCTCACCTAAGTTCCCACCAGTGAGCGTTCCATTGTGATTCGTTGATTTTTCCGCTGAAGACGTCCCAGCGCCACATATCGATCAGGAGGCCAAATGGAAGAAAGGCAACCTGTGTAAGAGAAGCAACACAATAATACATCCTGTTGCCAATAACAAACGCTAACACTAACACTGGAAATAAATAGATCAGTGTATTCATGTAACCTAAACACATAAATATTAAAGTATAAAAAGTTATATTTTTGCCTGATTTATGTATGTGTGAAAAATTTATCTCTCACTTTAAGGGAAGAACATCGTGTTCGAGAAGAGAATGCCCTGGAAGATAATTGGGCCCAAGAAGGAGAAAGTAACAATAGGCTGGAAAAAGATGCAACTTTCGATGTTTGTAAATGGCTAGCACATTCCTGCAGAATGCTGGGAAATTAAGTTTCAAAGGTGTTTTCTTAATGTAAGCTGAAGAGGAGGAGTGCCACCAAATTCGCGAAGAGTTTATAACAAGTCTTTGTAAGCAACGGAGACAAGTTCATTCGTCACAATAATGCCTTCTACAGCTCTGCAATCTACAGTGTTTGCAAAATAATCACGAAATGTCACCCGTCGAGGCCCATATATTACAGAAGATCCTTCCTTTCATAATTGAGTACTGGATAATATTTTTAATATACTTTAAGATATATTATTTTAATGTTTTTGTTCTGGTTTCGGCTGTCGCAACACGATAGTAATGTAAGATTGATATCTGAATCACGTAGGAACAAAAGTGTTGTGTTGTATGTAGGCATTCTTTGTGCATGTATTTTGTACGTGCCTGATGATGGGCTTTGGTAAAAACCGAAACGTGGCGCGGTATAATATATGGTAGAATACTACTGAATATATTCGTGATTGACTGCTCCTTTTCCTATATTTATTATTATTATTATTATTATTATTATTACGGATGTAATGATCATATAATATACGTAAATTTGAAACGTTAATATGCTTGGCAGGTACAAATAAAAAATGCGTCTGTCTGTCGGTGTGTCTCTCTCTCGCAATACCTTCTGCAGCGCAATCTGCATGAGCGCATTAATACTGTCTTCTTCTGTGTCCGCATAATTCTCCAGAAGTCCAACCTTCTCCAAGTGCTGTGGCGTGGACACTGAGAGGGCGATGGTGTCACCCACAGCCTCGTGGAAACCTGTAGTATCGAACATCACCTTTGTACATGGAGTAATAAACGGTAAAGCGTCAAAAACAACTTCAGTTTTCCAGTATCTGCTAAATACAGATTTAGGTTTCCATATAAAGTCATTTACACCGTGTGCTGTAAAACATTTCCCTTTGGTTTTATTCTCATTCGATATTACGTATTACGATCAAATATCTTAAGGTGACCAGTCACGTCAGCTTGGTGTGTCTAATCGGCCGAGAAGTTTCTATCGTTTCTTGTCTCCCTGAAACTTTCACGTGTTTGTGATCAGAAAGGCGTGATCGATTGAGGGAAGTGACCTTTTTAATTAGATACAAGCATTTCCCTTACAACTGAAGGAAGCCACGGAAAACCTCAGTACGTGTAGCTGGTGAGTTGGCTGCGTTTTATGGACAGCCTAGACTGGCTCGCTTAACTTTGATCGCTTGCATTTAAGGCCATGGGTTTCTGGCAGCCCGTAATCTGCACACGTGCCTTCCAAGATGCCAAATTAAAGGTTTCATCGCAACAGTTAACAATCATTGCGATCGTTCGCGTTCCAAACATCCATCCAATGAAAGTTTTCCGCCCGAAGGACTAATTGCCAGACAGAAGTTTCCTCCCGCCTGTAAAAGTAGTCCTTAGTATGCACATGTAGACCAAAAAGAATTAGCGCGAACCCATCTCTTTTTATAATTATAAGGCACATTTTAGGCGCGTTCACAAAATCAGGAAAAGCAACTGTTAATTTCGTCATATCTGTCGGTCCGCATGGAACAACGCGGCTTCCGCTGGACAGATCTTCATAAAATTTGATGTTTGAGTATTTTTCGAAAATCTGCCGAGAAAAGTGAAGTTTCATTAGAGTCCGATAAGAATAGCGGTTACTTTACATGATGATCCACGTACATTTATGATCATATCTCGCTGAATTATTCTTAGAATGAGACATGCCTGAGACAGAACTTGTAGAGACAATCAAAACACACATTTTGTGTTCAGTAGCTTTTTTCGGAAAGTTGTGCCATTTATGAGATAATTTGGAAAAATGTAGTTGATCCAGAGAGGCCACGGATGACAACATAATGCGGCGCAGGAAAGTTGCGATTTGCGTGCCGGATAACTGAGGCAAGAATACAGTCAGACGTTACATTTAATACTTACTGAGTCATAATTAATTCCTTCTGATCTCATAAAATGTTTTACGGCAACACAACTGAGAAACTGCGCAGCGACTTACCCCTTATTACGATCTGTTCCGCCGACATATATTTACCATAAAAGCATTGTTGTACAACAGCCAACATTTTTAATACCTAACAGTGACATGTAGCTCAACAACACACAAAATGCATTGTTGTGTTTCCATTGCTACAGTGATTACGCGAGCTTGCCACAGTGTTAGGTTATACGTACATTGCTTACCTGGACACATTCCAGCTGTGCTTCCTTAAGCCGGAATCGTTTAAGCTGATAAGGGAGACGCACTTTTTTCGCGTTAGTTAGGTTTATGGTTGGTGGTTGGTCCTCACTGGAACGTCGTCAACTTGGAAGTAATTCTTTCAGTCCACAATAGTAAGGCAGCATGTTCCTCCGAAACGTCTGTATCAACCTACACCGCACTGTATCAAAACCCAGAATACTGCAGTCTGAGTTCTATTCAATCTATGACGTGGATACGAATTTAGAATTCTCACTGTTAGTTTGTCTTAACTTTCTAGACTGTGGGTATAGAAGATTTCAGGATTTCATTTCACGTCAGTCCAGTTGTGGGCTAATGGTGGTGTGTATTACAGGGTGCACAAACCTCGGGCGCCAGCTCGCCATGGCGACTGATTTTTATACGGTAGCGTCTAATATTTATGGATCCCAAGTATGGAACGTGATTCACGTCACCCTTCTGGCGCCTAGAATTTTGACGTGCGTCTTAGATGTTTGGAAATTTTATGCGCCCTCGGTGTAACGTAGGGTGTCCTGGCGGTGTATGCGAATTCCGTACTAACTCAATCTTCAAGGCGACGATTTGGTATAAACCACGAAATGTCGAAGCAAAATTGTTTGTAAAAATGCGTTGATAGGCGTAAGTGTATGTACTTCAGTCACATGTAAAGCTGGCAATGTTTAAGATAACGCAACTTGCGTGTTCCATTTTCATTTCGTATTTAACAGATAGACCTAATCTTCTCCCGAGCAGTGGCGGAGAAAACCGAAGTCGTCGTTTATCGAAAATACCCATTCGAATCTTCCTCCTGCCTCGGTTTCATGCTCCGTTGCCTATAAATGTATATGTGTAAACGCGCTTCATTAAACAAAATTGTCGGTGGGCCTATGCAGATCTGCTGTGTTATAGCCACAAGTGTTCACAGCAGAACTGTTACACTTCTTCTTCACCGCGACAGCCCTTTTAAAAGTCCAATTCGTCGTCATCCATCCACCTTAATCGAGGTATTCCTTTTTTTTTTTTCCTCTCCTTCCTCCCAGTTTACCTTGCATTGACGTCTTTAATGTCCTTTCACCATCCATTTGGCCAAACCATTTCAGCCTGCGTACTTTAATGAGTTACAATATCTGCAGATTTAAATTTGTTTAAAATTTCTCGATTCGCTTTTGTTCCCCAGTAACCATTCTCATATGTTGGCCCATGGTATTTTCTCTTACACATCTCTTACCAAAAATGCGTACCTGGATTTGCTCCGGTCCGTAGAGCGTACGGCTGATCCTTGTACTGGATGTAATACTGGATGTGGCCCATCTCATGGTGGATGGTCACGAAGTCTTCCATATTCACTTTGGTGCACATCTTGATCCTGTTTAAATATGTTTAAATAACGTGTTTGCTTTATTTATAAAATTCTAAGGTCTATTATAGTTCTTCGGTTGAATGTTGAATGTGTTTTTCTGGGTTATGATGTCATGTGCAGGATTACAAGGCGTCATAACACAGAAGACCAGAATAGTTTGTACATTTTGTCAGCGCGAAATCGTAAAATCTCCTGTTTTAGGTAAATAGCACATCAACCAACTTATGCACTTCATAAAATAAATTCAGAGGCAAGTGTAAAACTCCTACATGTTTCGGCACTGGGATGCTATCATTAGGGAGTTATTCTGAGCAAAGGAATACAAGGCCAGCAGGCTTATGTAGGTGTTGTTTCGCCCTTATTAACCCTTTAAAGACGAAGCGTGTCTTTTATATAAGGACTAGTGCCTACCGCGCTGTAAACACTCTCCACTTCGGTTATAAAAACCAGTCTCTTAATGTTTTATAAGGCAAAAGTTGCTGTTTGTTCTGAGATCCGTACAAAACACATAAACGCAATGTGGGCACCACGTAGAAATTTTTAATGTTAAACCTGGTCGTATGTAAAGTTACCGCTTGGCTTTAAAAGGTTAAAATGATTAAAATATTAAAGTTCTAAAACACACAAAGTTACTAATCATAAAATTACGATGTTGTAAATTTTAAATTTTAAAGTGAGCCGTGCCAGGTAAAAGCTTCCAGTTGTTTACACTCAGTATTGAGCATGCATACAAGCGTCTGTCTCGGTCTATTATGATTGAAGGGTTTTCGTCCTGCTAGAGTGTGTGAAGTGTCTCGCGTTAGGCGGTGTGGTATGCTCTTGTGTTAGGTTTCGAAAACATTTTTGCGGGAAGACACAGTGATTGTGCTAGTACATATTTTGATTGTGAAGGAATAAACACCTGAACGGATATAATAAAAGGGGATTACTCAGGGGACATGAGAAAATAAACACGCGTTGCGCAGTTGGTTAAGGCACTGCGCTACAAGCCAGAAGTTCGCGGGTTCGATTGCCGATGGTGTCAATGGAATTTTTCGCTGACATAATTTTCTCGGTCGCTCTATGGCCCTGGGGTCGACTCAGCCTCTAACAGAAAGGAGTACCAGGAATATTTCCTGGGGGGGGGGGGGGGGTAAATGTGGCCGGTGCGTGAGGCTGACCTTACCACCTTCATGTCCCGAATGTCTTGAAATCTGGGGGCCTCAACCTCCTGGAACTGTCAGGGCTTGTATAGGGATTGCTTTACCTTTATTTGCATTATCTCTTGGCGAACATTCTGTCATGGCTGGCTCATAGTCCAAATAAAATATGTCGTGCCCGGTACTCACCTGAAGTCACGCCTGTCACAGAAGTCCCACGCTGAAGCATGGCAGACCACAACTCTTCCGTCCGTAGGTTTCTCTATCAGAGCCAGCGTTTCGTTGTACGACATACTGTTTTCTGGCAGGCCGAGAGACTGATAGAACTCGTCTGATGTTTCGAACATCCGACGAGCAGTGTAACCCTGTCACGATTACAGACCAAAAAATTATCATACGTTCAAATTTACTACGTCAAGACATTTTTTAACTTTAAATAGCCTTAGACACCCATAGATTTTAAAACTCAAAGACGACGTCAGGAATAGGGCCTAATCTCCTGAAATACTGATCTAAAGTCTTGGAACAGGCTCTGTATTTTAAGTTGCATATCGTGCTACCAAGTACTGTCTTTATGTGGGTACACAGAGTTAAGTTTATTTAACATAAATAAATAAAACAGGACTTTGACATCTGAAGTGTGAGACATCAATAGAATATTTCAAACGTGAGGAAGCATGAAGTGTCAGAATTTTAAATTAGGTTAATAATACGCATTTGATGATGGTAAATTTATAACGTCAAATCAAATTGTATCTGTCATAGGCTTTGCCGATTGTGGCGTTTTGTAAGTTAAGTTTTTTAATTCACTTTCTGGTTAAAAACCGAATAATTTATATATAACAATAATACAGTCACGTTAGAGACGATGTACAGCTTACATGGCTATTTATTGCAGTTTTGGG
>BLKM01000137.1:777967-940562 GCA_013340265.1 Coptotermes formosanus
GACACGCAGATGGATGAGACCGTTTTTCCGAATTATACACAGAGAGGTGCTGCTACGGTTGTATGCAGATAATCGCGTTGCAGTGGTTATACTGCACTTTTAGGTATCGGGACAGTTCTGCTGCACGTTCAGAGTTTACCAAACCAGCGATTTACTTTTCCTCTTGTGCGCAGACAGATGCCATCATTCTGTTTTGAATTTGTAATCTTACACCTAAGTATCGGCAAAGCCATGAGATAGTCGCTTCTGTCTGAAGGTGCAGATGGCAAGGACTTCAGAAACGCAGGCCGTGCACCGCATATCTACACGGTATCACAGTGACAAACAAGGTAAATATCGGTGCATCCTATGTTGATTGAAAAGCGATATTTCTGCGGTGTGCAGCACTTGCTGTATCAAAATTTTACGGGTAAGACAAGATCACACATTTTTAACACACGAACAACACTATCTTATACCTTGTAACGCCGTGTAGTTTGGTATACATTTGCCAACATTTCGGATGATCCTAGTCCCTCAACCTGAAGGTGGAGACTCCTCCAAATGTCTCATAAATTTCTGCTAGATAACGTAACGTCGCTTTCCATACACTCTGCTGTGACAACAGCATATCTCACGCCGTGAACAATTTATTGCATCTTAATGCAGTCCGGACTTTACTCTTTACAGAATGGAAACAACATCCGGTAGAGGATGGTAACTCACCTGATCGTTGAGGCTCTTGGTGACGTCCACTCCGGTAGCATTTGGAAAGGGCTGGACGATGTCAAAGATGTTCTCCCAGCTCTGAGCCCACATGTTGCCTGCAACAGCAGCAGAGTGGGTGAGCTTTCCATGAAGTTATCACTAGCAATTATAGTAGTTTTATAAAAATAATAATATTATAGTAATTACATTTTGCAGCATTGGTTTTAATTCCTCATTCTATGTTACCTAGTTATTCTGTCCATCTTTTTTCTCCGGGAGTTCAGTATCTTCTTGCCCCAATCTCAACTTATTTCTCTTTGAAATTATTCTGATTTGGCCGTGTGACGAACTTAGAGTCATAAGCAATAGGACACCATCTACATACACTAGAGAATTGAAGTGGATCTTCTGTTATTTGTATAATTTATACAATATTGCGTTTTAAGGCATATATGATAAAATGTGAAGCGAACAGTAATTTCAGAAGCTGTATGTAAATGATTTCCCAGATGATGGCCGAGCAAAGGTCGAAGCACATTGGAAATTATATTGTAAATGAATAAAGGGAGTTTGATATAAATTTTTTTTTAGTATACAGGAAATGTGTTTTATGAATTATTACTTCGTATTGTGTTTGTCCTCTTCCGTAATGTATACGTATTATAATAGATTCTTTTGTCTGTGTTCATTTCACAGATAATATTTGAAACAATCCTTCCCATATGTTTGTATTTAATTGTTATTCTAGTCGTAATGTTTATTAAGGGTAGCAGGAACTTAGTTTTAATTTTTTCTGTTCCTTCTGTTTCCGTTTTCTTCAATAACCAGGCCTCATCTTGGCGATATAACATCGCTGTTGGTGGTATTCTGATTTTACCTGATAATATTTTTTAAAATTATTATTATTTTGTTCAATGTTTTTGTGTATTTGTATTGTTTTTGTGTTGTACTTTATTCCTGTGCTGGCTTTATAATTTCGCACTTGTGCTGTTGCTCCTAATGTTAATGAATACATATTGAATTGAACAGGATTAAGTTGAATAACTGCAGTTGATGTTCTTGTAACATTGTAATGTTATTTTCACATCTCTTGTGGGGTGTGAGCTGTGGTATCGTAAATGGGTAAAAAGATAAAGTTGTCCCTCTACGCACCATCAAGGCTTGTAAGGGAGTGGAGGTGAGCGGCCAGTTTCACGCTTCGGCCGCTTTACTCCTAGGCAAAGAGCCCCAGGTACTAATTTGATACTCGCAGGAGTGTGTGGGTGGGTTCCAGAGCCAGTTTGGACTTTTGGAGGAGAGAAAACTGTCTTGCTACTACCGGGCTTGGAACCCAAGATTTTCCAGCCCGTAGATTACTCACTGTACAGAGTACGCTATCCTAAGAAACAGTTACATGTGAATAGATTGTTTTTTTTTCATTCTGAAACGCATTCGGCAGTCCCCTACGCATTATATAGTAGAGTAAATATTGCATTACGTTTAGACTTCCACCTATGTACGACTTTTTATTTTTTTACGTTTGTAAGTTCTTGTTCAGTATACTCCTAAAGTGTCCCTTGTCGGTTTTGTTTTTCCTAAAAGATGCTGCGTCAATCTAGTGAATGGAAGCAAGCTATCAAGTGTCATTTTAAGTCACTTTCCCTAAACAAAATGTAGATGCAGCTGAATTTTACGATAATATTGAAGCGTATGGATCTTTGTGGTTATGTAGTTGTTTTCTGTATGTTCTGTTTCGGCTTGGAATCTTGTTCTGCAAACCAACTGTCCTGAAGTATGTTCATTAAGAAACTCGTCAGACCCTTTAAACAAACTCTGGGATAGTACGTCAAACAGATGACGATAACTTTCCTTCCAGTTCAAAGGTAATCTTCAGATTGGACGAGACGTAGCCTGTGTAGTAGCAAAATCACCGTTAAGTAAACCAAGAATCGCTTCTGCTTGGTGTTTTGGAGGTTAGGTTAGGTGTGTGGCATATAGACTTCGAGACTAATCGACTTTTCATGAATTACCCAGTCCCTTAATATGAATGTTACGTATTACCATAAAGGATGCCACATTTGCTACATTATGCGTCATATGCAAGTCACAGATGATAGTACAGTTCAACGCTACATAAAATTACTTGTTGAAAAGTATCGCTAAATAAATAAAGTAATTGCAAAAGACTTAATTTCAGTAAGACTTGCGAACTTCAGTAACAGTCACCTTACACTCATAGGCGTGCTTAGTTGTGTCCAAACTCACTGGTCCTTGGAGCAAAATGTTGAGTAGACAAATGGAAAAGAAGGCACTAGCGAGGCACATAATGGACGTGTACAGAAAGAACAAAACGAACCTAGGATATGCGCTGGGATGAGGTCGTCATCGCCAATCTTGTCCCCGTACACTTTCTTCAGCTTGTTTTTAACATACGTATGTAGTTCCAGATACAGTGGCTCCACCTCCTTCCACAGGTTCTCCATGTCTTCCACAAAAGTTTCAGTCTCAAAATCGCTCCGCCACATCTCCCCGTTGTCACTGAAGCCTGCAACACAAACAGCGGCTGATAGTCTGAGAAAAGTGTACTTTCCTCGTAAATAATAATAATAATAATAATAATAATAATAATAATTGTTATACCGTCGTCATCCTAATTACTCTATGTGTAAAGTGAAATTGACAGGAGAAGTGCCTACAGGGTTTTGGTGGGGAGACCGCTTAGAAGAACTAAGCCTACATGGGAGAATATTATTAAAATGGATCTGTAAGAAGTGGGTTGGGGAAGCACGGACTGGATCGCTCTGGCTCAAGACAGGGATAAGTAGCGGGCGCTTGTGAATGCGGTAATGAACCTTCGGGTTCCATGAAATGTGTGTGATTTCTTGACTAGCGGAGGAACTGTTAGCTTCTCAGGAAGGACTTTGTTCCATGGAGTTGTAAGTAGCAAAGTGATATTTCAATATTGCTGACACCAATTGGAAACAACCCTGAACTCCTCGTAGTCCCATCCACTTCCCCGTCTATAACGACTCTTCCTACGACATAATATCCATCTTGATGTTACCTTCCGATTTTCTTCTCGGGGCTGCAAGTAGGCGCTCGCCAACAGGTTTCCACTCATGATGCTGCAGGTTTTGTTGTTATTGCATCGTAGTGATCATTATTCTGAAGGGCAATTGGCCTAATGATGGAAAATTCCCCGTTACAATTGAACGGCGTATTCTTGTTTAGTACGTTTATTCATCGTCTCCTTGCTTCCTTTCCGTTATTCCCTCCATACCTTTGTCTCTTCCTCTAAAATTCTTATCTATAGTACGTAAAATTATTAAGTTACACTTTTTTCTTCATAAGGCATGCTGTTTCGAACACAGAACTGCCGCTTGTGTAAATACGTGGACACGACATATTTCGATCGAAATAGCGTGAGAACTGCAGAATCATCATAAGGAATCTCCCTTTATGAAGGTGTGTGTGTGTGTATACGTATGTTTGTATGTGTGTGTGTATGTATGTATGTATGTATGTATGTATGTATGTATGTATGTATGTATGTATACTCACAATCACGATTATTCCAAAAATCATCTTTTTATCACAAACACGAGTGCTTTTTCCGAGATCACTCTGTAGTGTTGTCGTACAAGATGCATTTACGTGTTTACGTAGACAGATATGCAGGCGTACATGTGTACCTAGAAGGTTGAAGCTTTTAATAGAGATTTCAGCCGTAGAGAGATAAGGTGTTTTACGGTCGTGGCTTGAACTCTATGTCAGACAAACCTCCTAGCCAGGCCGTGCCATGGCTCAGGCGGTTAGCCGCCGGTCTCCCACCGCGGTGGCCCGGGTTCGATCCCGGCTCAGTCCATGGTGGATTTGTGGCGGACAAAGTGGCACTGGGGCAGATTTTTCCCCGAGTACTTCGGTTTTCCCGTGTCATTTTCATTCCGCGGGTGCTCCATTACTTGGAAAAGGACAGAAAATAATCGTCTTCATCATAGGGTTGCACAAGATGCCTTAAGGCTGCGATGCGCCCGTAGCGTCTGCTGCGGGGCCCATCGCCACAAAAAAAAAAAAAAAACTCCTAGCCTACGCACCGTTCTTTTGGGCTGCCAAGTTGCTGAGCTCCACATACTTCTTGTAGTCGTCTCTCATCTTGGCGCCAGACACGTTTCGCCATGCCTCCCAAACGTACGTTAGCTCTTCGTAATTTCGGGATGTGGATATAACTTCTTCCATTCCTGTAAAAAAGCACAATTTGGTTTCATTCAAAGTAAAACACAGCCCGGCTGACTATTGCTGGTTACGTAAAGTTAGTTTTAGTACTCAAATACATGCGGAGTAAACCTAGCCTTCCTTTCTTGTATGTCAAGAGTGCACCACCTGCCAACGACACGCAATTCCCGAGTCCACCCCTGTCACCGGAACTCAGTGGAATAGAGAACGTATGACGTCACGCTGTAAAGTAAATTACTTTTTCGCGCATTTTGATGAACTGCTCGTAAGGCGGCCATGGAAGTTGTCAAAATCGCCAAGCATTTTTGATGTTAACATTTTGTGACCATTTTATTTACAGTTCACACTTCGGATATGAAGTAAGTGGCAGATTGAAATGAACTTTCAACACGGGTTTCAATCTAGAAGGAACATCATTCCCCCCCCCCCTCGGCCCCTAATTTATTTTACACCGAATATGACGTCATGATTATTTAATATGCGGAACGTGTGGTTTATTCACTACGAATCTCGCAAGCCGTTGCCACATCGTCTCGCTGAATAGACTTTCAACTCACCTGGGTCCAGCGCCAACCCTTCGGTAGCGAGGTCACATTGTTGTTTGTCGAAGGGACAGATCTTTGCAGAGCTGTATATTGTAGTCATGTTGGTCTGACGGGCATTGAGCTACGAACAAAACACCACAATCAATAAAATCTTGATATCGGCCCACCAGTTGCATAGCATTTCGTTTTCCAGTTCTTTACGTAATCCTGTGTAACCGACATTTTCAATTTTTTTTTGCGTTCTCTGTAGTACTAATAAGTTGTGGGGAAAACTGCGAGGGCTCGTTTCGTTCAAGTGCTGCACGCTGTGTCAGTGCCTTGTGGACCAACGTGTGGTTTCTCTGTGGGTGTGGGTGTGTGTGCGTGCGTGCGTGCGTGCGTGTCCCAAAAACTGTAAACCAGAATGCCCGGGTTTTAAAAATAAACGTTGGCAAACATTGAAAATCATATAAATATACAAATTTTTAATTCTTGCCTTCATTTGTAACAATATGACGTATTTGAAAATATTTGGGGAATGAGTAACATGCAGGCTAGTATAGGTTTTCAAAAACTGAATGGCTATTACGCTTACAGACAAAACAGGAAAAAGCAAAATGCTGATGGAGCGTTTACAGACTTATTTCTCATTTAGTATAAATGACAAGTTTCCAGTGTGCATGACATGAAGGCGTGTGGGGAGCAGAATTATAGCTGCATTTATTCTTAACTTCAGCACAAGATGGAGGTCAGTGATTAACTTTACACGCAAGCCTTTTCTCTCCCCCCCCCCCCCCCTTCCGAGAAGGAAGCATGTATCCATTGAAGAGGAGGCTGGGTGGGCCCCATTGTTGGTCTGGACGTTTTGGAGAGGAGAGAAATCTCTTTTCCTGCCGGGATTCGAAATCCCGACTGTACGGTCTATAGCCTTGTCGTCGTACCGACTGCGGGATGCAGGCTCACCTTAGTATAAACTGTGAACCACAAATGACGTGCAAGTAGTATGAGGTGGGAAAGCTCATAAGAGGTTCTTGTAATTTCGCATGACAGTCCCTATTTGTTGGGAGCAACCAGTGTGGCACCGTGTCACGTTTTGGGTTAAACAGAAGTAAGATTGTATAAGATGTGTCAGAGGAGGTAGCGGACTAACCTTGAAAACGTCTGTGTATTGGATGACGTTTGATGACTTTCTTAACAAAATATCTGCATACAGCATACAACTTTCAACAGGAATATCATTTCCGTCTAACGGACGTGGCAAATACTCATAGAAAACAGAGGGTAACGAAAAGCTAAGGTTGTCCCGTGTGCCTACTGAAGCGTCGAGCCATAAAGCCATATGGGAGAGTGAAGTTAACAGCTCCAGTCGTTCTAAACCTGAGTTCTAAATGCAAACGAATGGTCAGCTTCAATCTCCAACCGCGTTCTGTGTGGGTAAATAAGCTACCGTCCCCATAGAGTAGGAGGCTTGGATGTGCTCCAGTGTTGACTGCTGGAAGAAAATTCTCTTGGCCCTGCCTGGAGTAAAACCAGATTCCCTTGGTCGTTCAGCCTGTAGCCTAGTCAAGTGTCCGACTGAGCTATCCCAGCTGTCGCCCAAAATTAGTTCAGTAAGGCTGCATATGTTGAAGGCTAAGATCACCTGCTTCCAGGAACTCTGTGTGTGTGTGTGTGTGTGTGGGTGTGTGTGTGTGTGTGTGTGTGTGTGTGTGTGTGTGTGTGTGTGTGTGTGTGTGTGTGTGTGTGTGTACACAGATGGCAGTACGAAGTTCGTTGTGCTCGAGTGTTGTTTCAGTTGAGGCAAATGTACGCGTATTTACTCAGTTGCAAATAAAAGTTGTGCACGTTGCAGAGCAGTTCAGACTGCATGAATTCTACTGAAGCGTATTAGTAACGAAGATATTCTAACACTCTGACTGAGCACCCTGTAATTTGGAACTTAAAAAGTGACGAATCATAAATTTTTCACAATTTTCTGTGTAGGTGATAATTTAGAAGGAACACTTTCGAAAATGTGTACCTGTTTTTCAGTACAATTTAAATACTAGCTGCTATTAGTAATTTAATTTTAGGCATTAAAATAGTTGTAATATACGTACTATCAACCCCTGGATATATTTAATGTTTATAACTGCATATTGTGAAAACACGTGGAATGTTTTAATTATTCTTTTACTCTTTATTGTGCTGACACCTTAGCATCGTGCTTATTGGCAGCTTCATTTATTGTTCATATTGCAGAGTCCCTCCTGAAGATCGGTACATTTAAGCTGAAACGTAATTGAAGATATCTTGCTCAAGATACATAAATGTTGTATTGTGATGGTGGTGGTGTGGTAATTGTACGTGTTGTTTTATTAGCAGTAAACTTGTTTGACTTTTGTTATCATTGTGTACAAAATTAGTAAAACATACTTATAACTAAAGTCAAGGAACCTCAAAGCTTTTCCGTCTCGGAAAGATTTTCACTTAACACGGGTGGTCACAAATATTGCAGTGTATAAGCATATGATTTGTACGTTGTGATCATAAGCCAACAGTTCCTACAGACATTTACAGAGTTCACATTTTAAGGTTTGAATGTGTCTTTCTGTAGGTCGCTAAATTATATCGTGTCGGCTGATGGTCTTTATTCGCCTCCGTTTATGACAGATTTTGCCTCTGTGATAAATTCAAGACAACGCAGTACAGAACAAAACTATATCAAAAGAGAACAACGGCAATTTCAAGATAATTATTTTCAGTGAAACTTTCAGCTGCATTTTTTGTTTTCTCTGTAATGTACTCGGAAACAGAGAACATTTCAAAAATAAGTTTCCGCGTAATTTGAGACACGTTCCGCACATATTTACTTCGTTTTGGTTGATATCAGTATGACACATTTTTTCAAGAAACCATTAAAGCAGTGGCGACTCACCTCGCTGAGTTCGTTGTCGTCTAGCGCCGAGACGCCCAGCACCGATAGAGTTCTGACTTGACGCCTCACCGTCTCGTTCTTGAAATCCTCCCAGGACACGTTACTGAAGTGCAGCTGCCATTGCTCTTTCTCAAACTGGGCAAAGGCCAGAGCCTGCTCGTTCTGTAAGCGACAGAAACAGTCAAATATCTCAGTGGTAGGAACACACTGCTCTACCAAAAATTGCCTGTTATTTGGAAAGAACTAGGACCACACTATTCTACACAACAATACCAGGCCAATCACAAAGATAGGAACACTCTCTTCTCAACAAAAATTCAAATTGAAGCCGAGAGCTAGGAGCACAGCTTACTGGGATATCACGCCAGCCATGTACGGCTTTGTTAGTGATTGCAGCGACAGCTAGAAAGCTGGCGTGGCATTATGTTCGCTGGTGAGACTCAATTTGCACGTTATTGTACGGTTTTAAGCACGTACAAAATGAGTTCGAATTCTGGGCTCAGTAAAATCCACATGAAATAGCAATTTAGACCTTGAACAAGGCAGTAGGTTCTTTCAAAAGGTCGGGAACCGATTATCTCGTGACGCAGCGTCATACCCGCCCTAAAAAACGGAATCTTCAACAACAACGCAGTAAAAACTTCAAAACTCGCTTTAATACAGAGTCATTTTTAGCAGAGGTTTTCTGCGAAGTTGTGGTGTGGTATTTTGTACATTAGGACACTGTTAAGTAGACCACATTTTATGCAGGGACGTTTACCAGTTGGTTGTTACAGAAATTGTACGGAAAAAGGAAATAACGCCTTATGTAGAGGATGTGCTGCTTGAAACAAGAGGATGAATGTGGATACAAGATAACAGAACGCCTTCAAATTTTTGGGAGAGCGTTTATGGATGACTTGATTTAAAATTGCAAAGAAGATTGATACAAAGGGGTGGACTGGCGGTATGGACAGCTCGTTTGTCAGACTTAAATCCGTTAGATTTCTTCCCCTGGCTTTGCATGAAGTGGGGGTGTAACACAACGGTCAGCCGGAAGCAAAGCAGCAGCTGGCAAGGCGCATAATCGAGACTGCTACAGTACAGTAGCGCATAACCTGATAACTCTGTTGATTCAGTCCACGGTTTAGGAAACTTTTTCTTCAAATGCTCTTTAGAATACCCTTCTAAAATTTCGCTAACTTGTGGTTGAATGTTTTGCATACAAAGGTTTAAGAATTGGAATTCTTTTTTTGTTGTAATCCTTTGCAGAAAGTACGCTTTCTTCTTACAGGTACAGACACGTACATCACCAGGTGGCAGAGCAGTTTGCTCGTAATTTTTATATACGATGATGCGCAGTAAGGTTATACGTTTAACCTTTTAAAGCCTAGCGGTAACTTTACATAGACCAGGTTTAACATTAAAAAATTCTACGTGGTGCCCACATTGCGTTTATGTGTTTTGTACGGATCTCAGAACAAACAGCAACTTTTGCCTTATAAAACATTAAGAGATTGGTTTTCATAACCGAAGTGGAGAGTGTTTACAGCGCGGTACGCACTGAGTCCTTATATAAAACAGATACGCTTCGTCTTTAAAGGGTTAATTGTAATTGTACATGCACAGAATTAATTATTGAATGTAACAGTAAATCATGCAAAGGCAAACGCAGAACGTTCGTGAAATAAATCACGTGGTCAGTGTACCGGGAATCGTTGACGGAGGGACAATGCTGTTAGTTGCTTCGCGACTTGGGAGCCCCCAAAATAATTTTTATGTAAGGGTTTTGTGGTGGTTTAATGTTGATATGGATCGTGTTCCTGAGTGTTCGCACCGCGTAAAAATGGGCTGTGTTGCATAAGTTCCAGAGAAAACACGCTGCGTCCGTCTTCATTGCTCACTTCCCTTCCTGAACATGGGAGTAACATGCAACTCTAAAACGCCATCAGCACGGCCAACTTCACGCCATGCTAACACCCCAGAACACAACATAAAAAATAGTGCTCTTAAACTCAAAGCCTCAGTTCACTCTGGTTCTGTTAGGTTATCATCACAATTGGTATTGTTTAGAGAGAGCCTTGTGTCGTCAGTCGAATGATGCGTATGAAAGCAGGGCGCGAAATTGTTGCTGCATTTTGCGTTCCGTTATGTTTGCTGTATTCAACACGCTGTTTAATACGTATTCTATATATCTGATACATGACCTCTAATACCTTCTGTGTGTATAGCTTTGTATAGGAAATACATTAGGTATATTTTGAACAAACAGGGCGTGAAGTTGTGGATTAATTGCCCTGGGTTAAAGTAGAAGTACAGTGGCTAGATATTGTGAACACAGTAATGAACATTAGGGTATTATAAAAGGCAGTGAATTTTATGACCAGCTGGAAAACAGTCACCTTGTCAAGTATGATTTTGCTCCATTGAGTTTGTTTTCTACCACATATACCCACACGCGTAACAATCACGTTCAAATTAGCACTCCTTCAAGTACAGGCTTCTGATAAAGTCCATCAGTTACGTTGCCTTTCTGTGTACAGGAGACAGCAGTATTGAACATTTGAAGTCTGTTAAGTTTGTCTTTGCCATAGGGTTGATTGGTTCGTCGAAGAAGTAAATTCAATATATCCAGACATGCAACCCTAGCAAAAGCTTCTCTCTCTCTCTCCAGGAGGCTACTGCATATCAGCTCAAGACACCCTCACGAGTGTTGCTCCGTGTATCACAAATTTCATTACAACAGCAGCAGCTGCATTTCTTTTTTCCTTCAAACAAGTTACAGTTGTCTGGTGACATTTCTTAGAGCAGGGGTGGGCAGTAGGAGTTTGACGCAACCCACAGGTGTGGCGAAGCAGGCAAGAAAGTTGCCACACTAATTAAAAAGTGTCTTGTAATTAGCAACGCGCTAAATTACACGATGAAAGTGAAAAGTAATAAATTTAATAAACCTTATTCCGGCACACTGATGGGTCAAACACAAAAGAATCAGTCATGTTCAATAAGGAGAAAGATCCGTTTGAAATTTGGTAATCCTTTTTCTTGACCACAGGAGAAAGTTTAGCCCAGGGTCGGAAGTTAATGCGTATCTCAATGCCGCCTCCAAATTGACATCAAAATTTTTAACTTGCTCAAATTTGCTAAAAGAAACTCCCGATAGACGGGGCTGTAAATCTCAGTGTGTGTGGCTGAAATGTGTAGGAACAAGATTTTATCCTTTCACTTGCATTTATTTTTGTTATATTTTCGCTGAAGGATGTTCCTAATGTAATGCACTATAGTATGGTAGGATCAGGCAAAAAGAAGAGACACACGGGTCTCGGTTGTGTGGCTTAATTTTAAAAGAAAATTCCATTCATTTTTCTGCGATTTATCGCCAGTTCGCCACATGTGGCGATTGACGAAAGTGCTACTGAACCCTGCTTTACATTACTCCTCTCAGACAACTTCGTAATCCGTTCATTAATGTGTACAGTTGAATATAGACTCAAGCATGGCGTAACAATTCTGAAGCTTTTCTACACTTTAATTGAATTATCTCGAAAGGACGAAGTTTAAATGTTGATAAAGTAACGGTTGTAGCAGCAGATTCATTTACATTTTAATTAAATACGTAGATATACCCAGGGCTCCACAACTTTTCCATAAAAGTAGGATCAGGGTCCACATTCCGTGTGCTGCAATGATAATATGAAACAGTTTCCATAGTGAGGACGCATAATTCTGGCGTGACCAGTGAACCCCACTTTTATCTGGCTCTTTACGATCGGTGCGTTTAAAAAGATGCACATTTTTGCATGTGATGGGAAATAGTGCAATTATTATATTAAAGATACTAGCACCAACGTACAAAATGTAGTCTTCCCTGATTTGTGGTTCCGTGAATGTAAGAAAGTCAGAAGGGAGGAAGATTCGTTTATTGTTGTCATCAGTAAGAAATTTGTTGATGATTTTGTGTTCGAGTGTGTAGAACTCCATGGGGAATGTGCATGTATCGACACTTTATCTTCAGAACCGTGAAACTTATGGAAAGCCTTTATTGAATGAGAAGTGACATCTGTTTTTTTTTTTAAATTTTGTTAGAATTCTTTTTTCACTATAGAAAATACGAGTTTTGTTCGAGATAGTTGCAGAAACACATGTAGGGTTCTGCGTCATGTAAAGTGGTCTTTAAATTGTCTGTGATAAAAACTCAAATGGTCCAACAAATTGTAATCAAAATAACAAACATCAGGTTTTACCTAAATGTGTAGGACTGTGCAGTTAATTTCATTGCCCAGTAGGTATCGATGTTCGTGACTAACTGGAACCGACAAAACTGTCACGAACATCGGAATCTAATTTCAATACAAAACGCCTATTTCCGAAAACTTAACGAAATTCCAATGAAGAAGATACAAAAAATCTCAAGAAGCGTGAAAAACATTGAAGTTTATATTAAATGAAATATGAATACTTTTCTGGAAGCATGAAATACATTAACTGAATTAGCAGAAGTTCTTGCCCGAAAGAACGAAAACAATCGTCATAGTATAATGAAAAAGGCACAGCCCGACTGAGCAGAGACTGATATACGCAATAGCAGGGTGGTGTAGCAGGCAGACGTGTCATTCACGCAGGCCCACCCGATCCGTCGGAACTAGTCGCAGAAGGTCGAAACATTTTTGTTAAAGCTCTCCTGCGTCTTTTCGTGATATTACCGAGCCACTCAAGGCAAAGCCTAAGGTCTTACATTTGACCATAACTGCTTTTTCGTGTCTTTTTCAAATTCATTATCTACTGGCATGCAGTTATTCGATGCTGTAAAGCCATCATTAGTTAAGTTATATATACTGTAGTATTTCGAATTAAAACGCCCCTAACTTAAGACACATTCCACTTTTAAAAAGGGATTTTCATTAAAAAAAATTATAGGGCGTTTTAATTCGAAATAATGCGTAGCCTTTCCATGTGACGGGCCGTATATTTTTCTAGCCTCACTTCATATTAGACCAACTTGTACTGAAGCTTCGTGCCCCATTTTTTGACTAGCCTAACAAATGATATTTGGTTAAGAAGTCCTTTGCCGCATTAGAGTAGCTGTTCAGATTAGATGGGCTGAAAAGTAGTGAAGTAGCACATGTAGAAGCCACGTTAGGAGAGCATAAAGAACGCTAATACTTGCATATAAGCATGATTTCTTTGAACTCTTAGAAGGGCTTGAATACGTTTGATATCACAAACCGGGACATGAAAAACCCCACAGACTGACCGTATGGTGCAATTAGTTGGAGCTCAGAGGGTTCGTCACGTTCGTCTTTGAAAGGGTACTTTTGGTGGATCACGTTCTTCAGGTAATCCCTTTTGTAAGGGTTGGCCACGTGTACCAAATGATTTCTGGCTTATTTATCGAGACTCCGTAAACTACGTATTTTATTCAGCATCGTGTAAAAATAAGAGGGTGTTGGTGAATCTTGATTTTGGAAAGGTGTTAAATGAAGTGGTCGTTATTACCCATTTAAAGTGCTAATCCAACATCTGTCTAGAGGGTCATGGTTCATGATATCCTGGATGTGGTTTGGTTCGAGGATTTTCCTACTACAAACAGGAGAGCTCAACAGCAGGCGTACAGAGCGAAGTTCAGCTATCATATACGGATATGACAGGCTTTTGAGTGTTCCATCACAATCATAGCCAGGACAGGTGACAGGTTAGGGAGGTGATCGATTTCACAGCTTTACTCAACATGAGCCACGAACTCCGTGGATGGGAGCCCTCTTTGAGAACCCAACACCGCTAAACTGGCCGAGAAATTTCAATTTTTTTTATGGAACCCGACTTTTGAATGTCACGCCTTGTCCTTAGCCAGTCGAAGCAAGTACCAAATAACGTGTCCTGTGCTTTGAAGGTTCATTAATTTTATCTCCCCATCTACATCTAGGTCTTCCAAATTCTCTCTTCTCATCGGGGTTCTCACCGATTTATTACGAAGGACTCTATGTTAAGTAATGTATAAACTGTAGGATGACAATCAGCGTGGGAATTTACTGCAGTATTTTAGCACAGCAGAGGCCCCGAGTTCAATCTCAGGGCATTCCATATGCGGTTTTTGGCAAAAGAGTGAAATTGGGAGAGGTTTTGCTTTTAGTACGTCTGTTTTCGCATGTCAGTATCATTCCACCAATGCAACACGCTTTTCAGTTATCTGCCATCGACGTACAGTAGCAATTGATAGCGTCATTGAATAAAACACTTCTCTCTCTCTCTCTCTCTCTCTCTCTCTCTCTCTGTCTCTGCCTGTAGTACTGTTAACGTCCATTGTCTGACAGGCTAATGGACCTGATTCCGAGGCTTGATATCCAGACTGGATAGTATATTTCCCTACAAAATTGTCACGCATGGTGGTAAAATGTCGATTGTGTTTAGCAATGGATTCCCAGAATGCAGTACTTACTTGCAAAACGAATTTGGGTATTATTATTAAAACATCAACTTTGAATATTAATATATCAGCCGTATCCAAGTCCCTCGTATCGCTGATTGATACTAAAATAACATTTTGTACATCGCGCTTGCGTCCCGTCTGGTTCATAATTCATAAAGTCATTACCTCCATAATATTGTCAGGAAAGCAGACACGTAACTACACTTTTCGGCGTCTGGACCAAGCTATCAAAATGCTCCTTCCCCCACCCCACGCCCCAAAGAATGGAAAACGTCTTCGGTTCCTTTATATGTAAAATATATTATTGATATATAAATATATTATTGATTATCAGTAATATATTTGTATAATTATATTATTGATATATATAAATATATTATTGAATCAATATATTTTAATTTCTACTTTTTAATTTCGCTCCCTTAAATTATTGCGCCTGGGGCGGGTGCGCCACTTACCCTCTTCCGGCTCTGTAAAGATGTGTGACATAAGATCGTACGACCGTAGTCTGCAACGGACAGAGCCGCCTTTACTCTGACCTTTCAGTTTTAATAACCGTTTGGAGCTGTGGTGGCGTAACGGGCTTACGAGAGCACCTGCTTTTCAAGCGAATTGCTTGTAAAATAAGCAACACTAAAATAATTTAAAATGCTTGTTCATGTAACAGTCTCAAGAACATACTTCTTTGTTTTCCCGTTCGTCGTTTTCCGATTATTTAGTGTCGTGATGGAACACAGCAACGGTTTGTGCATTAAATGGTTGGTAAACACGAAAGAGTGGTGGATCGCTGTGTGAATTTTAATAAACCTGTTTCACTCGCCTAGCAATTGAGATAATAGAAGAAAGACAAAACTAGAGGAACAAAAATTATAGGCCTATAGGAGATTTCAGGACTCAGAATGATTTAAATCCGTTCAGACACAACTAACGTATATTATATACTTTATTGTGGCAACATGTTTCGGCCTAATTCTGTAATCTTCAGGCCATTAATATAAATCTCATAAAAGTATTGTATAAATTTTATTAAATTAATGGCTTGAAGATGAATGAATTAGGTCGAAACATGTTGCCACAAAAAGTATATAATATGCGTAAGTTGTGTTTAAATCTTTCTTTGTTACAAACTATCACAACGGGATGATAAAAATTAAGTTCGCAAGACTCAGTTCAAGCAGTGCAGGTATCGAGTCAAGTGAATAAAGCAGTTGTGCAGATCCAGTACAAGTTCTTGGTCGTTTCACAGTTTGGCCAGCCCTTTTCACCATCATAAATGATTCAGAGTCGGACTGTTTCCCCGATACTGGTAGCTGAAACCGAAAGTTACAAGCAGCAGCAGAGAAAGTCGAGACTGATTGCTGATCCCTTCGGTGCCACGACGTGAAAGTGCAAGAAGCCTGAGACTGCCGCTTCTGATTGTAGCGGCTGGTTTCCAGTTCACATGAAGTTACTGTACTTTTGGCATTGACCGTGGTGTCTCAGGGCCCTCCTATTCTCATTTCCCAGCTTCAATCCCCTGAAACCAATTTCTTTAACGCAATCTATTAGTAGCTTTCCTTATGACCTTACACTGTTGTATAATTTAAGTTTCCTGCTACTGTAGGATCATTAACATGTTTGTATTTCAACTGTAGTACAGTGTTAATTATTAATTTCTTAGAGGATTCTAGTTCTCTGAAATTTTGTATATAAAAGTCAAAGTTAGGAGGAAACATGCCGATCCCAGTGGCCGCGCGGTCTGAGCCGTGGGTCTGTATTCACTCGCGTTCTGGGCTTGCGGGTTCGAATCCCGCCGGGGCATGGATCTGTCTCTTGTGAGTGTCGTGTATTGTCGGATAGAGGTCTCTGCATCGGGCTGATCACCCATCCAGAGCAGCCCTACCGAGTGTGATGTGTGTCTGAGTGTGATTTGGAAACCTCAAGCGATGAGGAGGCCGAGGCCAACTAGGACTGTCGAGCCATGAAAACAACGGAGAAACATGTTCTGTTATTAGGGTAGAATCTTCTACACTGACGATGGAGCCACCATTTTCTTAAAGCACGTTACTGTACGAAGTATATGACGTCACGATCCACAATTTCTCTGTTTGCACATTGACTAGCGTCAGAACGTCAGTTGTTCAGACACCCATTCAATCAATTTTGCTCATATAAACATCGTTTCCTTCAATGCAGCCTTAGATGTATGCCTTCCCTTTTCAGTCCCTTTGTTTTTGGAGACATAAAACTCATTTTAAGTCCTAAAAATGTTTACAGATTAGCAGTAATATTCATCACTACTTTACAGTGTGCTATATTGGGCCGATTCTAGGAATGCGTATTGCCAAAGCTCTTACCCATTGTCTTTTACAAGGTCAGCACAGGTTTATTATATTAATAGAGGTTACAACTGTTACATAGTTGTTTCTGCATAAGTGGTTTATGGATACAGTTCCCTCTGTCCTTACTACAGAAACTTTGATTGAAAGAGTAAACATTTTTTGAAGAAGAAGTCAAAATTACGTGAATAATTATTTTGTCTCTATCTAGCGTAATGCACCTTCGTAGTTTATTTTAAAGATGTGTTCGCCAAAAGAAATTGAGCGCTAGACTGGCTAGCGATTGTCATTCTTAACCAGGAAATTAAATTACAGACCGGTTTCATTCCAACTACTGATTCGCAGTTTTTTTTGGCACTACATTTTACATAAATCGCCTACGCTGTTACAAATCGTACTTAGGTTATCAAACAACCCACAGTAAGATATTAGCCTGTAATTAAAGTGCAATATAAGAAATATGGAACGAGTGGTATTATCAAAAATAAGAGATATTTCTCATATATTACCCGCAATGAAACGGCGTAGAAAAAATTTGAACAATAAATAATTTGCGAGATTTTGGTGTTCACGGCTGTGTTGTGAAGAGTAAAAATCTGGTGAGATGTGTACTGTACGTGTTGTCGACTGCTAAAATTACCGGCGTTTTGAAGGGCCGTAATGCCCGCATCTCGTTGACTTGCTCGACCCTGAATATGAAGGTATGACGCTCCTTCGCAACGCTGCTAACTTCAGCAGTCCACAATAGTTGTTCAACAAATAATGGTATTTATTGAAGAGAAAGTTGTAGGAGTTACAGAGGGATGAGGCAGAAGAAGGGGACTGTGGAAAGCTTAGAGGTGTGTGACATCTGTTCCGACGTACTGACCGACATAATTGTGACGGGGGTTTTGTAATACTGACCACTGTACTGTTCATTGTACATGAAAGATGGAAATCGGGACATGGGTATTTAGGGTACTTTCTTTGAAACAGGCTACTAAGCTTACTCGTCCCTCAGTCGTATCATACGTAGACATACTGATGAACAAAATTAGCAGCAAGGCTTAATATATAATGATCATTTGAGGGTGATAAATTTAAATGTTCATAAACAGTATTAGCGGATGCATACAAGAGTTGCAATTAGAATAGGGGAAGCATATAAAATGGAAATTTTCGTTATTAAATTTAAACAATTTATCATCCTCCATGTCTGCTTTTAAAATATTAAGCATTCAGTACAGCCTATAGTACACAGTGCATATGCACGCACGAACAAGTACATTTTATATGCTTTGTGTGTGTGTGTGTGTGTGTGTGTGTGTGTGTGTGTGTGTGTGTGTGTGTGTGTGTGTGTGTCCTATTACTTCATTACTTTGGTTAATTACAAACGTTGAAAAAACATTGCTCAGGAAGATGTGTAGGCAGTTTAGGCTGCTTCGAAAGCAAGAAATTTGTGGTTTATGCAGTTCACGTAATATTCAAGAGCGTAAGATATTATGTGTTAGTAGCTAGGTTAGTGGGAGCACGGAATTCAGCCAAAACTTTTTAGGGACTTTTTTAAAACGGACATTTCAAATAGCAGGCGGTAGAAGGACATTAATGTAGATCTTAAGGAAACAGGATGTGGGGATATGAGGTAGGTGAAAGCGTCTCGGATGATCCTCCGGCAGTTATATTTAATTTTGTCGTAGGTGTGAAGGGGGACTTACACAGTAAATTGGTAGGTACTGGTGATACATGCTGAATGTGTGACCCCAACTGAAATCATTTGGGAAAACACATAAGAAGAGATACGAGTTAAATATATCCAACTGAACTAGATAATTAAGGGATTAATAAAAATATAAATGTGTAAAAGGCAGCATACATGTTTTATGTACATATGCACGTGCGTGCAAGGTACACATACATACATACATACATACATACATACATACATACATACATACATAATACATACGAACGTACATATAGGCGCGCGGATACGCACACAAACGCACGCGCGCACACACACACGCGCGCGCACACACACACACACACACAAGCTGTAGTATTTGTTGTGGATTACTTTTGCTATGCTAAACGTAAAGCCTGCCATCCGGATTACAAATATTTGACTTAACATTGTACTTTCTATGTATAGTCAAGGCCAGAAGGTTTAGTTCATGTACGTTGAATCGAATTTTGACACATGCTGACGAAACCAGATAATTCTATAATGTGCCGAAATAACTCCAGTCATATCACAAAACCAGTATCCTTCGGAAACGAAGTGACAGTTTTACTTACAAGCTCCTCGACTTTTGTTTTATTGTCGACATCAGTCTGATAATTCCATGACGCTAAACTGTAGTTTTTGCACGATGCAGAAGCCAGCTTCTCGTAATCCGTAGCTAAATACGCTGATATTTTATCTTCTAATGCAGTACGACACTGAGGAATATGAAACACCACGTTTGCTACCAGCAGCCACACAACACCTGTTGCCCGTAACATTGTTTGTACCTTCCGCTTGCCCTAGCGACGGGGAACTGAAAGTTTGCACGGTGAACTGGCCTCTCTCCCCAAGGAAATACAAAGCATCACGTGTCTCATACCCAGCTGTAGTTGAAGGCACACACGATAATGACGTTTTGAACTATGTGGGATGCTGGATAGAAACCGAGAAGGGAATTTGGTAGAGGGAAGAGTTTACCGTTAGGGTAAATAAAATACTTAGAAACGATCGACATGGCCAAGGATGAAGAAAAAGGAAACAGGTTATAAGAAAACTGTGAATTAAAGTTAAGCAGGCCGCTGAACACAATTATAAGAAAATAACCCCCTAGCCCAAGAGCATCGATATGAAAGAACGTATATTCCTGAGGGGAAAGATTGTCCTGTTTATCACTGAAGTGAAACTAAGTGAAGAAGAAGAATTATGTCCCTATTAAAGTTACGAATTGCATTGTACCTATTCAGATCACTGCAACTGAAAACTTTTCAACAGTTGTGTAAGAATGAAGTCACTGTTAAAACTTGTAAAACTATGCTACGAAAATTTCAGTGCGTTAGATGCGACGCCTTATAAAGTGCCTTCCTAGACAGGCATCGGAAAGCCACGTCACAGAAAAGAAAAAATATCATATCCATCGACGTTAGAGTACAAAATTTCAAAATATGGCGTAATCTGAGGAACAAATGTAGTGCTGTATGTCATATATATGTGTGTTTATATACATCTCAGACAACATACAAGTCTAACGTATTATTATTATTATTATTATTATTATTATTATTATTATTATTGCACCACCACCACCATCACCACCACCACCACTACGCTCACTGAAATATAAACAAGGAATCCAGCCAAATGAACGGACCATATGGGGGATATGTTTTATTTTTTCCGAAATAATTACTCCTGCTTATCTAATCATACCAATGTCCCGGCATGAAACGATGTAAACATTCAGCCTTTCAATAAGATATAAATTTTACTTACAAGCTCCTCAACTTTAGTCTCATTCTCTACGTCCGTATTGTAATTCCAGTCCGCTACGACGTAGTCTCTACATTTCTCCGATGCCGATATCTCATATTTTGCCAAAATGTCACTCATTTCATCTTCCGTAATTTTGGTGTTCCCTTTAGGCAGAGAAAGCACCAGATTTGTCAGGAACAGCAACAGAAGACCGGTTACGCGCAACATTGTTGCTATCTTACGCGCAGTCGAATGCAGGACTGTTAGTTGTGACTATCTTATAAGAGAAGTCTAATCTGTTTTTGGCAGTAGATATCAGAATAAACAAAGTAATCTGATAACGAAGTCCTACTTTGAACATCAGCAGATAAAAAACAATTCAATTCCAGGTGTCTGAAGATCACTGACGTGTTAGAAAGAGGCGTGACAGTGAGGTCCGAATGAATTGGGACACAGTAAAATGTCAGTCACTGATGGCTTCAGAGATGGAGATGGATGAGTTTGGAGTGTTTGTGAAATGATAATCACAGGAGGGGGGAATTCTTATTATTGATAGATAAAATCGCCTCATTGGCCCTCTATTCGTATTAAATGATATTGTCGTTCAAAATTGTTGAAAAAAGAAAGAAACATTAATATAATAATGTACTTGAACTATACAGCAGAGAAGCTTCTGGGTTCCAAACCCGGTGGAGGAATGAAATATTCCCTTTTACATACCCGTCCAGACCAGCTGTGTAGCCCTCCCAGCCAATAGGTACCGGGGCTCTTTACAGCGGTAAAGAACACGGACAGGGATTTGACAGCCCACCCCAATCTAACGCCGAGGATAAGAATGCTTAGTGCTGTGCCTCTCCTCCCCCTTCTGTGCCTTCATGGCGTGTTATGGAGTGAGAGTTCCTTTACCTCACTGGCCGGAAATTTTTTGTGCTTCAAAATGGACTAATGACAATCTAAGATTACTTCGAGAAAATTATTTTTTAAATTTATAGTGCAAATTTCTCATGTTATTTGCGTGATCGACCTGCAACAGTAGGTGTTCATAAACTGGGATGTTAGAATGAAACTACTTGTCAACTTACACGGATATAAAGGTTTTGTTATAGCCAGGCTTTACTGAGAAATATAGGAAGCAGGACATTTTCACTTCCCACAGTATTTATTTTCTAAATGTGTATGATCGTTAAATCTAAACAATATGTGCCTGTCCAATATAATGTAATTTTGTAGTATACGTTCTAGTTTTATAATTTTTCACTTACGTCTTTTTAGAAATAAAGTATTTAAATTTAAATTTTTCCGAATATACAATATTTGTCGCAAAACTACAGTTCATAAAGCGACGAGTTTCTCTCTCTCTCTCTCTCACACACGCACGCACGCACGCACGCACACGCACACATAAAATAGAGGCACGAGAAATTATCAGTTGCTAGAAAAATTTTCATCAGTAATTCTTAAAATGTCACGGATCGCGTGGCGTCCAGAAAATTGTGCGTATGAGACCACTGAAGGCACTTATGTACTAAACAAAACTACCTTCAACGTTTTCTAAGTATGCTTTATATTAGATCAGGTCCTCCTCCGTGTAGATTAATATATTGTACATATTGCAACAGATTCATCTCCAATTTCCCGTCTTCCAACCCAGTTATTCGTTACGAAAAACGTAACGCATCCACCAATCACGAGAAGCTAAAAAAACAGCAGTAAGTTAGAACAGCTCTTCTGTTTTGTTGTGTTTTATTTTACTTCGGTCTCAGTATCATATCAGATTACATAGCGTCGAATGGTATGATATATGGGAAGTGATGAACTGGAAAGTGTTTGGAAGGAGACCTGATTGAGACGTCGTGCCATGTGTGTGAAGGGTCTGGGGAAAACAGGATTTCCTCCTTCATAATAGCCGGTTTCCCGGCCGGGATTCGGAACGCACACCTCCAGAATAGAAGTCGTAACCATTACCGCTTGAAGCAACGTGCTAGAAAGAGTTACTTCTTTGTGGCGGCACTTCTTAGAAGTCAGAGTAGTATACATTCTGTCATTCCTGTGCACGTAGAACACAGAGACAAACGTAAGGCCTTCATATACGTATATACGTATGTCTAGTTTATATTACATTCTGCTCAGGAAACTCAGTGAATTGGGACAGGTGTGTCGTCGTTTCGTTCCAAGTGTCCGTTGAACGCCTCGGTGTAGTAACCGGTTAAGTAAAGTTTTTCTTTCAGAAATCATTTCCATATGTCCTATAGGAAAGTGTCGAGCATAATTTACGACTATTTAAACTAAATTGCGATACGCTACACACTCGAATTTTTGAAAAGTTGTGTGGCTGCTTACGTGTTTTAATATTTTGGATTTGAAAGTTTTTTTTTTTTGCACCAAGGCCTTCAGTTTCCTTGGGACAAGGAAGTTGGATCTTCAGAATATGAATTATTTGTTATTTGAGTTTCTGTTCTGTTCATATATCTCAGTATATATGGGTCTACGAATTCTACAGCATATGCCCAATTAAAATGCTTACTCATAAAATGAAGCAGTTGTGCTTACTCAGAGCCGCTCTACTTGTTGGGTGGCTTGACGTATGTGTAAGTCAGGGTTTTGGATACACAAGATGTAAAAGGAAATAGGATAGTGGGATGAAAGATTGAGTGGGCTGTAGGCCTGTCGAACGGAACGGTCGAATTTTTAACACTTCTGCCTTGCGTTCCGGTGGTACGCTGTCTTTTAACTAAACTAGATTACACGAAGTGAAACTGCAATAGATATATGAGCGGGCGTAGTAACAAATTTGGCCCAATATCACGGCATGAAACCATAAGGAGGGAGTGGAAGTATAGCTTAACTTGTTTTTAACCTCTGAAGTAGATTGAGAGTGGTCAGCTTCGCGGACCGGCCGCATTATCCCCCGGAAAAAGCGAACCCTATATCAATTGAATAGGAGACTGGATGGACCCCAGAGGAGGGGCTGGATGTCTTGAGGGACAGAAAAATGTCTTACCCCTTACGTGAAATGAACTGCGGGACGTGCACTTGTGATCCAAATGTTGGAGCAGTCAGATTCTGCATACACTAAAAATATACAGATAACTATGACAACAAATGTGTGTATTTATATTATTTGATATTTTAGAAACAAGAGATCACATGTTACACGTATTAATTATTACGTAAAATATTTTATGTATTGCTGTGAAATATTTTGTGAAATTAATATACTTGATGGAATTAACATTGAACACAAGCGACTTAAGAACAGGCCCGTACGTAAATATTATATTCGATTTTACGTTATAATAGGTCACGATTTTACCCGCCATACTCGTATAATAAAGAATGTCCAGCTGAAGGCGTAACCCACTCGTAGAATTAACAAAACCTTTGATAGCTGCGCTGTTGCATAGCGACCGATGACGCCGCCTGCTCTGCAGTGCTCAGTCCCGTTTTGATGTAGGACTGCGCAACGTAGAGCGGACGACATCAATCGCTACACAGCGACCGATGACGGTACCCGCCCTGCAGTATGCAGGTCCGCTTAGAAAACAACTCCCTATATAGCTAAGCATTTAGGAAATTAGCTGAAACGGTAACACTGCTGACTTGTCAGGAGGTGCTCCATTCGTATCTGGGCTGCACACTGTCTTACCTGGATATCTCGCGGGCTTTCCTCAGTCCCTCGCGGAAAACTACCTTAAATTAAGGTACGGCCGTTTCTTTCCACATCTTTTCCAATTCATTATTCGCTGTTACCCAATCATTTGATACTTTGTGACCCGAGTTACTGACATGGCCGTTTTAAGTCTATCGCAGTCTGTAGGGTTGGATGGGGCCCACCGTTCATCGGGTCCCCGAAAGGTTGCCTGTGTTTCAGATTTTGTGTCAAACACACGAATATTTTGAATGTACATTCTTTCACCGCCCTATTTGAATTGTCCGTTCGGGACCACGAGTAGGTAGGGCCCACTACATTTTTTTTGCGTCCGGCCCGGAATTTTGCTATGATGGCCCTGATTATTGACAGGATCGTTAAGTAACGACTAATACATGAATAATATATCTTTGATATTCATGCGTCTGTGTTCGTTACTTTCTGTGCGTCCAGTGACTGAAAACTGGTGTGATCAGTGTAAAATCCAAAAATGAAACGTCGGAATGCATTAACAATACTTAATACAATCTAGGATACAGTTTAGTACATTATACGTTTGTCTGTAATGAGTCATGTAAGCAGAAATGTTGCCTTCATCTGGGATATTACATTGTACATTCTGGTAGAAGTCGTCGAATTTCCGAAGGAACCTACCGCCTTGATTTGCAGGGTAGACGTTCCTCAGAGCATCGCGTACACTTATAGCAGGTTACGCGGCTTCACATCCCAGAAGGCCGCATTGTTCATAGTGACCACCCAGAAAACCGCAGATATTGCAAGTTCTAAGCAGCTGAGAGGCGCTATGTGACACAGCGGAGTTGTAAGGTACAGGAAGGTGTCAGCCCGTGATTTGCGTGCAGGTGTCGGGCGATAGCAACTAAAGGTTGCATGGCCTCTGTCCGAGATGGCAGGCCGCAGAAACCTGTTTTGTGAACCTTATTATGCGTGTCTTTAACATTCAGCTTGCACTGTCAAGAGAAAACCCTGGAACTGTAACTGTGATTCAGTTTCAAATAAATAAGCCTACTGCTAAAACAAATATGAAAGTAGAAGGTTAAATGTTTCTGTACAGTTACTTTGACATGTGCTAATTACTAATATGTATTAAAAGGAAGAAGTAAGAGTTGCAAACACAGTGTCTGACAACTGGCATACTTAGGCCGTCTTGCCTATTCAAATTTAGAATGAATCATGGCAGTACAGATTTTTTGGTCATCTTTGGAAGGTCTGTTGCCTGCACAGAAGTTAGTAAAGTGTGCATAGAGTAGCAGTTCTTAGCCTTGCGATTGCTATCGTTTAATTATTTCGTATATTCCAAGATTTACGTGAATGCATACTGAATATGGTATGCGTGATTCGTGTATCTCTGCAACATCCATCCCTGACATTGTTCTCTTTGGAGAACTCGTACCGATTTACGCACGAATTAATACCGGTATACGTGCACAGATGTGAGTGAGTCTTCGTGCAGCGTCCTTTACTTTTGTACGATTGTAACCATATTTGGAATCGCTCCCCATTATCACATTTCAAGAAACCTATGCAGTGTTGTTAAATTGTTTAATGCACACAGAGAGAGGGAGAGTTTCTTAGGCGCTGATGGGAAATGCAAGCGCTCCTGCACTGATGATATCTATGCGCATCTCAAGATTTCAGCCGGAAATCCCACTGTCCAAACTTTATGTTGTTCATTTGCGTGCATGTGATAGTTTAACAAAAATAAAACCAACGAATGCGCAATATTTAGTTTTTATTCAGTTTTATTGTAATTTTTCCTCGACATGTTTCGGCATATCTTCTGCCATTCTCAAGGGGAATTACATCGGATACATAAAACTATTCTTTTACAGTTTTAAGACTCACATACTAGTCCACACTGAAAATGGTTTTATGTAGCCGATGTAATGCCCCTTGAGAGTTGCAGAAGATATGCCGAAACATGTCGGGGAAGAATTAGAATAAAAACTGAATGTTGTGCATCCGTTGGCTTTATTTTGCTGCCCCACTGTCCAAAGTTAGACCTTGCGGCAACTGTGATACCTGCGAGATCCGAGATTCTCAGGCAGCGTTACTGAAGATCAAGACTTTTAGGATATGAAACTGTGTCGAGTTTCTTATCTAAGTAATATACGCGTTCTGCTGCTGTTGCTAGTTCTGGAGATACTCAGTCTCTGAAGATGGAAGCAGCAAGCTCCTCAGAGTCGTTGGTAAATATTTATGAGTCACGCAGTCATATCTCAGAAGACTTTAGTTTACCAAGAAATACTTGTTAAAGGTTGTGGTACTACATAATTGGCAGCGGAAGTGAAAGTGTTGGAAAGATACGATATTTCGGAGTGATTTGTTAGGAACAGAAGTAGATTACAATAATTTGTTGAAAATACAAGATAGAGCTATAATTTATCTTGTCATGGAGCAGGGTATGCTTGTTCATCATTGTTAGGGCCGCTGGTCATTGAACAGAGCTCTAAGCTAATTTCGCAAACTTTTGATGTTTACAGAATATTTCAACAAGATTCATTTGTTGTTTTTGTGAATAGTCTCGGTCACTCAAAGAAATGTTAGAGAATAGATTTTCTCACCAAAATTCTGTATGTATTCCCGTTTCCTCAGCGCAGTCACTTGTCCACTCAACCTGTGTTCTTCATTTCACTATTCCAGTTCTGTGTTCTGTATAAGTTATATTACGAAATTGCACGTTATGAAATGTCACAAGTCGATAAATTATTACTGTGAAAGCCTAAATATTTTCTTAAGCAGCGTCGTTTAAGAGGATTTATATTCCGTCTTTGACAAAAAGATACCACGATTCGCGCACAAATATGACGCGGATACTTGTTTTCTAAAGAGTTGAATATTCTAGAAAATTTCTAGAACATAACCTTTAGATTCATTACAAAAGTCATTTCTGGGTATGTGGTGGCACTTAAACTTTGAGACAGCGTAAGCGCGTCGTATCGCCTTACGTCAGTCTACAAATGGCAAGCCTGCTGAAAACGTGGTCAGACGTCGAAGTACGCAGCGTGACCTGTTTTTTGCATGTAAAGGGTCCAGCACCAGCGGAAATTCATCTCAGCTGGTGGAGGTATGCGGGGCACATGTAGTGTCGCGGAAACAGGCGTGCTTTCATTAACGGCAGGAGATATGTTGACGACAAATAGCGACGCGGGCCACTAAGCAGTGTGTGTGTCGTGCACATGCACTTATTAGACAGGACCGAAGCATTAAGCTGACTGGTACTGGTGAATGTCGTGTAGGGGAATAACCGGAATTTGCTGTGGTAATAACACAGAACACATAAACACACAATGCATAAAAGATGCGGACTGTTTATTCGTTCTCTTGGCGGTACATAATAATAACTGCGCATTAAAAAGTTAAGAAATTGTCTTTATTTGGGTTTTCATAGAGTACGGTATACTACCAAGAAGATTCATCCAGTTATTAACTTGAGTACATATGACCCAATTACAAAACACTGTACTGTTTTATCATAACATATTATTTCTAAAAATATTCTATGTTTTGTCATGTTTGTCTCGATTGTGGCCTGGCGAATATACGTCATTTTATTTCAGTCAGAGATCAGTGAGATAATGGGATAAGAAAATATTTCAGTACAAAAGTATTTCGGAATGACATGACATCTTGTAAGATTAATCTTATCACTGTAACAATAATCTTTACACTGCCGTTCAATCCTCTTCAGCAGAGTTGAATTCATGAACTAGGCAGTTCGGGCGATCCTTTGTGTTTGGTTGGTCCCAGTCTTTCGTAAATAAAAATATTTCGTAATTGAACCCCTTGAACAACACACGCCACCATTTCAGTTCTCCAAGACACCCAACTGCTAAAACAATCCCTACTGCCCAGCACTTTAAAATTAAATGTGTGAGGTAATCACGCAATATTTTATCCTGATATACTGTCATCGCCCCGACTTTTATCTGATTCACAAAATGGCTTCACCCATTTATTGCTTGATTGATGGACTAATTTATTGCTAGATTACTTCATTTAAGGTTATCGTTTGCGTAGATTATTAAGTGTCGAATGATAAACCCATTTTGAAGGTAATTTAGGGAATTGAGAAGGGACGTGTTGGTGACATATATTGAGGTATAGTCCAAGCGCTTGCTTGTGGGTACTGAGGAAGTGTATGAAAATCTCTGTCAGGGTACTTCCGTAAAACGTTTATATGTGAAGCAAATATATGTGGTTTCTTCAAAAGTACAGATCGGCGCTCGGGCCCACCCACCCAGCTATGCAGTAGCTACTGGGGGTTATGTCTCCGGGTGTAAGACGGCAGGGGCGTGAAGTTTGTCACTCTTCTCTATACTGTACCGACCTTGAGAATGAGTGGCGCTCTACCTCTCCTCCTCCGATGTCTTTACTTGGCGTGGACGGAAGGCAGCTTCACCTTTGCCCTTTGCGCTGAAGAGATGCAGCATATTTTATGTGATACTTTGGTATGTTTGACACAAATAAGTGTGTTACAATTTAGGTGAGTTAAAATAAATGTGCAAGCGCGTGTCTGCTACCTGATCATTTATCACTTCGTTATCAAAAAGCTTCTGTTTGTCTCGTTATCAGTCCTTCACAGGCAAGCGGCCCGCTTCATGCAGTTGAAAGTTGAACGCCACACGCAAATACCAAAAGGTTGCCGATCCTGTATTAGACAACCAAAGTGAGAACGCATTTTTTGAACTAGAGAAAAAAGTGGGGTACAAGTGGCTGCAGACAATTTCGCTGTAAAGCAGTCCTTGATTAGGCGACAGGATTAATTTTAATACGCCGTGTAACGGAGTTGCTTTAGCACTTCAGTAAGTTGCAGAACGGAAATGGTTCTGTACCTTTAGAGTTTTTAATTATGTTGTATTTAAGAAGTTTTAGGTACGAAATATTTTATCCACGATAGTATTGAGGACAACCATACAAAGGATCGAACTTGGTGCCTTATAAATTCAGCTGTGTTCAATAGAGCCAACTACAGTGTAAAAATTACTGTTAAAGTGATACGAGTAACTTTAGACTGTTAGCTGTTTTGTCGTTCTAGAATTCTTGTGTATCAAAATAGACTCTATTCACATCATCTCGTCGAAACTGCTACTGAAAGAAAACATTGTTACTGATAATTTCCCACCTCCTAAAAAAGTTCGCCTCTTTGCGTAAAATCGAAGGGTCCCGTCCGATTTCCACACAGCGCGCCGCTAGATTTACCATGGTGCAAATTCAAGTCATTCCTTATCTCTACGTCGTGTTTTTTAACATCCACTGTGACCGCATTTTCCCTATCACGCCTGAAGCTTCCAAGATTCCTACTGTGTTCCGGTTTTCGGATTTTATGTGTATCGCGCAGGGCGGTTTGTGTGCATTTCTCGCTTCTCTGTAGGTGCTACTTATCTTTCTCGCCTCAGCCTTCTTGTTTTGTTTATGCCGGTAAGTTAATATCTGGTGATGACTTGACCTACAAATTACAGTATACCTCACTATGAAAATTTCCATACCCTGCTGTTAACTGTCTCCGTGAGGGAAGTAGTCTCCTCAACATCCTGTTCTGAAACACCTTTAGTCAAAGCGTACTCGTTTAGGATGAGAGATCAAGTTTTACACTCACGTAAAACAAAAATAAAATTGCACAAATTTTGTGTATTTATAAACTTAGGAACTGTATATACGAAACGTACAGTTAAAGGCTTCTAGACTGAATGATAGCGTCTTCGTGAGTGTAATTTTGATTTGTTAATTAGGAATGATAGAAGTTACAGGAAGGCCAGGAAGAAGACGTAAGCAGCTATTGGATGACCTTGAGAAAATCAGAGGATACTGGAAACAGAAAGAGGAAGCACTAGATCGCACTCTGTAGAGAACACGCCTTGTCACAGGCTATGGGCTTTTCGTAGCACACACTACGGAATGGGTGAACGAACGCACTTTGCAAAAGATCTGCATTTATACAGCACAAATGCAACTTGACAACGAAAAATTAAAATGTGTTTTTTACAACGACAAATTATTTGAACAATTACGTACTATTTTCCGTCGAAAAATTAAAATGTGTTTTTTACAACGACAGATTATTTGAACAGTTACTTTTTTCCGTTGGCAGATTCAGAAATAAACTTCGCTTTCTGTAAGATTGGTAGATGAAGCAACCTTTCGACTTTCCATGAAGAAACTTAGCACTTCTCTCTGATCTGACACGAAATGTGATGAACACGTCAGACGCATTGGATCTTGCAAAGGAAGATCCGAGTCGACATTCAGGTTGTTTATTATTAATATTATCGTCTTATCTTCCACGTTTCGTGCTCCCGTTTCTCCTTGTTTTCCTTCTTTACCTCTCCTTCCTCATATATCTTCCAACACCTTAGTTAAACCTGTCACGTCTTCATACGAAAATACTTTGTCAGCAACATCACCTCCGTCACGGATTAAGCATTTTACCTGTTCCGGCTGCAAACATTTAAATTTTTTTTTCCACTTTTAAACCACAAATATTTTTGTCTATATTGTATGCTTTCATACGTAATCCATCACAAGTATTTTGTCTATTTCAATCTTTAATATGTATTTTAAATCATGTATTGTTTTTAAAATTTAATATTTTATATCTGTGCATTATTTTTGATACTTCCGTAATGTTTCGATGTATCTGTCCTTTGTAGTGCACTTCCCTGGAGATGGCCACCTGAGTGGCTGAAACATGTAGGATGTTTACGACTCCCAATGGACAATTTTTCGTGAAATCTCATATTTGCGGTTGCTTACTATTTTTTTTTGGCACAATCCAAATTTGGTTAAAATCCGACAAAATATTAGGCACATTGTATTAGTATCTACTTACCTGTCTGTTTTGTCGCCCGAATCTTCTTCATAACTGAGACACACGCTGTTCTCTGTGAGGTAAAGGCTGAGGTGAAGGAAACGGTTAATACAGACAAAACATACGGTGTTCTGTGTGGGGCATGAGATGAGGCTGAAAAAACGGTTGAGTGTCGAACATGACCTATTGTAAACGTCGAGTATTGGCATTTTAGAAACATGCCCGCTTAGAATATCTCGATGATAATCGATTATATGTCTGTTGGTCAAGTATGGAGAAATATTGTAGTTCCCTCCAAACACACAGAGTCTTCCTGGAAACTCCTCAAGGATTTGACATCTAGGGAAAATAACAGAGTGAAAGCTGTATACGTGGCGCGCACTGCTGACATATCCTTAATTCTTTGTTAATTTTACTAACTATTGTACGCTTGTATTGGATATTCTTGTTTTCTTGAGCCCTGCTCTTCTGTTCTGTGTAATTTCATATCTTCATCTGTACGTGTTAAAAATAAATGGAGCACGGTCTGTATTTCTCATTTAGCAGAAAGGAGCAGTGCCGGAGATTGAGTTCATTTCCCCTTTCCGAATGTGCTGCTATATCCATCGCATTGCAGGGAGTGAGTGAAGTCGGCATTACTTTTCGCTGAAGAGTAATTAACCCTTTGAAGAAGGATGTTCGTCTAAATTCTATTCAAAATTTCAGTTCGTACACCACAAGGAACAAACTGCTTGTGTACTGTATAAAGACCAATTATTTGGTCAGTGCTATTTACGGAAATAATTACATGTTTATTGTGAGGAAAATACAAAACACATACACAAAAACAAGTATAAATTGTAGCTAAAATCAGACTTTTTTAATGTTACAGCATTTGGTATGCATATTACCATTAGATAAGCTTTGAACAACTAAAGAAAATTTTGTCCTATGCTTTGGAGCTTCACCAGGTAATGCTACTTACTACGCCTATATACGAGTGTGTACATAATAAGTTATGGAAGATAATGAGGGAAAACCCAAAGCCTTTGCCCATCCATCAGTTTCGTACTCGAAAAAAATTACCTACAGAATTATCGATACTAAAGAGAAGAGGCGTATGGCTGGGCACAATTATGACAACTCTGGATGAAATAGCGAAGTACAGTATATAGTGTAAAGTTCATATTAATACGGCATTTATGAGGATAAATTTGTATTCGGATTAGGCGTATTAACATGGCGACTAGTGAAAAGAAAACCGAAATTAAGTCCCCTCGGTTCTTATTTCCTGTTGTTGATATGCTTGATATATATAATTCCCACATGTTTGTCATTTTTTAATATATACGACGGCATTTTAAACCTCGCGTTTAGTTTAGTCATTTTTATATGGGAAAGGAAGGGAATAGCTGTACTGAATGCTTTGATCATTCACGGCTTGATCTTTACTTCCAGGCGGGTGAAGAAAGATTGATTTGTATCGTATCACCAATATTTTATTCGCTTGTCGGGGTCGGAGATGTCCCACCTTGTGCACATAGTCCCTGACATTCTGAAGAGGTAAATTTTCCCGAATTTACTGAAGTTTCCAAAAGTGGGCAGCTAACACTCTGTGGCGTGGACTGTATTGTGACATCTGTGTATACATGACACATGGTAGCAGATGGTACACACCAGACCTTCACGTAGTCGCTGTTCGCATTTAAGCATTTGTCCCACTTTGGCACCGAGGCTTGTATGCTGGTGTAGAAGAAATCGGGATAAAGTATGTGTAGCCAGGAGGTGATAGATTACTTCACGTGGTCGTCTGTGAAAATCCCCAAATCCTTAAGGGGTCCAAAGAATTAGGAATCACCGGGCCTTATACTGTCAAGCAGACTTGTACATAATTACGGCGCTACGGATGGAAGGTTATGGACCACTCTCCCCACAGTTCCGATTTCGTGACCGTTAATTTCTACCTCTTTGGGCTGCATAAGGATCAAGGGACTGACAAGCGATTTGCAGCAGACGCTGACGTGAAGCAAGCTCTTTCCTCCTGGCTTCACACATTTGACACCAATTTGTCCTAATCCGGGATGCGAGCCTCGGTGCCACGGTAGAACAAGTGATTAACAGGCAACAGTGACCGAATACCTTGAGGTCTGGTGTGCACCATCTGCTACCCATATGCAACGTGTAGTCGTACATCGAAGCCGCAGTAACGTTCTCAGCATTAGAGTTCTTGTTACATTACTTTTTAATTTTTTTCTAAATATTCTTGAGTTTTCCTTGTAATATCGTCGAATTGCGGCCACATTAACTTCAGACCTGCGTAACGTTGTTTCTTTCCAGCGACATCTACTTACCGTGGGACTTTGCTTTTTATTGTTTAGCAGTTATGCTTTGTATTCGCGGGGGACACGTTTTTCATGATTTCTGTCAGTTCTTCCTGGCAAATGTTGAGAGCATACATTTAAAAGAAAGCCGCAGTTCTTTCCTTATAGATCCAGTCGAGTTCATAGAATAAAATCAGTAGTCGATATTACGTAAACTCAGTGCTTGAGGAAGCGTCATCATGTAACAGAAGAGCTAGTTAACTTTCAAATGATTTTCTTTTAGACGTGTAGTCCAAATTATCGCTGCCCCATTCTAACGTAGCAACACAAAACAATTTTCTTTTGTTTTGTGGCGGCATTATTTTAGGTTTGTGACGCGTACAGTAACGGGGTCGTAAGGTGGATAGAGTCAGACAGGAGAATGTACGATAACAGTTTGTAAACAGGACTTAGCAGTACAAATCTCTAGGCTTCCACAGCTGCATTTGCTGAAGTGATGGCTTCGTGTGTTCGGATACTGTGTAGAATAGTGGGTGTTCCGGGGCTTGGGACAAACATGCAGCGTCCATCCTCAGTGTAACGGGATTTTTGTCAAGTGGATGCTGAAGTGATTGGGAAGAGGAAATGTGTCGATTGTATTGACAGCTTTCATTCGCTCCGGCCTTTGCGACCTTCCTGTATAGTCGAAATTCCCTCCTCCCAGTCAGTTATCATCCACCTGAACCAGATTCATTCACCTTAATATGGAGGCAGCACATTCTTCCGAAACGCCGGAACAAACTGACCATCTTGCACGGTATAATATCCCAGACGACCGTCGTTTGAATTTAGCAAGGTTTTCCTTATGTTCGTTTTCTTCTTATTTCTTCGTAATTGTAACCGAATTTTAATGTTTTAATTATAGAGTGGACCATTTTGCCTTAAAATGTTTTCGGAAGTTATTATGTCTTTATATTATATTCTGGCCTGAATTTCGTAAATATGTACTGTATTCCGCAATCATTTGCAAGATCCAGTTGAACCCTGTGCTGTGTTGGGTTTTATGTGACATTTGGAAACGTTGTAACCGTTAAATAGGCTACATCTTGGTGCGTGAAGTATTATCCTGACGATAACACAGTTGTTTTTACATTATAATGTAGCGCGGCACGACAAATTTTCACACGTTTTCGATAACATACACTAATAAATGGATTTTGCGTAAAGCATAAAAGGACAGTCAAACAGTTGAAATGTGTACAGTTCTTTTTTCCCTCCCTCCCTCCCTCCCCCCCCCCCCTCTATCTCCCTGCTGCTGTTTGTATGACAACAGATATAAACGCGTGTATTTCTTGTAATGCATTTTAAGTAACTGCATTATATAAATGACAATAAACTTTTATTCACCACACGCCCAAGTCATACATCAAGTTCTGCTGACATTTCCTAAACTATTCATTTATGAAACGTGTGTATGAACATTCGTTATATTTTTTCTTTAAAAACTGTTACATGATGCAAACTTTTTACGCCAACATTTTGAATTATTGTATCAGAGTTAGTTTAAATAAACTGTGTTCCTTTTCTACTATCACTTTTTCACACGCGTGTTTTAAAATTTGTACTACAGTTTTAATAGGTTTAACAAGAATGCCTTTTTTATTTCCATTGCCTGCAGACTGGTGAACGTGCTGAAGATAAAGACATACTTTGTTCGCTTTCAATCGTACGTACAAATTCTGGGTTTTATCAGACTTTACAGGCAAATTAGAAACAGTACCGCTTTTTTCCTCACAATTTCCAATGTACTGCCCACTAATCTTCCTATTACTCGACATTATGTGGCCTGAGCTGCTGACAGAGTCGTTAAGTAAATAAAAAATAAATAAATAAGTAAATAAAATAAATAAATAAATATTCGCCCACACCATGTCAATCTTAGGGTTAAGTTTCACAGTTGTAAGGTCTCATTCCCATATCTTTTGTTTAAACTGCATCAGAAAATTCTTTATAGGTATCTGTACACATGTGCGTCTCTTGTAAAGTAAATAAAATTAAAACAAAACTTTTACGCAGTAAACTAAACATTTAATGTTACATTAGGGATCCTAAGGTTTATAATGTTGCAGTTCATACATCCAGGCCGTAATTCTTTAAGATGATCCTTATATGGTGTCTGATATAAGCTTAGATTTCTAAACTGGTCCTCCCCCCACTTTTCCCAGAGTTTTATGCAGTGTTGAATTAATTGTCAGTGAAGAAGTGTTCCTTATTCAATATGAGTATTGTATATAGAATGTTTTAAGAGACATGCTGATGTTAATTCTGATTGGAGAAAATATCGTTTATATTGCAGTAATTCACTAAGCATAATTACATCTATACTGAAGTGTGCCTTATTTGTAAGTGTAAGAAATAAAGACTGCAGGTACCAGAAGTTTCGAACCGTGATAAATAGAGAAAAATACTACTACACTATATTTTTGGTACAAAACTTTTCTATAAGGTTACTCGTATTGGTAATATATATATTCGTTTTCTGTTTGTCGTTTGAATGTATTTCTATTTACATTTGCACTCTGTTATGTTATATCTCTCATGTAACGAAATAACTTTGTGAGAAGTTAAGAATGTATTTCCATTTCGAACCGAAAGACTGACTAATCTGGACCGTTGATGTTCTTCACCTGTCTCCGTGTAACTGTGCAATCTTCTCTGTTACGGGCTTCCCATTTTCACGTGACGCTATCGTGTTGTGCAAGAAGCGTGCGTAGCAGTTACGGGTACCCTACACAATGAATTGTCGTCATAGATGGAGATACACAATGAATTGCCGTCATAGATGGAGATAAAGAATTGAATAAAATGTGTAGGGGCGACGCACTCAATGTACTGCAGACTAATGTATAACAACGTGTCTTATCATGTGTGGTTTTCCCTCGTACGGTTTTGGTAGACAACAGACGTCTCTGTTATCTGCCTTTTCAGGCGTCCAGGTCGAGAGAACCTATAAATTTGCCACAGTTGTTGCGGAATTTATGAACATAGTACGCAACCTATGTGTAGAATAGGCGATGCAGATGGCGTCGTTTTAAATTAATTCTTACAAAACTTTTCGACATCTCCATAATAAACGTTGAATTTTACGTATCAGCCATTTTGTTTTTATGGACCGTAGGAATTTAAAAATTACGACGTTTTGAATTTCTCCGATGTCATGTTTTTCATACCACGTTTCAGAAAATCGGTCAGTGGTTTCATAAGTTAAAATGGACACACACACACACACACACACACACACACAGAGCATGATGTGACATGCCTACGTTTCTTCTTTTTAGGAAATAAAGTAGGCTCATGCCATTTGTAATTAGGGTAACGAAATGAAAACGTACATTGCAACTCTAAGATTTACGTCCGTAGTTCTCAACTTGAACATTTCTGGAGTTCTTCTGATCCTTCAGAAAAAAAATGTTGCAGTAGGCTTAAGCCTGTTCCTTCATCTGTACACCTTAACATGTCATCTCTGCCTTCACATCGTCATCGTGCCCACAAACACAGCAGTACAGATACTGCCTGTTATACAGACGCTCTGCCAGTGCCACTTCAGTGATTCCGAGGTTTGTGCCTACAGCGTGACGTTGAGTCGCTTTCTGATCTCTGCCCTTAAAACTATCATGAAGTCTGGGATATGACTCTGCGTCATGGGGTAATTGGACATTTCTGCCCTTGAAGATGAGGACATTGCGTTCCCAGGGAACGTCGGGATGCTATTACTAATAGACACAGCGCCATATCCCGGAAGAACTGAATCCTCAGCTACACCGCTGCGAAAACCTCAAAACTCGCAACACTGTCAGTTTAAAATGACTGGTATAATACGACGTTGTTGAAATATATACACGGGAATCTATGAAGACTTTTTTTGTGTCGAAAAATGGGAATTACAGTAATGATCTTGGAAGAACGGTGAGGGGGACGGCCGGACCATCGTACTTAGAAGTTCAGAATATCGCCGCTAGATGGCACGAGACTACAGTGTCGATGGTTGTGGAGCGACGTTGAATTGATTGCAGTTACCGCAGTCGGTAAGTTACAAAGTAGGCGCGTCTCTTGACATATTTCGTTGTCGTAACTGCGCTGCAGAGTGTATGAGTTGTTTTAGTCCTGCGTTTGTGTGATGGAATTTTTTATATTTCCGCCTTGTCGAAGAACCTAGACGTTAACATAAGCAGCTCCACGGAAATGACGTTGAGAGGTAAGAGTGGTTCGGTTTGCGAGGAGTATTCACCTCCATCCGTCTAATATCGCAGTCACACGACGTTAGGTGCGTCCAGGAGAATCGTCTACAAGAGTATTGGGGGGGGGGGGGGGAGCAAATCGAGACAGTTGGAACCTGGCGTCGGTGGTACAATGGACTGGTTCATTCAGTTACTGTGCAGTAGGTGACGTCTGATGTTATGAAGGTTTTGTTGTGGCGCGTAAATGCAGTAACGACACGTCGCGGAATTTCTAGAATGAGATGTAATTTTTAGGCGCGTTCACAAAATTGCGAAAAGCGACTATTAGGTTCGCCATGTCTGTCCGTCCGCCCACGTGGAACAACTCGATTCCCACTGGATCGATTTTCATGAAATTTGATATTTCAGTCTTTTTCGAAAATCTGCAGAGAAAATTCAGATTTCATGAACATCTAACGAGCATACCGGATGCTTTACATGAGGATTTATGTGATTTATTATAATACCTTGCTCACTTCTTTTTAGAATGAGAGATATTTCAGATGGAGGTTGTGGAGAAAATCAAAACACACATTTTGTGTACAATAACTTTTTCCCGAAAAACGTACCCTTTATGAGATAATGTGGAAAAATATGGTACAGCCAGACAGGCCACAGAGGGCAGTATAATGCGGCGCATGCGCTTTGCATGCTGGGTAACTAAGGCTACAGGCACACACTCAGAATATATAATACGTAGTCCTCTTCCACGCCAACAATGGTTACGCGAACGCGCCTCAATATTACGTTGTGCGTACATTGCCTATCTTGTTATATTTTGAGAGGTTTAATTGCTTGTCATTGACCAAAAGTAGAATAACATAAGTTTACTGGTCCTTGTTTTAACTCATGATTGTGCTGACGCGTAGAAATCAAACTGATATTAGTCCGCGTGCTCACCGATTGAAGTCCATATCTCGAGTGCTGTTATCTCCGATGAACAAAGCTCAAGTTTCATGTTTACTCATCAGAAGTCGCATACAAAGTCACATGTCCGTTCTGTGCTGACCGACACTCACGTGCGCGCACCCACGCGTGGAAGTCACCGCATGAGACGCGGTTCTCTGCGCTGGTGAGGTACAACCTTTGAATCCCGTTCGCAGATTGGCTCAACACCTTTCGACTTGACAGCACCAAATTCGTGAGAAGAAAGCGAATCAAACTTCTCTGGCCTTTCCTAATACCATGTGACCCAGATTCCTCGGCAGAGTTTCAATACGTGTGGAAAACATTATTACGCCGACAAAACAAAACCGCATTCTACCACTAATTTTTGCGGTCACGTACGCCGCTGCCAGCAGGCACCGATCGGACTTGAACACCTGCTGCATGTTGTTAAGTATGAAATTACTTCTTGCATTTCTAATAACTTCCCTTAATAAACCGCGGTGCGTTGAATTCAAACTGCTGATTACACCTCTGCTGCTGTCTCCACGAACCGTTGTGATTGCCAAACCTTCCAAGTTATAGTGCCATTGTAGGAACCTGTCCGAGAATCAAACTGCGGTCCATGGCCGGTTGCAGTGTCGAGTTTAAGAATACACGCAGCTACACATTCACTCCCCCATACGTATTCATGTAGTTGTGCTTACTTAACCTTTTAAAGCCTAGCGGTAACTTTACATACCACCAGGTTTAACATTAAAAAATTCTACGTGGTGCCCACATTGCGTTTATGTGTTTTGTACGGATCTCAGAACAAACAGCAACTTTTGCCTTATAAAACATTAAGAGACTGATTTTTATAACCGAAGTGGAGAGTGTTTACAGCGCGGTACGCACTGAGTCCTTATATAAAACAGATACGCTTCGTCTTTAAAGGGTTAATTATGCACGGGGGAAATTTACAATTACCTTAAAACGTCAGCCTGACTTAGATTCTTAACAGACAAAAGATATGCCGAGAAAGAAGACATATTTTTGCAACTGACCAAATCAAATGGAACTGTAAATCCCTACTGCACATGGTTGGCTTGCCGTAATTCTTAAATATGTGTAATTCACCATGCAATGGCATCCAGGTGTTTATTCTGCAGCCTGAGAGACACCCCGGGTCGTCTTGACATCGCTATGCTAGACGTCTAACAAACGTTTTCTGCAAGATGGACGTGGTGCATCTCCCTGATCTGATGAACGTGACGTCCGGACTGGATCTGCAGGTCTCTACTCGGTACGTTCTGCACGTTCTGTCGGCGGAGGGGGAAGGGGTAATAATGCGGCCCGACCGTCAACCTGACCTTTCACCTCCACGTGATGCTGGGGTTAAAAAAGTGACCCTTCACTTATGCCTTTCTGGCATGGTGCTGGTCACAGAGGCCAATGGGAATGTGCTGTATACTGTGCATGGGAGAGATGAGAAATAAACTCCAAATGAAGTTTCTTTTTGGAAAGTCTATAGAGAAAATACAAGTTGGGAGGCGGAGTTGAAATAATACTTTTAAAATATATCTTAAAGAAATCCTGCGGCGGGCTGACCAGTCCTCCAGAAGTCCTACCCGAGTATGGTGTTTCTTAACTTAGTGTGATCGTGAAGCCTCGATAATGAGGAGGCCCCTCGGGGGGGGGGGGGAGAAATAGGACGTGTGTACGTGTAGAGGATTACCCTGGCTCAGTAGGGTCCAGTGAAGAGCCTTTATAAACACTGTGATAAATTAACCTTATGTAGCTGGGCGACCGTTAGCCAGTACTCATGAAGTGGCCCACTTCTGCATGAGATAACTTTGAAGACGTTGGTGAGCTGTGATAAGTTTGTACTGTATTGCCAGATGTCTTGAGTTAGGACGCAGTCACTAGTTCCGACTCGCTAGCAATGAATTGCAGGGCGATTAATGAATAATGACCTGGAAGGGCTGTTGAAGGAAGCGTTTTAGCCTAGTTTCAGTCATTACCACGGATTTAGCTTGGAGAGACTGAGAAAACTGTGAAATACTGTCAGGATTGCAGCTGTCGGTGGCGATATTCAAACTGGGCTCCTTCTGGATACAAGCCAGAATCATCACTGTTGCAACCAGTTTACCCAACAGGATATCATGATGCTTACTGTAAGTTACTGCAATCATAAGACATTAAAAACGAGTAACAGCGTCTAAATACAAAAAATTCACAGCAAGAGAAGGGTAGGAAAACCCAGGAAAAGTTCGGAAGATTCAGTGAGAGAGGATGCCGTCGCGTTACTTGGCACACGGTCTTGGGAAAACTAAGGCCAAAGAGAGAGAATCCTGGAGGCAACGCATAGAGGAGGCTCAAGGCTCGATATCGGCTGTAACACCCTTGCAGCAACAGCAACAGCTTCTAAATTCAGTCCTAATATTTATCCTGATTTTATATTAATGTGACAGATGTTAAGAAGAGATCAGCTGTCTTCTGGGGTATTACGCTGCGTCGAATGGTAATCCTTTACCGACGTTTCGGGACAAACGTATCGGTCCCATCTTCAAGGGTCAAGAAGTTTAAGAAGAAGAGAAAGCCGGCAAGACGGTGCGGTATATATATATAGGGGAAGGTGTGGGCGGGGACTGGTAATCGGTAAGAAAAGTGCAGATCACACCAACATCGCGGCGGAAGCCTGAAATCACGAATATTAAGAAGGCTTGAGAAGTGCTGCAGGGACATTCTCATTCCATCGAACTCGCCTGATAACTAAAGCGCTTCAGTATCGATTGTCCTAATAAACAACAGCCAGCGTGAAACGGCGGCCGCAAGAACTGTGGTGGTCGTCGAAATTGTAGTTCACTGGCCGCCGGAGATCCGCTGCTGGAATTATATGGTTTAGCGGTACCGTGTGTAAGGATGCGGGGAGAGAGAGAGAGGGAGAGATGGGGGCTTGGCCTTATCTTCAGGGATGCACATGTTGTGCGCTGGCCGTTAGTGATAAGCACGTGGAATGTACAGTTGCTTCAGTTCAGCCTTGCAGGAAATGATAACGGCTGCGTAGAGCCGCACCGTATATTTTGATGCTGTTTTGCTTAGAAATGTGCAGCTCATGAGATTAGTGTACTAGAATCTTGAAAAATATAAAACCAACAGATAATGGAATATGTGATCATAAATACACGATGAGATGCAACGCTGTAAGTTGGTATACTAGAGCTGTAAGTAAGTAAGTAAGTAAGTAAGTAAGTAAGTGAGTGAGTGAGTGAGTGAGTGAGTGAGTGAGTGAGTGAGTGAGTGAGTGAGTAAGTAAGTAAATAAGTAAGTAAGTAAGTAAATAAATAAATAAATAAATAAGAAATAACTTATTTTTTAATTTAGCGCTACCAGATTTTAGGGGCACCTTTTGTCAAAAAATATTTGACTTAATATACTTGAAATTGGGATTCACCAGTGGAGTGTCGTTGCTTATTGATGACCTCTGAATTGTGCTAGTGAAGAGTGGTGAGGGGAATTAGGGTCTTGAAGTCTTATATCGGTACCTGAATGGCAGAATGGTTGCAAAAAGCATTCGAAAATATGAATCATTAATTACGACAGGATTTATTGACTTATTTTTGCGCAGAAGTTTTACCGTTACACCACTCGAATTGTGTGTGGCCACTAGCACACTCGTTTGGCTGGGGATAAGTTTCCTCTGCACTTCATGTAGTGTAGGCCGTGTTTCATACTTAGCGTTTTTATGCTTGATCGCATAACTACAGTACAGTCTGCATGTGCAACTTCCTTCGTACGGAATTACTAACAAACTGATCCACACACGTCCTGAGAAATGTTTTGTGAAAAGAGAATAAAGTAAAGAGACAGGAAGATTTATACAAATTACAGTTGAACCCGGTTATAGTGACATCGGTTTATAGGACATCTCGTCTATAGCGTTAGTTATTCTGTGGCACCAATTAATTCCTCACGTTTAATCATAACATAATACTCCTCGGTTGTAACAGCACTCGTTTATAATGACACAAAGTATTCAGTCCCTTTTATGACGTTATAACCGAGTTCGACTGTATTTTCCAAACAACAGTAACAGACTGGTCTTTATTGGAAACTTATTTTGTTGTCTGTGCAAGTAACAAGGCTAGTGCTATATATAACTTAGATGAATGTCGGTCTTCAGAGGGTTAATATACGTATTTGACCTCTGGGAAGTGTTCCCTCGAACGGATATTCTCATACATATGCAAAGCATAGTTTTGTTTCTGTACTTATTGCCTATGCACTTGTGGAGGCATTCTATTGATAGCTGACATAATATTTCTTCTAATGGAGGTTTTGTCTTGCCTCCTACTCTGTTACGTTGTGGAAAACCGAGTGTCATCCTGCGTTATAATACTCAGGATAACTGAATGTGACAGCTTTGAAGCAGGATTTTCTTTAGACTTTGCGGACCAAAGAACTGAAAAGAGTTCGTTTAATGACGAAGAATGTTACAGCGCAATTAGTGTTTTTCAAATCGTTAACGCAGTAGAAAGAGCGGTGTGTGTGTGTGTGTGTGTGTGTGTGTGTGTGTGTGTGTGTGTGTGTGTGTGTGTGTGTGTGTGTGTGTGTGTGTGTGTGTGTCTAATTGTACGCGGCCTAGAAACTTCAACAATGAAGCGGCCTATGTCCGAGTTGGGCTGTTGCGTCACAGAAAAAAATATAAATAGGGTTACGCACATTTTACCAATCACGAGTACGATGATGTCTTGTCGGCCGAACGAAGACGTCGATGCGCGGTAGAAATCCGACGTTTCGTACACTGTCTGTCTATACTTTACGTTATCTACAGTTTTCGTGACGTTGGAATTATTGTCCATGTCGAAGAAACTGATTGATCGCCGGAGAAGATTTAAGACTCGTTTTGTGCCTGCATTAAATGCTCGTGCGTAAACACGTATATGTGTATAAAATGTGTATATATATGTGCACATTGTTAATATATCCGTTCCCAATTACAAGTCGTCGCAACGCGAGTATTGTATTGTTTGCACGTAATGCAAATGGTGTACGTTATGAAGGATTGCAATATTCTTGCACAGAAGTTTGTCCTCTTCAATTAACGAAAATAGTAAAATCAAGAAATAAGACCAATATATGTGTGTATATTAAATAAAATCATTAATACATGCCCGTCATAGTCCAGCCATCAAGAGGTGACAATTTGGTGCAGCACCCTTGTCGGCTTATCTGTGGTTACATCGGTTAAAACGTTTTATGTAAAACACAGTAAAATTAACAACCTGTATGTGTGGGTGGTAGTAAAATGTAAACTCTGTACGTAGTTAAATGTCGGAAAAATCTAGATCAACTTGTGGTTGTGATGTAATATACATCTATGAAACAGGATTTACGTTGTATTAAGTGTCATACTGTACAAGTTGTTAATTGTAACAGTATTATGCACAAGACTAATATGTATACGTAATCACACAGCATGTGGTGAGAAAGGCGGCCCCTCTGTGGATGATCACTCGATGTTTGGCATGTTAGATGTGTTTTATTTCTGATTCTGTACAACATAAAGACATGGGCATGAAACTTAAGACAGTTCGCGCTATTCAATTAACGATTTCACCAAACGTTGCGACGAGCGAGCGGTCAGCACCTCCGCTTCGTATTTGGTTGGTACCGGTTTCAAATACTGGGGTGGAGACCGGGTATTTTGACTGTGGGTTCGAATGGTACTCTTAGTTTTTGCAGCAAATGCTGGGGCAGTACCCGAAGCCGCTACCGCTTTCTGGCAGCCTTTGCAGATTCTTGTACACTCATTATCGTGTCTTTCAAGGCTGTGTGTTCTGAGTTGTTTAATGGTTCGGTAAATAGAGAATAAGTTACTGAAGTAATTATCATACATGGATAATTAAACGTGCGTGTAAGTAATCGGTGCTGAATACTAAAGTAGACCAAATTCTTAACTTTTAAGAGTGTGTTAAGTAATAACCACTTTTTTAAATTTTCGCGATAAACACAGTAAGTTCAGATTGACGGACGGACGATGGACGTGCAGAGAGACATGCAGGCAGGCAGGCAGGCAGGCAGACAGACAGACACAGTCTACCCCTGCAGTGTTCTGCACGTCGTGGGTACACATACGGAAGACTTGACACTGCTGAATTCTTTTTTCCTGTAAATTTAATTTAACAAAAAGAACTGTGCAGTTTCTTTAGGATGCCGACCACAGTGGAAACTGTCTTATTTTGGGCTAATTTGAAGTTATAACGAAAATTACGATTATGATCCTATAGCAGCTTAATTTAATTAAATTATGTTTCGCAGGTCTCTTTGTGAGAATGCCTCCCGTCTGGCACCTGCTGTCGTATTGATTGGGTATGCCAATATAGTAGGAAAGCCAGTAGCATGTGTACTGTACTGGCTTCGCAAACGCACATTATCAGTCCACTAGCACACAACGTATTGCAGTAAACCAAATAAAAAGAACGAGCCGGGATAACGCAGTAACGTAGTACAGTGACGAGGCTACGGGCTGGACAAGAGGGTAATTATGGTTCGATTCCCGGCAGCGGCAAGAGAGTTTCTCTTTTCCAAAGCGACCAGACCATCTTTGCCGCCCACCCAGTCTCCTATTCAGTGGGTTCCTCGGGCGCTTTATCTGGAGTAAAGCGGCCGGGCCGTGAAACTGACCACTCACCTTCATTCGGTGTTTCAGGTTAAGCCTTAGTGGCGATATGGTTCTATCGTCATATGCCTTCATGGTGTGTTCATGGACAAGTTTACTTTCCGGTTATTTAAATTTTCAGGAATAAACAACACTAGCATTTTGTTTTTTCATGGAAACCTGTTACGAGTTTGCCGTCCGCCTGAACACGGTTCCACGAACCACAGATAGAACATGCTTGCTTTAGAACCTATGTTTCTTATGTTAGTTCAGATGCCACTGCTGCGTCATTTTGGGTGGCTTCGGTCAGTTTCTTACCTAACCCTGTGACTGAGGAAAACATTGCTCCAAATTAGGCACTTTTTAGTCATTGAACTTGTCTTATTCTTCGTGAGTACAACAATGAATGAATTATGTTGCAGTATAGATATGGAGGGTCACGTGACATTGTCTGGAAATGTAATTCGGAATATTAATCTCGTGACGTCACAAAGCGCGAGCGTCATGGTATCAAGGGTCACTTAGCTATAAATGTCATATTAGAAACGGTTACACAACTTTGACTTATGATCAAGCGCGCGTAGCTAATGGAATGAAACGTAGTATTAAGCTAATAAATGTGTCGATAACGTTTCTGGCTAGACGGCTGAACTGCAGTTTACATAATTTTTCTTTCCCCCTTTGAGAATTTTGGTTTTTAGGCTTGTTCGCAAATTTGCGAAAAGCGACCATGAGCTTCGTTACGTCTGCCCGTTTACCGTCTGTCCATTCGCCCGGCCGCCCGCCCGCCCGCATGGAAGAACTAGGCTCCCACTGGACGGATTTTCATGAAATTTGATATTTGAGCATTTTTAGAAAATCTGTCGAGAAGATTCAAGTTTCGACCTACATTTTAGCTGACTGTCTTTTATATATTTTATACGTCGTAACATGTGCAAGTATTCTTATTTCTGATTGTGTAACTCTTACTTTTGAGCGAATCCGTGAAGGTGATCCCAGCCGGGATCGAAACGTGTTGGATCAGCATATGAATACTGTAATGTAAAGACGTTTAGAATAATAATAGTGCATTGGTTGGACGAATATTGTATTTGATTAATAAGTATGTTCGGTATGAATAACACAAGAAAATGCTGTATCAGGCTAGATGTAAGGGAACCTCGAACCTGCTACGCCACTTTGGCTACGAGACGGGCAGTACGGTACAGCGGAAACAACAGGTGTTTACGTTGAGAATCATACGGAACACGTAAATGCACTGTGTGGGCAAAATGACGAGTTTTTATTCTTAAGCCTGGAGGTACCTACGCTACCCGCTAGGCGTTAAAGAGGTAAGGCTGTTTCACCAGCGTCACTTGGGGGGGGAGGAGCAAGGGGGGCAAATTCCTCCCTTATTTTTTCTACCTAAGGATAGGTCTTTCTAGTGAATTGAAGAGGGGCAAATAAAAAAATTAGAAATATTTTCTGAACGATAATTTGGGTGGTGTGAAGGCAGGAAAAAAATAAAAAACCTGCTTGCAAACGAATCTTCCCTGTCCTTATAACTTGGCTGTTTCGTAAATTAAAGTTCCTAATATATATGGTCGACCCCCCGGCGCGCCGCCCCCGGTGTTATTAGCCACGTTACGCCTGTGGGTTAGTCTGTTAGAAGAAGAGTTTTCATGTCGATATCAAAGTGACTTCCCGCATTTCCGTCCCGAATTCTCGGTCCTTTTCTTTTGAACCGAGCAGCTGCCTGTCGCTTGCAGACAAAATTCATTGCCGTCTGTCCGCTGCAGTTTCATGGCCACGAGCGTAGCCTCGCAGGGGCCACGTGTTCATCGGCACGGAAATACCGCCATGTGTCGGCAGTAGCGTTAGTCTGCAGTGCAGCGTTGCTAAGGGAGGAGGCGTGTGCAAGGCAGTGTCTGGCAAAGTACAGTATTCGTTGAAGTTCGTACTTGACTGAGTATTTGTTTAGTAGCTCGTCAGCTGTCCAGGTTGCAGTATTGATTTGTGGCCTCATTTATCTGCGCTAAGTTAGTAATGGCGTTTGTTTCCCCAGTAATTCTTTATCAGAAGCGTCGTATATTCCCTCTCCCCCATTCATATTCATATTTCGTGAAACGTAAACGCAGTTACATTTCAGTGAAATTAGGTATAGCTACTTGCTAACATTTTTCATCAGCGTCTTTTATTTTTATAACGTTGATTGTGTTGATTACACAGCCATTCAAAACATATTGATGCCGTGTAGCTATGTTCGGTGTAAACTGTGAACAGAATCGTGTCTTGTGTTTTTGTGAGGCATGCTGTAGGCCTTCGCGTTGGTGCGGGAAGACGGGAATAGCGTGGGTGCTAAATGTTAGAAATGCTGTGATGAAAAATTGAATACCTATACAAAGGTGTTGGGGGAACATTTTTACATAGAAGAAGTTTACAGTGGTCACAAATTTTCCTGGTGTTGGATTTAAGAGTGTGGTGCCTTCTGCGATGTGACGCCGTGTAATTTGGTAGGCAGGTCCTACCGTTTCGGAGTAACCTACTATTTCCATCTTCAGGGTTTCTACCAAGCCCATAAGACCATATTTTCAATGTATATTGCCTAAAACCCTCATAGAGTTAAATTTATTTCGTCCCCTTTTGCAACAGGCCCATTCGCCCATATGTCGCGAAACCCCCCAGTGTGATAGCCAAGGCAGGGGCAGACTGGGGAGAGGGGTCGATTGGTGCGGCCGCCCCGAGCAGCAGGGTCGAAAGGGCGGAAAAATGGATATTTTAAATGAAAAAAAAAAAGATTTTCTGTGGTCAACAGATGTTAGCTTACTGAGCAAAATAATAGTCAGTTGCGTAAATAATTGCTACTGTTTTAAGGTTCATAATTTCTGTTAGAGTCGGCCATTGTGATTACTAGCCCCGGTCGCCCAAAATCTAGCTACGCCACTGATCCTAGGAATGAGTTTGGACATGTTGAGAGAAATTATATGACCGAATCCATAAAAAAGATGACCGAAGGCTACATAAAATTACATGAGATTACAATTTTCTTAAAATAGTGTGTTATTTTCAGTGTTTCTTTGTTGTACATATGTTCGTATATATATTATCCGTGATTTTCCGTGATTTTAGGTACAGCAGTTTCAAACAGAGTCATTATCGTACAAAGAAAAGAATAGATCGGTAAACAGGTAATCATTGCGTGTTTTCAGTATGGGTTGTGCGGTACAAAGGTGAGCGAGGAGGCATGACTAGGAGATACGAGAGGACAGCGTCTAGTCGCACGCACGGAAACGGTCGGTTGGCTGTGATCAGCGCGGTGAACAGAATGACCAGGATTCATAGCTTTTTGGTTTTAGCCGCTATTTGTGTAGTGGTCGCAGATGACGGTCAGGAGGAAAGAGCAAACACGGATGTCGCTCTTTTCGAGTTTGACCTCGTTGACGAATGTAAGTACACCGCGGAGGCCGAGTGGGCGTTTCGCACGAGGTCGGATCTTCCTGGGTCTGTGTTGGAGGACAAGGTAAGTGACGTCAGATATAGGAAATGATGCAATGGTCACGCCTAGTTAGTGCATAAATAATAATTAAGGGCCAAATTGTGATATATGGGGAGCGGACGCATAGCTGACGCATTCTGAACCACTACGCGAGCTGTATAGTGGCTGGGAGATTAACGAATTGTGGTTCGACACCAGGAAGAGGAAAGAGACTTTGCTGCATAACGTCCAAATTGGATGTAGGGCCCACCCAGCATCCAGGTCAGATACAGGAGATCATGTCATTGGGGGTAATTCGACGGGGCCGTCAAACTGACCAGTTACGTCCATCTGGTACTGATGTTAAAGAATGCGTGGAGATATACGTTCACTCCCCCATATGCCTTAACCTTTTAAAGCCTAGCGGTAACTTTACGTGCCACCCGGTTTAACATTAAAAAATTCTACGTGGTGCCCACATTGCGTTTATGTGTTTTGTACGGATCTCAGAACAAACAGCAACTTTTGCCTTATAAAACATTAACAGATTGGTTTTTATAACCGAAGTGGAGGGTGTTTACAGCGCGGTACGCGCTGAGTCCTTATGTAAAACAGATACGCTTCGTCTTCAAAGGGTTAAAGGCGAACACAGGGGGGCAACTTCAAATGGAAGTGAGTGGTCGACTCGAGATCCTTGTTACTATAATCCCCAGAAAAATACGCGCGGTACCTGTTGGGTAGAAAGCTGGGTGGAGGAGAGCAAAATCTCTCGCCCCGCCCCTTTCTTGGTATCGAACCCTGATTCCGCCGCAGCCTGTAGTGTATGAGTCGCTTCGTATTTCATACTTTCGCGGGGGCAACTGCAGATTTTCTTGACACTTAATCTGAACAGAAAATGTGGTCTGCAAGAAAGTAATATAACTGTCGGCGAATATAGGTCCGTGTAGTTCCACAGCAGCGACATGGAAAGTGTAAAGATGTGCGCGAGTCTAATTTGGCGTGACGCATGCGCATGAGAAGTAAAAGTGCAGATAACAGAATGCCGCCATGCATGAATTCGTTAATCGGTTTCAGATGTTTCTGCCGCGACGCAGAAACCAATTATCGACTATTGCATGGTTCGCACCTTATCACCTACTCATACAACTGAACTGCAACGTAACAGGCACGATATTTAAAGCTGAAAGTGTTCTGGGATGTTACTCTTTGTCGCCCGGTAAATACACTGCTAGACACTGAAGATGGAGACGGTACGCTTTTTTGAAACGTCAGTAACTATTTAACAGTCGACATGTAACACCCAAGAAGATCTGAATCCTCATCAACACCAGTGTGAGAACCTTCTGTCTCGCAGGGGCCATATTTCCATGCCTTTTGTACTACCTATGTGGCAAAGTGCCAGGTTAAGGAAGCATCGTAACCCTTGACCGCTAATGCACTAGTTGAAATGACCTGGTGTGATCCGTGGCAGAACCCAAAGCGACCAAGGCCACAGCAATGTGTGTATTGACTGTCTCACCAAGTTTCAGCATGGTTCCTAGTGAAGAGAGCCACCATACCTCTCTGAGGTTGAAGCTTGCCTGGTTAGTAATGCAAAATGCGGCAAGGGCATTGGAAAATCCGCTGTTATACGTTCTAGGCCTCCTAGTGTGACCAGCTGCAGTCATGTCTCATGGTTGGAGGCTTTCCGACGAACGTAGGATACACATGGGAAAATAATATTGAAGTGAGACATACAGAAACAGGTTGTGAAAATATGTATGGGATCAACTGACTCAGGATAGATTCCACATGCAGGCTGTTTTGAAAATGAAAATGAAAATGAACCATCAAGTTCCACAAAAGGCTGATTGTTGCTGTTATTGGGTCTATTATTATTGTTGCTGTTGTTGGCTGGAGAGTTTATCAGTGAAGTAAGTGTGCAAGGACTGATTGAGTGTGGATTTTGTTTGTGAGAGAGACAGGGACTTAGTGTGTCATCACATATTTCGGATATTTGCTATATTCCATCACCTTAGCATCAGAGAATGCTGATCCAGGTGGCTGTGAGGCCTAAGGCATAGGTCTCCAGCTGCTTGCTTGATGGGATTGTGGGTTCGAATCCTGCTGGGGGCATGGATCTTTGTTGTGAATGTTGTGTGTTGTACGGCTGCCACAGCCCTATCCCTCCTCCAGAGGAGTCCTACCAAGTGTGTATGTATTATTGAGTGTGATCAGGTGCAACAGTAACCCTGTACGCCTACAACGAGTAGGCAGAAGAGGTCAGACTAAGAAAGAACGAAAAGCATCAGAGAATTACAGACAGCAGGTCAGGTTGTGCCTTGTTTCATGGGTTATCTTGCCAGGACGTACTTTCAAGTTGGCATGCCTACACACAGTTGTAACTTACAAGAAGTTTTTAGATTAACTTAAGATGTTGGTTAACAAGAACACATAATTATCAACATTTGTATAACTATATATAAAAGCAGTCACTACTAGGTTAAAAGTAAGGTGGATGTGCAATTCAGTAAAGCAAACGTACAAAATGAGGAACTGTTTGTAAATATGTTACCCTTTCTGTCAGACTATGAAGTCTGCCATAGATGGATGTCTTAGGAGACTAAAATAAATGTACAGGACTCGAAAATGTATCCAGACCTAGAGAGACTGATAACCTGAAGTCTTTCTATTAAAAGAATTTAATCTACAAAACATTAGAATAAAATTATGTGACGTCTTCGTACAGTTTCGTAAGACAATACTGAGATGTTGCTGTGTGACTGGAGTGGTTGCCATTGGCTGCATTTCCCTCAGATGTTTCACTACATTTTTCTGCTATAGATAGTTGTGCTGACAGAAAGGGCAGCATCTCTGTAAATGATTTCTCATTTCATATATACAAAATTCTCACTTTGTTATGTGATTTTGTCTGAATGTAGATACAGCAAGAACAGACGTATGGGGACAAATTCAGGTCTTCCGCTGAGGAATTGGCCACTTATTTGAAACAGGAATGGGACGATACAGAGCTGAACAAAAAACTGCACCTTTTCTCAAATGCTGGAGACACTCTTATAGACAAGGAAAAGTATGACAAGGTAATGCTGTGGACAAAAATTGCTTTCTGCTGTGCAAAAAGTGACACTTTATGAGAAAATGATAATTTCCTCTCAACACCAGTGGCTTTGTTAACAGGTGGTGTTCTTTTTATGATAATCAGGACCACCGACAGTGGGTTTGGGCCCAGGTGAAAAATTTTTTTGGGCCTCCAAGCAAGATGGGACCAGCTAAAAATCTTTACACTAAATTGGAAAGACTGAGTTACAGTTTCATAGTGGCTTGGGCTTGGTTTGAAAGGGTTCATTTGTACAGTCAGCAAGTAATCATAACTACTGAGGGAGACAAAAACATATGCAATGGAATTGGGCACTGGGCCCCCTTCCAGACAGCTGGGCCCCGGTAATTAGTACTGGCTTCCTCACCTCTTGTCAGCACTGGTGGTAACAACAACTGATGTTACCAATGACTTTTTATTCTCTTGACTTACAAGGCAAAAATATTCCACTAAGTTCTTTTGTGGCAGGTTACTTTTGTTAGCACGTGCCTTCACTGACTAATAGCTGACTGTAAATTAAAAAAGAAAGTCATTCATTAAAATATAGTGTATGATGTTTCTACTTTCTGTCTATTAACTTAGTAGAAAAATTTAGCCTTACGTTGTTATGTCTAGTCCATTAAATGTATTAAAAGCATATCAGTATCTCTTTCCATGTACGAAAATATTTGGACTTAAATTAACTCTGTTCATGTCTCCACAGGAAGTGCTGTTCTCAAACAGTCTGCAACAGATTGCCATTGAACCTTCAGCTTGCACAAAGACACCTTGTCAGCTGGATATGCAGAGTGAGTCATGATGCTTGTAACTGTACTGTTGTCAGTCACTAACTGCTGTTTTACCATCCACATAGTTCAACTACCCATACATTTGAATACAGTTTTGACAACCATATTCTTTGGCTGTATTTATCCTCAGGATGTTAGTCTGTGCACACACATTCAAAATTGGTAACTTCAGCAACAAGAGATCCACATTTTCCAGGGACAGGGTTGTAATGACCACATCAGTCCAGTCCGCATCAAATCTGCCGCCAGATTTCTGAAGTGGGCTTTTCCCTTCAAGTTTTGTGACTGAAAATTTTTATGTACTTGGTCTTTGATGAATGTGAATCGTGGTCACAATTTTCCTTACTCCTGGTTTCCCATAGTGCCTTGATCTTGCCAACCACTCTCTTTATAGACTGTAACTGCATGCCTCTTATGAATGGAACCCTGTCCTCTTCATCACCAGTTTGGAGGGACTGCTGTCCTATTTGTGCAGTATTGTGCAGGAGTCCACATACTAACTGCAGTGGCTATTTTTGTAGTGCTGCTTTGTGTAAATGGGCTCGACAGCTTGCTGGTGCGTGAGAAAGATGTGTGCTGCTGTGGGGGGTGGTTGATAAGGCCTGGCCAAGGCCAATGGTTATCTAGTCGGTGAGACAAGTGCAGTCTGTGCAAAATAAACCTAAGATAAGGTCACATAACAGCATGTTCCATTGAATGAGCGGTTCCATTTGTCGCCACATACCCTCTCCCCATAGTCTGGTATATCTGTGATATGCAGAGGAATGAAACTACTTTACTCCACAAAGTTTGGCGGTTGCTTCTAACCTGGCAGTTTTCCATACGTTGTCACATATGCCTAAGGTGCCGCCCGCCTTGACCAATAAGCGCAGGCCCAACGTTCCACTCGTTGCTCTGCCAGTGTTGTGTCTTATGCCGTATGGCAGGGAGGTTTAACAGTTGATGATGGGAGTCAAACAAACATTCCCAGTGATGATAACTTTTAGGAAGCCTAATAAAACCCTACTAAAGCATCGAGCTGGCACTTACCGGTGAAGTAGGGGGAAAAACGTTCTATAGATAGAATAAACAAGAAGCGACTTAAAACTATACCAGGGACATGCCAGTAGCAAAGAAAAATAATAATAAAATAAAAAAAATGATAATAATAATAAATTTAGATACTCTGAAAATGTACATGATGTCTATTTACAAATTGAATAATTTTGTTTGATATCAATATGTAATTGCAAATATTCCAGCTTTATGTCTGCTTGAATACACAGGTGACTTTCAGTGTAGGAAACAGTAACAAACTGGGTATTTATGTATGTCTCTGCTACACATGCTGTTATTTTTGTTAATGTTTTAGGTGTACAACATGTCCTAGCAACCTCACAAGACCCTGAAAGATTACTTAATACATGGACAGAGTATCAGAGGAGATTCAGTTCAAAAGTGGATGAATATTTAGAAATTCTTCATCTTACACAAGTAGCAGCTGAAGCAAATGGTGAGAATTTGCTGAGGTATTACATATTTGTTACGTCTTGATTTAATAATGTAGAATACTGTGTTTAACTCACAAGGCCCCTGAATATATTACAGTAATTAAGTAAAGTAGTATGAGTGGATGATTATCTAGGAAGTGTACAGATATGGCAGTGTAATCATAGCAGTGAAACACTGTACATAAAGATTAAAATTGTCTCAGCTGGGAGAAGACTAGCTCAATAAGCATACAGAAAGTAAACAGTGTTGAATAGTGCAACATTTCCTGATGGTTAAATAGAACTCTTTTTTATATCCACTAACCTCAGATTTTCCAGTTTGATAAACACAGAATACTGCTACAGTATTTCCAAACTATATACATGCATAATGGGATGGGTAATCCAAAAACAGAAAATGGCATTGTGAGTGATTAGATTTTTTTATTAACCATGCCTTCACTCACAGCACATTCTGGTCCCCAGACTACTGTTGTCTTGACAGACGTGTTCTGTTCTCTTAGTTGTAACCCTCACAGCTGAAATTAAATATCATATTAAAGTAATATCGCGCCAATCTTTTCTCATTACTTGTGGCTAAAATAAACAGAAAGGCAGCAATCCTTGGAAAATAAAAGGTATGTACAAACATGCAGCATGGCAGTCACTTCATATTTATGGCAGTTTACGTTTAATATTTTTGTGCATTTTGAATGTACTGTATAGCAGAGACAAATTTCGAAATGAATGTATCACTGAAAGCAGTCACATATTTTTAAATCATGTAAGACCAAACCTTCTACTATACTTAAATTATAAGTATTTTATGTCATTATCTCTTAGTGAGCAAGTGTAACTAACTTTGGTGGTGACAAAGCAAAAATTGTAGGTTAAAAATTGCTGGAAATTTTTACAGGCCCCTGTTTTTTAATAAAACATTAATATGTCTCTTATTTAGAATAGTAAGCAGAAGAAGGATTTAATGGGGTCAAAGTGTAAATGTTGAATAGGGAGGCAGCAAGAACACTTTCAGAACATCATGCAAAGTTCCTGATGTATGATATTTTATCAGCACTGTGAATTTTTTGGTGTAGTGTAAGTACCCCTTTGCCTTTGAAGTTCCTTATCTAATAAATGAATTGCATTTCTGTATAGCATTGTATCAATGGCGTTGTTAAAAAGTGCACACATGTTCACTTTTCATAAGGTGAACGTGCATGAAAATAACCCAGTCCAAGTGTAAAAATTTCCGAAATTCTATTTTGCGTTGCTCAGTCTCCAGTTAGTTATTACTAGAGAATTTTTTGTCATTTAAAAGTTAGCATTGTAGATATTTTTACTTCAGTGTTAAATATTCAAATCATCCTTCTTTACCACTTTGATTCAAAATTTTATATGATTTGTATTGCTGTAAAAAACTTGGTCATCTGGTCATCTACAGGCGCAGGAGAAGTGGAGACTTACTGGGAGCAGCAGAGTGAATTTGAAGGAGGTTACACAAAAGCCTTATTTCTGTGGAAGACTATTGAACCTCTGTACCAGAAGCTCCATGCCTTTGTGTCCAAACAACTGTCCAGGCACTATGTTTTCTTGAGGTCTGCAAATGACACTGTCATTCCAGTTCATGTTTTAGGTAGGATACATACATAATAAGCTGTAGGGTAAACATCTGTTTTCTTAGTCATTTAAAGTATAAAAAGTCCGAACTTGCCAGTCTGGCATGTAGTTAATGAAAGTGTACTGAATGATTGGCTTAGCTTATCCGAACCACCAGCCTTGATGTGTGTTTCAATAAATGTCAGATACACCTACCTACTGAACAGCCAATCCATTGACTTGCCAACCAGCCCACCCATCCACTCTTGTCAGTCAGTGTACCTCATTAAGTGTTAGCAAAAGTATATGACTTCTCTGTTATGCACTGGAAAAACACACTACAGATATCAGCAGAAATTTTGTTACTTACAGAAGGTTGCTTGTGGTCTGAGGGTTGTATTTAGTGATTTGATGTAATAATATGAGTACGCTAATGATGTAGAATTCCACAATCATCAATTATATCTTTTTTTTATTATTGTCATGTGATTACTCCAAATTAAATATGAGACATAAAGTAAGTCAGTTACTAATTAAGTTCATTGGTTCAACAGGCACTGTAGCAGGCAGTGACTGGACTTACCTTGCAGATCATGTATTGTATTCGAAGGCCTATTACCATTTGCTTGCTTCAGTAAAAAACAAAGTGAGTAATGTGTACGATGCTCTCTTATTAGCCATATTCCAAAATTGTATCTGATGTAACTACATGTTAGAGTTTATGAAAGAAAAGACCATGCAAAAGGTTCTAGGTTGTTAGAGTAGCCTTGCTGAGGATTCAAGTCTGCTGTGTTACTGGGTGAATGATTCCTGATGTTTTTAAGGACTGTAGTGCCTTTGAAAATTCTAGGAAATTAAGGCACTGTGATCCTTCAAACACTGGGAATCATTCATGCAGTGACACAGCACCACATTGCAGAAGACTTCAATCCTCAAGAAATTGTGTGTTGCTGTATGTGATTGATGTCAAGGAAGAAGGATTGATTCAAGCCCACATCCTGGGTCACTTTTTTAGCTGTAAGATTTTGAGTGCAGTGCACTAATGTGATATCTACGACTGTGCATCCTTAAATTGAGTAAATGTAGTGACAGAGTGCAGTGCTGTACCACTGTTTTACTTGCACCTGTTCCACAACTATTATCAAGGGCAGGGCGAGGAGATTTAACTATTAAGAATGTCTGGCAAGTTCTTTTTCTTTAGATTTCATTGTCTTGTCCTGACAGTGACTCTGTGTCAAACACAGAATTCACATTTTCCATATGTGCAATAGATGTGAATGCTGTGCATAGTGCCATTTATGGTGATTATGCCGAACCATCCTGAACTCCTATTTTTCCATGAATTTCACAATTTTCAGACCCTCTAACTACAATAATGAGATTGTTGTTTTTCTTTGTTGCATGAAATTAATGAGCAGTCATATCATAGCAGTTTCATTATGCGGGAAGGAAAACAAAATAGAGGCAAACAGGGGAAAGTTTTTGTCTGTTGTCTTTTCTAGTGCTAACCCAAATGATGTTTAAGGTACAGTGAAGTTGCCTTTGATCTTCTATTTTATGTTTAAGTCATTTATAAATTTGAAGTTGATTTTTCTTTTTGCATTATTTTTAAATTGGGCTTGACCTCAGTGCTAAAAATCATGTGCATGATCTTAACACTGGAATATTTCTGATTTATTAATGTATGCCATTTTTCTCCAGATTATTTTCCAAGGATTTTTAACTTACATTGTACTAATGCAGAAACAGTAGTTACCCTTGTTTATTCTCTCGCTCATTATACAGGCATCTGCTTTATTGCCTTCCCTGAGTATGGCAGCTTTATTGCATAGAAAGCCTGCATCTGCAGGACATACCTTAACAGCTGCTGTGCTCAGGGACATAATAAAAGACATTGTGCATTATGCATACCAGCCATGTTAATTTAGTACTGTATCAATTGCTGCAATGTGGGGATCCAAACATTAGTGTTTTTCTGACCTGTTTTAAGGTACTAGGAGGAATGAATGTGTACAAAGCAGCAGAGAACATGATAACCAATTTAGGACTTGATCCATTGCCATCAAAGTTCTGGGAGCAGTCTTGGTTCAACTCGTCATGTCCCGCACATGTTGTTAACTACTGCGAAAATGGTGAAGCCAGGTAACAGATATTTCTCTGTCTTCACAATTTTGTATTCTGTGCTAGGACAGACTATGAAGTGAAAAATGATCTTCTAATTTTAAAGGGTTCTGGTGATCATTTGTTACACTTGAGGTTACCTTGTTTCTGGTCTTTGTCCATATTCTGGTATTCTCAACAAGTGCAACATTTTGGAAACTGGACCAGTTCCCATGTTTATGTGAAAGGGTGGGGAAGCACCTACTACTTGCATCAGATAGGGAGGTTCTTAGTTATTGGACAGGGGGGTGGTTAGTGGCTGGGTGAGAGTAAGACAGTCAATCAGTCAGTCATTTCCAGCCAGAAGCCAGGTATGGAGGCTTCTGCTCTTGCTGTTACCAAAATATGCCTGATTTTTATCAGGTGGAAGAATAATGTCTGCCCCAGCATTGTGATCCTATCAGTACTAACACTGGAGCTGTCTGTAGAAAGGAATTTGAAATCATGAACTATATTCCCCCGTATTGGCTTGTAGGATAAATTTTTTGCAGAAAAGGAGTTGCATAAATTATCATACATAAACCTTGTGATGTGTGTGAATATTTCAGAGTTATTACTTGCAACTTAACAGGATGGCCACAGTATGTGGATGCATACAAGACAGTAATGAGAGTTAAACATATCCAGCTGGCAGCAGAAGAGAATACTTTCATGCTCACAGACAACAGCCATTATTCAGGTATATGTCTGCTTTCAGACAGTGTTTTCATAGTTGCAAAGTGAGAAAATGTGCATGTTGCAATGGTTCTTATTTAAAGTTCTGTTCTGCATTATACTGTGGCATATTTGATGCTAGAAAAGGGTGTTCTCTTATTTACCATACTACATTTTTCTGTTTCTGGATGCTTCCCCAAGTCTTTCATTTTCCCTTTTTGTGTTTCTATTTAACTCCTGTTACCACTGGCATTAAATAATATCTAGTGCATATTTTATCTGTTTCTTCCATACTCACCTCGCTAGCCATACCCTGAATTTCAGTAGTTCAAGTTTGGTCATGTTGCAGCATTGTTATTTGTCTTTCTGTCTCATAATTTTCTTTTACTGTTTCAACCATGTTTAAAACACAGCAGTGTTCATGCAGAGAGGGAACTGATTATATTTTATTTTTGCAGCAATATATGAATCAGTAACTGGCTTGTCAGCACTTCTAGCCACATCACCAGGGTATCTGCAGCAGCTTGGTGTGCTGACATCCAAGAATAATCAGCAAGAATCAGCAGAACATACTGAAGCATCAGTTTTGCTTCTGGTAGCCCTTCAAACACTGCCAAAATTGCCATACTACCTGGCTGCTGACCTGTGGAGACTGGAAGTTCTCAACAGCAATCTGACAAATGTTACAGAGCTGAATGACTCATGGAGAAGATACAGGTCTGTAAAAAATGTGCACAGAGTGGGGGAATAGAGGTATGTGTGTACTCTGTCCTAACCTCTGCACAAAATGGGGGGGGCTGGGCCGCCACAACAACACCTCCCACCCTGGCAACTTACCCTCAGGAAAGAGCCCTGGTACCCATTGTAGAGGTGGCTGAGTGGGCCCCAGGACCAGTCTGGAAGGTACTTCAACCATGGTTCAAACCACAGACATTCCAGCCCATAGCAGGTCAGTATACTGACTATGCTCTGTTGGTCCCTGTTAAGGTCTGTACTATGGTTAATGTCATATAGGAAGGGAATTTTAGTTATTTAGTTGCAGTTGAAGTGCAAAGTAACTGTATAATGGTAGCATGGTAACTGTTATTAAAAACAAGCCAGGTTGTAAAACTATATTTTGATATGTGGAAATGAAATAGGAAACCTGTTGTACTTCAGTGTCACATATAGTAGAGCCCAGTTGTTCATTTCATGATTAACTGATACTGATAAAACAATCACAAGTATCAGAATGAATTTTCATTGTAAAATGCCTATTTGATTCCAAGAATGTATGAAATATCAGGAATGGAAATATAAAATAACATGAAAAAGGATGTAAATCATAGAAGTTTGTTTTAAAAATATACAGACACCGTTTTTAAGCATAAAATTCCATGTGGCTTCATTCCAGTTTGCTGGAAGTAGTTAATGGAAGCTCGAAACAATGGCATTAAAACAGGTTATCACAAAAGGTTGAAATCCCAAGCACCAAGCCACTGCTGTATTCTTGAAATTCACAAAATTTTTAAAATCAAGATGATTACTGTTGTGAACATTTACAGAAGAGCACTGAAACTTTTGTTGTCAGAATTTGGTGCTTCATTTGTATTAAATTCAGACTACTGTAAAGACATATAAAAATGTAAAGATTTTAAGCAAGAGCTTGTCCTATATGGGTTGTTATGTGTTCATTGTAATTATGTTGTTGCTGTACTTTCACTTATATGTGTACATGCATTTATTGTATTGACTTGTTCTATATCCGGTGGGGTTTCTAACCTGTTTGGATAAACCTGAACATGAATAAATTGAAACTGAAATTGAAATATATATCTTGCTGAAATAACTGTATTTTCAAAGCTGTTAAAGGTCTTAACATGTGTTCAGAAAAGAGAGCATTTATGTATGTATGTGTGTAAAAATAGTCATATGACAGTAAATTGTGTTACTTCATACCATAGTTTATGACAGTGAAATCAGAAAGTCCTAATTTAAAATTAAAACGATTCCTTCTTATTTATGGCAATAAATTCCCGCAACGCTATGTTTAATGAAAAAAAAAATATTTTACAGCCAATGTGCGTCATCGTTATACTGAAGCCACAGAAAGTAGCCCCATGGCTGTTGGGGATGATGGCTGCATCCTAATATAATGTTGTAAAATGACAGTTTGTCTCTCAGAATATTGTTTGACGCCATCTAACCTGTTTACAGAACATCACTAAGAGTTAGTGTAACTGAAGTGTCTCCATTTTTGGAGAGACCCAGTTCTCATCATCCATAACTGAATTGCAGCCCCCTTTCTTGAAAGTGTTTCAGTTGACCCATAGATTGTAACTACAATACCATGATTTTGGCCTTCATTTCCATATTTCCAAATTGATGTTATGTCTTAGTGAATCAGTAGCAGTAGCTAAGTATCATTGCTACATGTTAATACTAGTGTAACATTTGTTCTTTTAGTCTGCACAATATTTAATTGTAGACCCCCGACCCCGTATCATGTTTAATACAGCACAACTTCCTCTTGGTTAATCTTAAATTCTTCTTCTAAAAGTTTATTAATAAACAAAACACTGCATTATGAGGTTCATGTCACTGACCATTGGTTACAGTAATGTAATTTTCCTGAATTTTGTGTCACTTCATTATGACCTATAAATTTAGGACTATCTTTCTATAGACTTGAATTAAGTGTTAGAATATGAGTAGAAATAGGGAAACAGAGATGAAAATAATGTTGGTATTTTTGACTTCCGTTTTCATGAAACTCTGACAGAAATTATTTTGTTAATTTCTTTGATGCCTTCAAGTGGTGTAGGTTATCACACATTATGTTAGTTGGAGGTGGCTGTTTCTCAGAAACATTTCCTACATGAGTGAAAACTACTAAATGCAAGACAAAGTTACATAGCTGAACTAACGTCTAATATTTTCAGACAATGAATATTCTTTTAAATGTATTAAGTATATACAGTATCTTACCTATTGCATGTTTTGCTTCTACAGAACAAATATGCAAATGGTGTCAGTTCCTACAACTGATGAAACCATATTTGACTTCTTATCAGATCCGTACATCACATCCAACAAACCTTACTTAGGGTAAGTCATGGCTTAACATTGTATCATTAATTAAATGACAGTTTATACTAATTTTAATATTGTTGTCCTGAACTTGGAAATGTCTTTGTGTGCACATATACTAACTTAGTGTGTCATAAAAAAATTTTCTCCCCAAAAAAGTTTTTGCTCATTCAGTATAATAATTTCACGTTTGTTTTTGTCAGACATTATACCTCCTTACCAGTACTCAGAACACAAACATTTCTCATATTTCACTTTCATTTCGCCTTGACTGGCCGAAGAAACATAAGACTTCGCATGATTTGATGGGAAAATTACTCTCTCAAATCATAAATTTTCTGTTAAATAGTTTTCTTGTGGTAGTGTAAGTACATAAGCAATATATTTATTGTTTCTTACATTGTTTAATTTTCTTAACCTATATTAGTATAAAGTACATTGATGTAGTCTTTGCTTCTCCATCTTCACACACAGCTGCATTTATTGTGATATTTCATTTCAGCAAATTCTGTGGAATTATCCTGCAGTTTCAGTTGCTTGAGAAAGTTCTGGGAGCAGATATGGATAGCAGTGAAGTTGATGTGACCAACATATTTACATCAAATGAAGATTTAAAGTAAGTAGAAATAAAAAAAAGTTTCCAATATAAACAGGAGGACCTTCCTTCTATTTGTGCACTGATTCCGTGAGCGGGTAAGATACATGGGGATCCAGACTAAAGGAACAATGTTTGTTCTGACTTCAGTAGGTTTGTTAACATGAATACCAGTTACGTGTGCAGTGGTGAGTTATTTGAGGTGATATGACTCTATACGAGAAAACACCTCCAGCAGTTCTGTTAAATTATGCTGCAGGCAAGGGGAACATTGGGGAGAGAAAACAGGGCAAGAGGGCTAATAATTCTGTTCAGATCCTTCTAGTATGGTACAAGACAGTGCACACGTATACCAATATGACACATCTCAGCGTGTAATGCTTGCATGCATAGTTGGTATGACTGATGCATCTCAGAGTAGCGACACAGGTGCTCATACTGGGTGAAGTGTGCTTTCATAACCCATATGTGGTTATTGGAGTATTTATTTTCCACCATAATTTTTTATAGGCTGTGGCATTTACTAGACGACTTACATACAAAAGTTTGTTATCCTTCTGTCATAGGAAATTTGACATATAAAAATTTCAAGGTGGGAAATAGAAGAAAAATATTTTTTGTCACTATATGCTGTGCTGAAACATGTTGTTATGTAACTATTATCTTTCCTCGGTGGCATTCAAAGTACAGCAGACTGCCAAGGACTTTGAGAGGGGAAATATTGCAACAAATTTATCATATTTCAAGTAACTGTTTTCTGTTTTTCATTTACATATGTTCACTTCTTTTGGCAAGTGAACATGTTTAAGAATTTTAATTGAAAAGATAGTTAACACAGTGGTTGAATATGACAGTCCTAAAAGATAAGGTTGTATGGTTTTGCTAGTGGGCATGTCATTTTAAAAATAATGTCTTTGTCATATAGAATATGCAGTAGGGTTTATAAGACATCTGTGTACTCCAAAGTTAGAAGTGATATTTTTTAATTTGGCTTAATAGCCATCATTTGCATATACAGTTAAATGTTCTGAAACTGCTGTCACTGGTCCCCATGCAGATGTTTGGATGCTGTTCTCTTGCACAGTATATCACCAGAAAAGTCAGATAGCTTGGTAATTATACTGTTGGTTCCAAGACCTGATCAAGAAATAATATTTTCTGTCAGTCTTTTAAATGCAGAATTTCGGGATGTTGACTCGGTTGTTTCCACTCAGGACAGGGTCCAGTGACAGGCTGTTGTGAATACAGGAATGAACTTTTGGGCCCATTAACCCTTTAACGACAAAGCGTATCTGTTTTATATAAGGACTCAGCGCGTACCACGCTGTAAACACTCTCCACTTCGGTTATAAAAAACCAGTCTCTTAATGTTTTATAAGGCAAAAGTTGCTGTTTGTTCTGAGAGCCATACAAAACACACAAACGCAATGTGAGCACCCTGTAGAATTTTTTTAATGTTAAACCTGGTCGTATGTAAAGTTACTGCTAGGCTTTAAAGGGTTAAATGAGGAGAATTTATCTTTAGTAGTCGAGTGATTATATAATACCAAGAAGGACTCAGATTCATGGAGTCATTCAGGTTGTAATAGTTCTATGGGTGCAGTTCTGACATTTCAAATGTGCTCAGTGCCATTACCATTCTTCTGTGTGGCCTACCATAATATTGCTGTTCGTGTTGGACGTCATGTCCGTTGTCACAGGTGTATGTGTATGTGCCTGTGTAGGGAGGTGATGCATTATCATTAAAGTGACAATTTTTAACAGGTAACAATTGCAGTCAGCCTACTGACATTGAGTAGAGTAAAGTAAATAAGTTAAATTGTGTCTGCACACATCAGGAAGGCGTATGGGGGAGTGGAGGTGGAGCTGCAGTCAGTCTTAATGTCAGTACTAGTAGAGATGAGTGGTCAGCTACATGATATGTCTTCTTTACCTCCAAGGAAAGTGATGTTAGTACCCATTAAATAGGAGGCTATGTGGGGGCCTTAGAGCCAGTTTGGATGATTCGGAGAACACAAAAATCTCTTGCCCCTGCCAGCAAATGAACTATACTTCCTTGGTTGTGTAGCCCATAGCCTATTCACTCTACTGACTGTGCTGTCCTTGCTGCCACTGACACTTTCATAATTGACCAAATTAACATGTGGCTAATTTTATTCCTGTGTGTCTGTCCCACCAAACAGTCCAGCTCTTAGTAAACTATTCACATTAAGCAACTGGCTTCTGAGACTGAATATAAATTCAGCATTCTTGTGTGCATCTCTTCTGTCAAAAATGAGAGTTAACTTTCTCTTCAGAAAACTGCTGCGTAGTGGAAAATCCAAAAGCTGGCCAGATCTTCTAGAGGAAGTGATGGAAATAAGTGATCTGGATTCTGGACCACTTCTTTTGTACTTCAAAAAATTGGAGTCTTATCTGGCAGAATTGGAACAGTTAGAGCCAATTAAACCAAGCAGACATGTTGTGCTGTCTACAAATACAGCAGCACCAAGTACAGTAAGAATTCTCTCAGAAAGTTTAAATAATACTAACTTATCTGTAATCTCTACCACAAACACATCTGTAAGCTCTACCATTTCTTCTGTAGAACCAAATTTGACTATGAATGAATCAGAAGCAAAGTATGGAACTGGGACTATAATTCTGCTTGGCTGTGCAGGCCTTCTTGCTGTGGGAGTTGTGATTGTTGTTGTCGTGTTTGGTCGTCGACATTTTAGGTCTCAGGTATATACTCCAGCAAGCACGCAAGAAACCTAGTCTGGTAATGGTTCTAATTGTCTCTGGTTTGTATCAGTATTTAGTGTCCATTCATTAAATTAAAATATAAATTATTATTCATTCTGTTATTTTGAATGTTAATAATTTTGTAATATAAGGCTAATAAATGAGAATATTTTCATTCATTTTCCCTTCAGTTGAAACAGTCCAGTTTTCCTCAAGTCCTTTGCTTTGTGTGGCAGCATATTCCACATGGTATACATATGACCGTAGTTTGGCTGATGAGAGTGTGTTTAAATTAAACCGATACTAAAGTTTGCTTAGGGCAACATTTGTGTGACACAGTTCCTGTTCAGAATTGCTTGAAACAAATGTTCCAAACTTTGTACTTCTTAATTTCCTGCCATGAATAATACCAGGATGGCAGCACTGTGCGGTGGGATTTGTGCTAATACTGTTTCATCCACGGCCAGGAATCTTGTGTGGCAAAAGATTTTTGATGAAGATAATATTTTGTAGAATGTAGAAATACCATGTTGACTATTAAAAATCTGTACTTAGTTTCCAGTTGATAGTGAAGTCACTTTAAAATCTTGTAACTGGACTTCTAAACTCTTAGGTGGAAATGAACCATAAACATACCTGCAAGTTCTTTATGCACCATTGCTTTAGTACAGTATTGTAATAATTTGAGGTCATGTTTGACAGTAAATAAGCCACAATCTAAAGAACTGGAATTGTGTCCATAAATGGGTCACTAAATTGTTTTAGTATTAATTTACAGATCTTCCTAGCATCGCTACATAGATGGAAGAATTTTAAGGAAAATAGGCATCACAAGTTCTTTCCAGAATCTGTTTATTGTTAAAATTATTGGGAAAAAGTTGTTTCAAAATTCAGGATGCGTAGCATACACAGTCTGACAATTATATAATGCGACTGATTTTATTTTGACCAAGGTAGAAGTGCCATCTATGAAGCAATGCATGCCATCCATGTGCCCAGCCTTCATCTGTAATCTGGCAACACCGCAATGCCCCACGCCAAGCATGACAGGAAATACGACACCATGTTGTACAGGTAGTGAGAGGACGTGGTCACAATAGTGGCATGGAGCAGAGAGCAAACATTAAATTCTGTTTTAAACTCAGGAAAAGTGCAGCTGAGACTGTGGAATTGATGAGACAAGTGTATGGGGAATAATTGTTTATCTCGTGCACAGATATTCAGGTGGTATGCATGATTCAAAAGTGGTGTGGAAACGATTGAAGATGAAGCCAGGCCTGGGTGTCCATTTTCTGTTCATAACAAGGGCTCATTGTGAAAGTGAGAGAACGAATACAAGAAGAACGTTGTGCAACTGTGAGAATGATGGCTGATGAGTTTGGCGTTAACAGGGAGACGATTCGTCAAATCTTAGTGGAAGACTTGGGCAAGAGAAAGGTCGCTTCCCAGTTGGTGCCGCATTCAGTGTCTGATGATCAAAAACACGAGCGTGTTCAGTATGCAAAAGCCATCATTAAAACTGCTCGTAGATATAACAATTTCTTGAATTCGATTGTAGCAGAGGATGAAACTTCATGTTTTCGCTATGATCCACAACTAAACGCCAAAGTGCTGAATGGAAGTCACCAGCATCACCAAAAGCCAAAAAAGTTTGTCTTCAAAAGTCAAAAGTAAAGACAATGCTTGTGTGTTTCTACGACAGCAAGGGAATTATTCACCATGAGTTTGTCCCTGAGGGACAAACTGTCACTGGAAGTTTTTATTTGAGTGTTCTGGAACGCCTATGGAAGAGGATTCACCGTGTCCATCCCGCATACTCAGCACCAGGCAGTTGGTTTCTTCTTCACGACAATGCACCGGTTCACCGGGTAGTTGCTGTACAAGAATTTTTATCCTGAAAACAAGTGTGCATGCTCAATCATCCGCCCTACTCCCCTGATGTATCCCCCTGTGATTATTTTCTGTTCCCCAAACTGAAGTTACCATTGAAAGGGCGCCTCTTTGAAGATGTTCAAGACATCCAAGGAGCTGTGACATTGAGTCTTCGGGCCATACCAGAAGAAGACATGCAGAGGTCGTTCAGTCTTTGCTAGATTGTGCCATTCGTTGTATCGATGCAGAAGGGATGTACTTTGAATAAAATACAGATAATACTCAAGTCTTTTGTTCCAGTTTTATTTTATAACCTCAGTCACATTTTATAATTGTCAGACTGTGTAATCTTGTCTACTAATTAGTAGATCAAAACAGCAGACAGGGTTTTGAGTTTGACCTCCATAACTGCTACAAATCCTGAAAACAATGTTTTGAATGATTGACGTATGTGCAAGTATTGTGATGGATCATTACCCTCTCCCAAAATGTTGTTTGTGTTATATAAATTGTAACTGAGACCACGAACATTATTCAGCTTGGTTTGTGGGAATTAAATGACTCATTGTCACAGACCTTATAACCACTGATTTTTAACGTTGCTTGTAACTTAGGAACACCATGTAACAAGCTTCCAGGTAGAATGTGACAGCTGGAGGTAGTGTATTTAATATTAAGGGGGAAAATATGGAAATTCTGTTCAGTTTGTCAGCGAGGCACAATGTAGCTGTATGATAATTTCTGGCAGAATTCTTGGGATGAAAAATGTTTCAGGCAAAAGTTGTAGAGAAAACAAGAACACAGACTTTGTATTCAATAAATTTTTTTCCACAAATCGTGCCGTTTATGAGATAATGTGGAAAAAATAAGGTTGAGCCAGACAGGACACAGATGACACTATAATATGGCACAGAAAAGATGCGATTTTCATGCCGAATAATTAAGGCAGGAATACAGACACACATAACATTTAATAGTACTTCTTGCTTCGTTATTGATTAATTCCTTCTGATGTAGAATGTTTTGTGGCAACACTGAGAAACTGATCAACGACTTGCCTGTCATTGCGATCTGTTTAGCCAAATTGCACGTCTGATGGAGGCTACGAGCAAATGAACATTCTTTTGTTTGAATGCAGCATCGGGCACTTTACGTGAAGACGTAGGCCTACGTACGTTTTATCGTTGCCGGCAACATAAATTTGGCGTAAGAGCATTGTTGTGCAACACTCAGTATTTATATATAGTTGACAGTGACATGTAGCAAAACAGCACACACAGAATGCATTGTTGTGTTCGCACTGCCACAATGGTAACGCGAACGCGCCACATTGTTACGTTATAGTACATTGCCTGCATTGTTTCAACTCCCATAGGTTGGACCTGAATTTATTTGTTTCTGATACAGCTACTTACCTGGAGTAAATTTAGTAGTTTTGAAGACAGAGTAGGGGGGTTTCTTTCAGACTGCCGGCGATATTGATTATGTACATTGTGTGACTTAGCCTATGGAATTGGAATTGAATTGCGTGTGCTAACGTGACAATTAGCTGCGAACTTCGTGTGCACGAGTGCTGTTCCCTATAGCGGTACGTTTTGTCGCGAAAATCTAGAATGGCGCATTAAATAATAAATACATGTAACACGCTTGAAACTAAGGTTTTCATTGTAAATTTTGTGACTAACAACTGTAGATTTGTAAGGACATATCAGAGTACTGTGTTAAGTGTGTAGTTCTCGTCCTTGAAGGTTCATGTTGTCATTACAAATAACAGTCTGCAGATCAGTGAATTTTATTTCAGTTTCAAATCGTACCGGATACTTAAATGCGGTTTTACAAGTGTTTCACTGCAAATACCACAGGAAACGTTTTGCGGTCCATTTTTAGGCGCGCTCGCATTCTTACGGAACGCCTTTTAAAATCGCTTCGTCCGCCCATGCGTCTGTGTGCATGAAAAATTCCTGGAACGGATAAACCAATTTTGAATACATTTGATAGCGGACCTTTTACGAACGTTGTCTAGGCCTGTCAATTTTCGTTTGGATCAGACAGCTTTAATAACATTTTAGACGCGTTTACATTCTGATGGAATGCCTGCTAAAGTAGTTCCGTCCGTTCTTCTACTTATACGCACGAAAAACATGCAGAGAGAAACCAAATTTGATGAATTTAATACTGGAGAATTTTATGAGAAGTGCCCAGCAAATTCAATTTTCATTTATATCAGACAGTTTTAACAACTTTTGCTACATGGTTATGTATCGTGACGTATCTTGAGCTTAACTCGCTAAAATAATCGCGTATTTTCAGGCTTCCGCCGCGGTGTATAATTGAGGCCTTCGCTCCTCTGGAACGTTACGTGGCGTATGTTGGTAGCCGTTTACCGGCTTCGTAGAAGGAAAGTAATACACATTGTGTGCCGCGTATACTTCGCGTTACGGTTTTTAAGATGAGCGGGAAGTTAGAGAACATTTCAGAATTGTGACGCTATATTTACATTTCCGAACTTCCATTTTCAACAGTCATGGCATTCCGGAAGCACTCGACGATTGTCGAAGATCCCTTATCTATAGCTCACATGGTTCAACCCCGATGTGTAAAACTTGGACGCTGTTAAAATGAAATCATCAGTATTTTACGCTGTTTATAAGAGACTAAAAATTAGTCACGAATTGGAAATAGCCCGGCACTAACACGGTGGGGGTGCTAGAGTTGTGATACGATGGGTACATCTTTTAATTTGCGAGATTTGAGGTTCTCACAGCGGTGTGTCTGAAGATTCATACTGTCTGAGATATTGCGCAATGTGGGTTGGTCAGTATTGGACTGACGTTCTTCAGAGTCGCACATTCATGGAAGGCGTAAGTGGAAGAAGAAGAAGAAGAAGAAGAAGGAGGAGGAGGAGGAGATGACGATGACGACGATCATGATGATGATGATGATGATGAAGATGAAGACGACGACGACGACGACAAACACAACAGCAGCAACAAAAGTGGTGGATCCAACACGCAGGTCGTATTGAGCCCATCTTGTTTGTAGGTCGGACACGGACGGACCGCACGTGCAGTAATGCGGTGCACGGTCGCTTTGTACGACAGCTTTCAACCGCAGGTTCTCTTATGGATGGATACCTTAGCCGGTTGCTAACCATGAGTTAACTAACCTTCTATCATACACGCAGCCTTTCATGTTTACGGCCTGGCTAATCCTTAACAAGTTGCTTAAGTATACCACATGCTGTAACTTGGGACTGGTAAAACTGCAGTATGGAAAATTTCATAATGTCTGTTCCTCGTTAAACATCGTTGGGGTGACAGTCAAGATGGGTGAGGTGGGTGAAGTGTGTAACTGATAGGGGTGAGAGGATACACGTACACAATATGGGCCCTGGCCGTGAAAGTTCAGAGTCGTAGATGGGATAATAGTAATTAAGTGGATCGTAAATTGGTAGTGGCGGCGGCGACAGGTGGTGGTGGTGGTGGTGGTGGTGGTGGTGGTGGTGGTGGCGGTGGCGGTGGCGGTGGCGGTGGTGGTAGTAACAAGAAGTAGAGAAGCAGTAGCAATCCGTTAAAAATAATGGTGCATTATGCTTGCCAGTCGAAAGTCTGAAACCGTCATTATCAAATTAAACCTTTTAACTAAGACAAATGGAGTTCTTAATGTGCGCCGACTGTGGGACATGTGTGAAGTTAAGAACAATAAAATTTGAAGCACTAACAACACCTGCTGCAACAATAATCTCAGGTCTAGCAATAACAGTAAGGTAATTACGAGTTAGACCAGTTTTCAACTAATGGCAGCGCTTAATGTCGCCTTGTCAGTTTGCAATATCGCGTTAGGCCTATGGTGTATATTTGAGGTAAGCCGTGGAACTCACATTGCATTTGTACCTTTTCCCATTAATACACGGACAGTACGAGGGGTCCTTCAGTTCCCCCAATACAGCAAGGTGTATTTACCTCACATGACAAGTTGCAGCTTCCTGTGTCGGAACTTGTGACCTCTTCGTAAGAAACCCCTTATGTGGTTAACATTTATCGTCCGTGTGATGTTGTCAGTATCGACTTTACACGTCCAGTATACTTGTATTTACTCAGTAATCTGTATTGTTTATTTATTTATTTATCTATTTATTTATTTATTTCGAGCAAGTCTTCGTGGGTGTATGGTTATTAGTAATAGCTTCGCTCACCACGGTAGCTGATGCAAGAGTAACATTTAGTATCGACAGTACTGCGTTTATGCAGTCAGCATTTATTGCCAGTATTAGAAATATTTTGAAAATCAAACCAATCTTAATCAGTATTTGGTCTCACTGGGTCTTACACGACCAATATTAGTGTGAGTATCGTAACACTAACAATAAATATTCACCATCTAAAAGGCCCTTGAGTAGCCAACATCTTATCATACGTTGAGGATGCATTTAAAATGCACAAGACTTCACCCAGCTTTGAGATGGCGCCTGGGCGCCATGCAGTCTGGACGTCTCCCTCCTCTTATGACGTCACAATATGGCGTATGCGCAAGTGCACTGCTAAAAAACTGAATCTTGGGAAGGGGGCGTGTTTGGAAGGGTAGGTAGTGACGTTCATTGCTGCGAAATGCGTGAGGAAAACATTGTGGTAGTGCTGCGTCTCTTCCATAGCCATCGGTCAACGTGGGGGAAGTGAACCTAGTTTGTTGTGTGGACGTCAGGAAGTTAATGTTGTGTGTGTAAATAGTGCGTGTGGTCCTGCTGGAGCAGTCGTACTGGCCTACTGTTGGAGCACTGAAGACGACAGAGACCAGGTATCTTCTAAAAGCAGAAAGGAATCCAGCGTAACGTGCTGCCCTCATTTCTCCAATTACGCTGCCTTAATTCGTACATGCGTCCAGCACTTCAGTTATACGACACTTAAAAACTGAACACTAATGCACTTGTTTAAGACGGGATAAAGTACAAAATGGCCGATAAAATATTTGTTCCGTGATCGTAAAATAATAAATGAATCGTGGTTGTACATTTTGATAGTTGTATGGAGGTCAGTACAAGGTTAAAATTAGTGAAAGCCACGCTGTTGTTTGACAAAAAATACTCGTTATTAATACAAAATTTCGGGTTTTTGTGTTAAATAACGGATTATAGAAATTCTGCAAGTAGAGATAAATTGTTGTCCGTAAAGTCACTCCCCGTGTTAGTGTTATGGCGAAAATTAACCACTGCAGGTAGCTGTTAAGGCAGGTATTTATGCAAAAGACCATAACCTTATACAGACATTATACATATGTATGTAAATCTACATCGATTTACTTCTTACGGGCTGCACTATTTGGGGTCGATTTCTAATGGGACAGATGTAGCTATTTCTCCTCACCACTTGCCACCGACCAAGTGACACCACCAGTCTTCCTACTCATTGCGTCCTGCAGGCTGTTTTCCCAGTGGCAAATGGGGTAGATCTTGAAGCTGACTACCCATTTCCTTCTACTGCCGACATTAAGAATATGTGGATTTTTGTCTCCACTCCCCCTTACGTATCTATGGCGTGCTGTCGAGGCACAGGGACGTGTCTGTTCTAATGTGCATTTGTCAATTGTAATGTACTTGTGTAAATTAGAGTAATGTATTTACTTTAAGAGTAACATAACGTGTCGTGTTTTTTGAGACGATTTGGAAAAAAGTATTTTATGAATACCCACCATCGGTTACATTAAATTTAAATTATATTATATTAATATTATATTATATTATATTATATTCAAATGAAACATAACTGCTTTAAATTTGTATAACGCGTTTTTAGAATTGCTACGTTTTGATAAAAACGTGCCCCTACGTGTATTACCCTGTGAAACATAAGTGGTAACTATACGTACCACGTGCTGTAACATTAAAATACTCTGTATTTTGCCTGCATATTCTTTGTGGGTTAGATTTATGTATGCGCCTCAGAATAAACAGTGGTATTTTCCTTAAACTGGTCATTGTGATTTAGGATCTGCGAGTTTAGTGTACAAAATGGAGAGTCCGAGAGTTCGGTACACAAAATGGAGAGTCCGAGAGTTCGGTACACAAAATGGAGAGTCCGAGAGTTCGGTACACAAAATGGAGAGTCCGAGAGTTCGGTACACAAAATTTTGACTTCCAAGTGTTAAAAAATAATCGGCCAAAGACATTTCCTGCGCATAATGCTATGTTAGAGAATTGTGTGAATGTTTACAGATGCATAACTGCGTGTAACGTAACAACATCTCTTTAAAATGTAAGACAGTTTGGTAAACGGTGCAAATGTAAAGAGCCAACAAATTCTAGCAGTTACTCCTCATGGTTGATTCAAGTGGAGGACATAAAATATTGTCCTACCCTATAATGTGTAACCTACACGGACTTTAAATTTCTGTCAGGCACTTGACATTTGTGGTGAAATGTAAAAAGGAATTAGATTTAATATTAGTACCGAAATCTTTACATTACAGTACTGAAATGCACAATTGCATTAATAACTTGGTAAATAATGTCAGGATACTTCAACTATAAATTTGTAACAATTTTTTTCCCATCTTACCAGCTGTCAGCAGTACGATATTAGCCTGCCACACTCGTACCTCAGTTAAGGAACTTGTCTGTATCACAGTCTTTGTGGGCAAATTGTAATGTTATCAAAAGTTTGTATTAAATAACTCCATGGAGCAGAGCTCCTCCATTCCACACCGTCCCATACAGTTTCTATAAATTGTCATTCTATTTAAGCGTAGGACTTCCAAGTGGCTCTTCCCTTTAGGTTTTCCCACCAAAAACCCTCTTCTGTCATGTGTGCCACAAACGCCGCCAATCTCGTCATCCTAATACAATTTGGCGAGGAGTACAAATCATGAATCTCCTCGTTACGCAATTTTCTGCAGCTTAGATCCATACATTCTCCTCAGCACACTTTTCTCGACCACATTTAGTCCTTATTTTTCCCAGTAGTCTTTATAAAAGTAAAGCTATCCCTTTACAGGCGCTTAGGGCTCCAGGAGGTTGAGACCCCCAGAATTTCTAGACAGTCGGCACATGAAGGTGGTAAGGTTGTCAGCCCTACGCACCGGTCGCCTGGTAGTCATTTCTGTTAGAGGATGAGGCGACCACAGGATTAAGTGAATGAAAAATCCAAATGACCCTATCGGGTATCGAACCCGCGCAGTGCCTCAACTAACTTGGCCACCGCGTACCCCCAGTAATTTTTATACTTTACCAATTTTAAGTTCCACAAGTAGGATAGTCTGCATATTTAACTCACTCTTTTGTTAAAATCTGTACGACAATAGAAAAACCATTGAATGCTACAGGTTAAAAATTATAATTTGGAGGCAGATATACAGAAAAATGTTTTCGAATCTAAGAGGTAGGAAGTCACAGGATGGCAGAAGACGACTGCTTAATGTGGAACATCATAATCTGTAATTTTTACTCTTCTGTAAATATGCAGTGATCGAAACAACGGTTATGATTTGGGTTCAAAATGCAGCATGCATGGGAAAGAGGAGAAAGACGTCAAAATAGTTGGAGTGTTTCGAAGACCTAGGCGTAAATGGGAGGATAATATTAAAATTAACCTTAAAGACAGCTGGTCTGAGTGTGTGGACTGAATTCAACTGGTTCGGGACAGGGGCCAGTGGCAGTGTCGTATGACAACGGTAATGAAATTTAGAGTTTTATAAAATATTGGGCATTCGTAAGCAGCTGAGCAAGTGTCAGCTTTTTAGGGAAGACACTACTTAAATGAGTAATTAACTTATCATTACATGTTTATATTATATTTATATTATATCATGCTTCCCAACCGTTCTTCCATGGAAGGGCCCCTAAAATAATTTTTCCTATCACAAGGAACTGCTACCTGTGCAGCTGTTTACTCGTACACGTCAGAGAACAAAGAGGCAGTTGGTAGCGCACAGAGATTAATCCAGTATTGCCAGTTGCCGAACAAAATTTGTCGTGATATTTTCAGGAATATTCAGAATTTTTTGCCATATTTAAAGGTGTTCATGTGTTTATTCCACGATTTCTGGCGGAACCCGTGACGGTATTGTAGGGAACATGAGGACTCCGCGGATCACGAGTTAGGAAACACTGCCGTGTAGACTGGAGTTACTGGAGTAATACTCGTGTACACGCTGGGAATCTAATTCGTGGTTGGCTATGCGTGTGGGTGTTTTACACTTAATTTTGTTGTCATAATTGCGTTGCTGTGATGTTTTTCATTGCTTTTATCGGTTTAACATCCGACTTTGTTCAGCATTGTGAAGTATGAACACACTACATGTATGCTTCAACTGAGATTCGAATTCTCAGCCCAGACACAAAAATCTGCACGCTTCAACGGCCGTGGCCATAGCGGCGTCCTTACTTCGCTGAACTAATGAGGCTTTTCGCCATTTTCTGCTTCATGGTGTGTTTTGTGATCACTGTGGGGTGTTCACTTGTAACACGTTTCCTAAATTACCTGCCCAGCAGTTAGTAACATTTTACCGTGAGCATAACATGATTTCCCGACAAAATACACACAGTGGATACAGGACCAAGTGCTGCCTTCCATAGGCATAACTTGGCTAACAAAACTGGCCGGGGGGGGGGGGGGACATCCACCATGAATATTAGAAACTCAGATGCCTCTATTATATGTCCCTTAAGACGTATGTTTTTTCATTTTTTTATTTCTTTACACTACCAAAATAATCGTTTTCAAAATAGTTCTGTTTTTGTTTTTGCCCTACTTCAAGTCAGTAGCCAAAAAACTACTCTTAGGTAGAAGAAATATTTGGAGGGCATTTGCTCCCCCCTTGCACCCCCCCCCCCTCAAGTTACACCTGTGCTGATTTCGACACCTCGAACTTTGGGGTCCTTGATTTGAACCCCACTTGGGGCATGACTCTGTATCCGCGGGTTTTATGTGTTATACTGGTTTAGGAGAAGATCTTACGTTGGACGGATCCCCCATCTAAGGGGTTCGCCAGCTTTTGTATAGTATTCGTAGATTCATAATAAAATCTGAATCGCAACAGGCCAGATAGCGTAATACGTAAAAACGTCGTAATGTATCTTACAGTTAGAACTAACGTCGGTCGGAGTTGAGGTGCATGTCTAAATTAAAGTGCTTACGTAGTTTAAATAAGCGAAGCCACTACGCAGGACCATTACTGCCCACGTCTGGATAAAAAAGTCGTGAAGCATACAGTAACCTACTGGTTGAGAGTAAATGCTTTTGACACGTATTGCTTTGTGGCACCTGTGTAACGGCAAAGTAAAAGTAATGGGAAGTTGTCCCCGTGCGCTCCATGGAGGTATACCTCCGCTCATTCTGAACCTTGTCATTATAAGGATGTGACTGGTCAGCTTCACGCCCCCGTAGCTTTACCCGTGGGAAAGCGCCGCGTTACCCATTGCATAGGAGGCAGGGTGGACCCCAGAGCCACTGCAGGTGTTTTGGAATAGAGTTAAATTTCTTGTCACCGCCGGGAATGGAACCACATTTCCCCGAACTCCCAGCCTGGAGCCAAGTAACGTTGTCGAGTACGCTATTCCGATTTCGCTGCATATGCGCCGACAACTGGCCACTGGTGGAACGTAGAGGTGTTTTGAACGTAGCCAAATTAGACTATTAACGAAGTGTGACACAAAAAGGTTTTAAAAGTAATATCGGAGGTTCTCACAGCAGTGTTGGTGATGAATCCAGTAGTCTTTGTGTCTGTTGATAGTCACAGACATTTCGGTGGACCTTGCTGCCTCCATGTTCGGGGTCTGTCACTTTTCTTGGACAATGTAGATCCTTGAAAAGGGTGCAGCAAGATGCTCCTTTATTTTCAAACTGGCATGGTGTCATGTCCTAGGAGACTGGAATGTGTTTTAAATGTACTTATTTTGCCTCTGCAATTTGAATTTGACCACCAACCCCCCCCCCCCTCCGGGAATATGTCCGTATAATATGATACTTAAGTGCAGTGACACCTGTAGCTTAGCACTTTAACGCACACCGTTCGCTATGTATGGGGCTGCCACTGGCTCTAACGTTAGAAGGTACTGCGCTATGTCCACAGAATGCATTTAGTTCCGTATGATTCTCAGATGTGGTATTAGCCGATTTGTCTTTGTGACTGAGAATGTGGGTTTGGATTTCAGTATTTAAATATTTGTTATTGGAAATCTTTGTTTCAAATGTTTAACAAAACTAAAGGCTCTGCCAGCCTAACCAGAAAATTCCTAGTAATGTAATAAATGAAAATTATTTGATTTTAAATGATCCATGACCGTCCATTGAGCAATTAGACATCGTATCTAAAACCAGCAAATGCGCATAAGTGTATGAAGATGTATCACAAACACAGTATACTTCTTACATGTTTTGGCCACTCATGTTGCCATCTTCAGGGAGGTGCGTTACAAACGATGGATACATCGAGATATTACAAAAGTTTGTGAACCAGTGCACCGATGGAAAATATGAAGCTTCAAAAATAACCGCGTATTTTTAAAACTTAATATTGATTCACAAACTTACAAGATCTCGAGGTATCCATCCTTTGTAACGCACCTCCCTGAGAATCGCCACATGAGTGGCCGAAACATGTAGGAGTGATACTGTATTTATAATACATCTTCATACATTTAACGTGCATTTGTTGGTTTTAGCTACCACACTGAAAATTATTTACATCAGCCTTCTCATGTTAGATATTGTATTGCAGTTTGTATTCTTCACTCAACGAAAGAGGCCGTGTTGCACATCTATACGAAACAACTACCAAAATTGTTGTGCACATCCAAACGTTCCGTGTATTTCTTTCAAAGATATGCAACACTAACCGGAAGTAAGTAAAGGGAAATAGAAATAAATATCGTGGCACTAGATTCCATCGTCGACCTCTGCAGTTTCCGATTATGTGGATTAAAATTCTATTCGAAACGTGTCATGTCTCTCTGTGCCATTACAGTGTTAATTAGTTTTGCTTATTCATTAAAGTTGATTGCCGTGAAAGCGAAAGGACTGTGCGAAAATTAAGAAATGAGAGCAGAATACGAAATGGCAAAGCTGCCTTTGTAGTACTGTTTCTTCAGTATCTGTAGCGCCGCCGCCGCCGCCGCCGCCGCGTGGGATTATGTTCTATGTCTTTCGCAGGCGTGTGACGCAGTTTTTCATCATATTTAGTTACAACCGCCTCCGCAGCCTAACGTGTGGCGCCGGTAATTGAGAGTTCACGACACACCCTGTTTGGAAAGACGTCGTGTAGACGTCACTGTGACGTTATTTTCATCTCAGGCGGACACGTGGTGTACTGTACAGCAGTGGGAATGCAGGTCTTTATTTGCCATTCGCACCGCTTGATTCCTGTGGTCCTTCGGCAACGCATTAGTTGTTGGGTGATTATGAACTTATTTAACATCGCTCTTTCAGTTTTAGCGGTTATATAGTGCAGAATGAGATAGAAAGGAGATCATGAATTACCAGAAGGGTACTATGAAATTGTCGGGGTATTAAGTATGTGGATGATACCCGACCGGAAAGGATACTGTGACAACTTGTAATAAAAACAAAAGAAATCTGAAGTAATTTTTGTACAGTAGATTTGTAGTAGTGTGGTAGAACCTCTGTTCACACGTATCATTCCCAATTATGACCTATTAATTTTAATATTTTAACAGTTTCAATCGAATTTTGCGGATTTATATTCCTTCATCAGTATGCTTTAAACACAAATTGTGAACCTGAGGATGACCTGAAATAGGTCGAAACATGTAGTTCTGTATAACAAATAGAATTCAGTCGTGCTTGGACGGATTTACACTTGATTTCTGATGTGGCTGATAACCAAACCGGGTACCTTTCAACGTTTCGGCTATACCAGAGGAATAAGGAAATAGTGTTGATAACAAAGTGATACGGAGCCCCCTTCTGATATTAACTTACTGTGTAGGGTATGGCATATGTTGTAATATATTTTGCTGATTGTGTATATGGCAAGAGTTTACTCAGATACGTAGCTTCGTGTGTTGGTTCAAGCAGTCATATGTATTAACATTTAAAAACTAAAATTAGCCTCAGTTATATTTAAAGAGCCAGCTCGTACCGCGCAGTAAGCACTCAGTTTCGGTTATAAAAACCAGTCAGTTAACCTTTTAAAGCCTAGCGGTAACTTTGCGTACCACCAGGTTTAACATTAAAAAATTCTACGTGGTGCCCACATTGCGTTTATGTGTTTTGTACGGATCTCAGAACAAACAGCAACTTTTGCCTTATAAAACATTAAGAGACTGGTTTTTATAACTGAAGTGTAGAGTGTTTACAGCTCGGTACGCGCTGAGTCCTTATATAAAACAGATACGCTTCGTCTCTAAAGGGTTAATGGTGTATTGGAAAGTAGTAGTTGTTTCTTGTGAGAGCCGTGGAAGCTATATAAATGCACTCCGGAGGCAGAACCTAGATCTTTTTATATTGAATTTCGTATTAGATGAAGTTACCACTTGGCTTCTAAAGGTTAATGGCACTGCCTTCTTGAAATGCACGGGTCCCTTATCCGGTGACCAGCTGGTTTGCTTCGACTGTGAAGACATTTTGACCGAGTAACCGACTGAGTAGTCTCAGGAATGTGTAATACATTACGCTGTTCTAACTTAAGATTAGGTCACACTTAACTGAGCTGCTCTCTACGGACATTTTATAGTTGCGTGTTTTGAAGAAAAATTCTAAATCTCTATAAACCAAATCGCTGTCTCTGGCAAAGACTGACTGCATGTGACATATCCAAACGTTATAAACACACACGCAAAAGATCGCATGTAATATACTTTTAATTTGACACGATCCATCCCGCTGTGCGAATACAATCAAGTAACACAATATGTTGAGTTCAGCACAACTACCGCTTAATATGTAATATCTGCTCAGTACGCAACATGTTTCGGTCATACGACGATCATGAGGTGTGCCATGTAAGACTCAGTAAAAGGAAAAAAATGGGATCTTTGTGAGGTCTCATAAAATATCAAACAATCTGCGAGTATTTATTATAATGAAATATTGTAATTTGCATTTGTCGTGGTTTTGATACGTAATCTGGTGCTACAAAAATTTTGGATTGAGAATGTAAAATTTAAGAAATCTTTAAATTTAAGACCTTTGTTCAAAAATCTTTGAAATTTATAAATCCCTTGGGTCTTGAATAAATTTTAAAAAATTTTCGAACAAAGGTTTTAAATTCAAAAATTTTTAAAGTTTTGTATTTTTAATCCAAAATTTTTGTAACATCAGATTACGTATCAAAACCGTGACAAATGCAAGTTACAATATTTCATTGTAATAAATACTAGCAGATTGCTTGATGTTTTGTGAGATCTCACAAAGATCCCATTTTTTACCTTGTACTGAGTCTTATATGGCACACCTGATGATGATCCTAGTACCGAAACGTGTGGTGTACTGAGCAGATATTAGATATTAAATGTGAGTTGTGCTGCATTGAACATACTGTGTTGTTTATTTACATGAAGTATGCGTTTATTCATTTGTCATTAGCTACCTTATACGCTTCTACACTACATGCATTTTGTAGAAGTGCGGTAGCAATTAACGAAATCTTAACGCAATTAGAGTTTAGTTAACTTGCTGGTGTAATTATCGTATACGTATCAAGTAGAGATATGTTCATACATAATTGACTGGTTCCACTTCCGGCGCCTCTGGTAATGTGCAAGACGCGTGCATTTACGTCCGTCCAATGTTGTTCGTGGTGCCTCACCCTCGTGAACCAAATAACCGACGCTGGGAACGCTCTTCAATGGTCCATTCATCTTGAGCTGGAAAGAGAGAGACAGCAAGCAGGCACTCAATGCTACCCGCATATACGTGATTCCACTTATACTGCCGTATCCAAATTCGATTACTACCCCTGTGAGTGGTGCACTAGAAGGCTTGAAGTATTTTATCGACCAGTCGACGTATTTTAATGTCGATTACACCGTCAAACAGTTTTGTGTAATAGCAAGCTGCAAACGTACGTTTTGCTGGCATGTTTTCCCTTTTGTATCATATGGCGAATGTCTGGAACCTATATTTGCTCTGTAACACCTTGCGATTAATGGTTTGTTAGTGTGTTAGAATTACAGGTGCGTATATTCAGAATTATAAACATGCCAATAATATTGTATGGAATATTTGTTTCATCGCTCGACAGCCGTAGTGGGCCACGGCCTCCTCGTTGTTGAGGTTCCTCGATCACGCTCGGACACACGACGCGCGGTAGGACTCCTCTGGACAAGTGATCAGCCCGTCATAGAGACCTCTACCTGACAACACACAACACTCACAAAAGACAAAACATCCATGCCGCCGGCGGGATTTGAATGGGCAATCGCAGCCAGCGAGTGGTAGCAGACCCACACCTTAGACCGCGCTGCCACCGGTATCGGCTGGATGGAGTATTAGTGTTTATAATTAAAAACTGCCCTTATGTCATTGGAAAATGGGCATCTACCGGTGTTTTGTAGCTGACCTCTCACTACAATTTCCTTTTGTAATTTGTTTTGTCACAACTTTATTTCTTGCTTTAGATTATAGTGGTTGTGTGAGTAGATCTGCAGCACAGTCTGCACGTCAGGGCTTCTGAAATGTAAATCACACGCATTCTCACGTGGACTTCACGCCATGTCCTCACTTACAATTCAAACTTTCAACGTGTTTTAAAGTTCACTTCAGTTTTTAACATATTGCTTAGGCCATATACATACAATATATCTGCTGTTTTTATATACATTTATAATGTATTCACGATGTAAGTGGGAGATTTCCGTCCTATAACATAGACGGTTTTCATTTTTATGGTTTTTCTTAATGGTCTGATGATGGCTCTTTACTAAGCCGACAGTAGTTGCCAAGTAAAAACGTGTATAATACAGCTTGTTGAGTGTGACTGACGAGTTAGTAATATAGCCCTACACTTCAGAAATTTATCGGTTTTTGGTCGAGCGTTTATTGACTCATAATGACGAATTCATTACAATAATGCCATGAAACAGAATAATGTTTATCGAACACTGTTTATCGGTATAAAACACCAATTTAGACTCGCATGTTAATTGGAATCTGCTACAGAACCTTTTTGCATAAGGTTTGGGAAACTGTTCATTGTGAAATGAACACTAAATGCAATCATATTAAAAGCAACTTCTCATATTTGCGAAAACTTGTTACGTAAGACCTATTGGAATGTCTTGTTAGAATATTTTACAGCCCATGACTCGAAATAAACTGACAAACTTTAAAAATCAGGCTCTTAAAATTTAAATGTTACCAAAATAGATCCTCCAAGAATCACAAAAATAATTGAAACACATTGAAAGTATGTTTATATTGTTCTGACAGAAGAACGTCAGTGACAGTTTGGTTTGTCACGCACATAGGTTTGAATTCCAAGAACAGAAAGTAATGCGAATAATTAACAGGACGGGCAGTGTACTATAATGTAACATTGTGGCGCGTTCATGTAACCATTGTTGCCATATAAACGCAACAATGCGTTATTTGTATATTTATTACCTACATGTAGCTGTCAACAATGTAAAACCGTTGAGTGTTGCCATGGAAACGCAAAAATTGTTTCCCTTTCCACTGCTGTCAAGCTGCAAACATTTCGTACTGCTTTCAACAAAATGACTGTTCTTAGGTCTTCATGTAAAGTGCCCGATTTTTTGTTCAATTTGAACGAAATTCGGAGTTTATCCACAGATTTTCGTAAAAATCTGCAATATCAAATTTCACGAAAATCCGTGTAGTGGGAGCCGCGTTAATATGTGCGGATGGACAGACTTGGCGAAGCTGAAAGGCGCTTTTCGCTATTTATGCGAAACCGCCTGAACGTAATTGCCGCTGGACCAAAGAGTGATGCAAAGGAAGACCACAATACACACGCGAATAACTTACGAGAGACTTAAGGTTCAGTCAGCAGAACGACTACAGAATTGTTTACGGTTGGATGGTCAATCATGTGATGGGCCACTCAAGACTGTTACCTCTGCAGTCGCTAGATGATACTAATATGCGAGAAACAGTGGCTCACAGTCAGCATTTATCCATTACGCTATGTTAGTTGGCCACGGGAAATACTTTTTAAGGCCTGAAACTTACTTTCTGCACATTTTTACTGCTCGACAGACAGACGCCGACTGACTGGATATTGCGCAGTACTGTACAATGTTCGCGACATTGCACAAAAAATGAAACTTGGTTTCGCTGACTCCATATATTTTGCAGCCCTTTAATATTAAAATTAGAGGGTCAATAATCCTGTGCAATATTAATTATTGCACAGTATTATTGACCGTCCCGTGCAGTATTAATATTGCACAGTATTATTGACCGTCCGGGGGTACGTTAACTGCTGCTAAGTTAATGTTGCTTCGGAAGGGCTCTTGTATGGCTGTGAATGAAGCAGGCCTATGGGAATAAATGCGGTCTTGTTCGTATCTAACGTACCAACTGAACTCAAGCCTCTGCCTTAGAGGAACTGAGGGGAATCACGAAAATTACCGGTCAGTGTTACGTATTGTTTTCGGAATTCTAAATCAGTATTTAATATTATGTATCTTCCATGCAGTTGCTTCACATACGTAAGTTTTTATTTATCACAAACTGCTGTACTTTATTCACACACCTCTTGTTTATTACTACCATTCACCTTTATGTTAACGTACTTTGGTGTTAATTGGTGACTTCTGCATATCTTATTGAACCATATCGCTGCGTTTGTCTTTAATAGTTTATTTTTGGTGTTCGTGAAACTACGTACAATTTTTGCCTGTTGGGCATTTACATATTTAATAGTATACATCTTCCGTGCAGTTGTTTTACATAGGTAAGTTTTATTTGTCACAAACTACTGCACTTTTGTTTGTATACATAAAATGCAGCAGTTGATGATTAATAAAAACTTAACGTATCTAAATTTGTACTTCCACAACGCGTTTTATGCGCGCCAACGTTATGCTTTGTTGCTCGGGGTTTGTGATTTATATTTCGCACTTAACAGGAAGTACGGCTATTATCAGGCAATCAGTGAGGGTAGGATATGCAAAGCATGTAGCACGGATGGGGTAGATGCGTATACAGTTCTGGTTTAAGGTCTGAGGTCTAAACGTCGCCTGGGAGTAAGAGGCTTAAATGGGAATAGAAGGATGAAATCAGTCTTAAAAATTATAATGAGAATATTGATTGCATTCAGTTTGCCTAGGATATAAAAACAGCGGCGTGCTTTTGTGAACCCCTAATGAACGTGCTAGTTCCATAAAGGCGGGGAATTTATGTACTTGACTGTTAACTTCATAAGAGGAGATCTGCCCGATGGAATAGTTAATTTATTATTCCTAGTAATGTTCTAATTTTCGCACTGACGAATGTATTAAATATGAGTCTTTTTAATCACACCTGTTGATGGTATTTTAAAGGGATTTGCAAAACCACAATGCTGTAGAAAAGACTTCGTCCTTTCAGTATTTATGTCACCTTTTGCTTTGAGCTAGTGGGGGGAAAGAATGCAGGGTTTCCCCGATCGATAACCCTGCGTGTGGAGGGAGGCCAGACCCTATCCTACACCGTCAAGACATGGTATCTCATCGTAATTTCAATAATTTACGCCTCACCGTTCTTAATAACCCACCTTTGAAGTGCTTAATTCGCTTCTCATGCTGTTTTTGAGGTATCAAACCACACGGGGCCCAAGTATGCAGGGTATGTAATTTCTGAACTCTTTGATATATGATGTTTTAATTCTTTATTGTAGGGCCGCTGAGTACTCTGTACCTCCAGTCAACCATACATCTTCATGGCGTTGTGCTTAATTAAGCAGAGGGAGGACTTTATATTGCTTTCTAACTTCCTTCGCTATATGAAAATGAATGTCCGTAAATTAATGTGTTACAACAAAGTGTATTTGATACTTTTTGGAAAGGCGTGCGGATGAAATTCCAGTTGAGTGTTTGATAATTTTTGTTGCATTCCTTATTTCCTGAAAAGAACTGGAACCGTTTTTACGTTGTCCTCTTGTTCATACCAAACACGGTAGTGTGGCGGTGATGATCTAGTCTTCAATTTGGAAGGTATTTGGTTCGGATCTCGGCTAAGGCACCGCCTACCCTGAGTATGGATTTTCGTCATTTCAGTCCCTCCAGGTGAATGCGAGGAGGATATTATGCGATTCTGATACTATGGGTTCCTTCCACACCCATTCCAGTTCATCATTCACCAGTCATCCTACTATCGATGTTGTATAGTATGAAACACTGGCACTCTCTGTGTAACTAGCCTGCACCACAAAGTAAGTAAGACCGACCGCATGTACTTCAATTTTGAAAGTTGTGACAACGAAATTATGCTTTGATATTCTGTTACTAGAAATGAACGTGTATCGAATATCAACGACCGCACACTACTTCAGGACTGCATATTAAACGTCACTGGGAAAGCTTTAACTTCAAACTTTGCACGGCCGTCACGTTGATATTATTGATGACAAGTAACAAAGTAGAGCAAAGGTGGGGCGGTCTGTAGTGGCATGATCACACGAAGTTTCACGGGAAAAAAACGACATTTTCTTCAGACCTTTTCAGCTGGGTTGAATGATGACGCGGGCATCGTGATACTATAAAGTGTGACTTCTATAATAAAAAAGAGGGCAAGAAAAATTAGAACAAAAACATATTGAACGCCGTTTTCTTCTCACATTCTTCTGTCGCTTTGACCTGTGAAGTAGAACGTATGTGCTTTTGCGCCGTGTTCTCACATATCACGCAGAACACACAGGGTGGAGAAGTTGCCTATGTTGACGGTTATGCAACGTGTTCCTTTCTTTCAGATTTCGTGAGCCAAGAGGGGACCGGCGGCGTGGAGATGAGACGTCCTAAGGAGTATGGATAAAGCGGGTGAGTGATTACCTGTTTCACATAAGAGTTTATTTCAGCAGAACTGAATCCAATCTACAGACGAGTGCCCTATAACCTCCAACCTTTAGCTACTTTCCTCACGTTCAACAGAACGAGGCGTAGTGTAAAATGTCCATTTAGTATACAACAAGCAAATGAAGTGTACACATAATGCGAGGTCTGAGTTCATTACAGCCGTGTTGATAAAGATTCAAGTCTTGTGGGATATGACGCAGTGTCGACTGGTAACTATCCCTCCACACAGCGACATGTTCCAGGCTACCTTAACGCACAGTTATTATAAGGACAGGCCAAGGGCTGGCCGAACTCTGGATCAGCCCTGGAGTCCACATGTTTACTCGGATTATTGCTCGGGGATAACTTGGCCGGAGCGTGAAGCCAACCACTCACCACGTCTTTCTGGTAACCTTACCTTTAACAAAAGATAAAGAAAGGTAATGGTATCCCTTATACAGACCTGGACAGGCCCTTAGGGCTTCAGGAAGCTGAGGCTCCCAGAGTTTCTAGACAATTGGCCCTGCGCACCGGTCGGCCTTACCCCCAGCAGACACGCCAGGTACTCATTTGTGTTGTAGGCTGAGTCGCCTCTAGGGCAAAGGATTAAATGACTTAAAAATCCCAAATACCCCATGGGGAATCGAACCCGCAACCTTCCGGCTTGTAGCGCAGTGCCTCAGCCAACTGAACCACCGCCTATACATGATCTTATTTTTGGATTATACATGCGAATTATTTTGTTGAAAACTGTAATTTGTATTCCATATGATTGAGGTAGTATGTGTCCTTTGGGAAACATATGCAGTATCTAAAAAATAGCTACCAGCCCTTTTCCTACCCAGGATTAAGGAGACACCCGCAATCCGGAAATGACATCGCTGGCCACTTGGATTACTTCATATTATATAAACCCACCTGTAATAGAATAGTAATTGGGGAATGTGTGTCGTTTCCCAGTCACCCTCTGTGCAGGTCTATGCAACGCATCAAAGGGAGTACAAGTTAGAGACTGAAGGGGGTTGGCATGGCAACGCTGTGTGTACGGTACACAGTCATGTTACGTGTTGAGGGGTGGATGGACTGGCCACACAGTGCAACTGTCAGCTTGTCTGCAGTTACAGTAGACAAACCGGTACAGGCACTGTCAGTTTTGAAGCTTACCTTGTAATATGCAGTACCCATTCTTCTGCAATCTTCTACCTTGAAAATGGAGGCAAGACATTCCTGCGAAAGGTCGGTACACTTACAATAAACGGCGTCACGTCCCAGAAGACTGCAGTATTCATAATCACAGTCTAAGGAACCTCAGAGCTCACACACAACGTGGTTGTTTCGGGGCAAAGGGCTGGAACCAATGGACACAGAATTTGGTTTCGTGGGAACGTAACGGTAGAAATTATCTCAACAATATATCTGTGGTACAGAGTCGTACTTGAGAAACTGGTTGTAACTTAGCTAATAAAGGAAGTCTCGGCCTCTTGTGGAGGAACATCCTGTTCACAGGACCCTCCCACTGGGCCTTACCGCGACCCAGCTGTTTCGACACCCACTAACCATGTTCGTTTAAATAAGTGGAAATATCAGTGACTCGTCTGCAATTCAACATGGGGCACGAATACCAGTACCATTCCATATTACCCGAAAATGTGAAAAATGTCTGATTTTTGTTAAGGTCGTTTGTTTGTAATATGTAGCTACAAGATCATGCAATTGTGCGTGCGTGCAGGCGTGCGCCTGTACTGCAGAGGCATTGATTAATTGTACATTAGTAGATTGCCTGCTTAAAATTACTAAATGTCCTTGTTTAAAAACAGAACTTTTCCATAATTGGTTTTCAACAGGCGCTATTTCTCTTGGAAATGGAAATGTGTACGAGGAATTCCGTGTGTTAGTAGGCTATATTCTGCAAAGTTTTTTGATACAAGGATGCTGCAAACAAGGAGTTGGAAAGTAGATGCTAGTACCTGTTTGAAATGTAACTACGCGAAAAAGTATTAGACCTCTGTTTGATCGTAGTAAATTTAAAGGCAGCGGTGATCAGGAAAGTTCCAAGGATTATCGACTTTTGGGACACGACACTGTGTAGTCTGGTAGCTAGTTACCAACGGTTCGGCGGAATCCGTTGCCTTCTTTAACCCACCCTGAAGATGGAGACAGCAAGTTTCTCCGTAATGTCCGTAAATAGCTACCGGACGACATGGCATCACGCTGCAGAAAACAGTAGTGTTTACGTCACGGCCTTGAGACCCTCTGATCTCCCAAATAGTAGAAGACCGGCTCAAGCAGTTCTTCCCATGAAAGCCGAACTAAACGACGTGTTACCACCGCAGACTTTATTCCTGGTTCTTTAAATCGTGTAATTCAGTGGGCAGCTAAGATGATGACGTCATTACATGAAACCCGTCTCTCTGTTTTCTATCATATGGATTTTTGTCTTGGTCCTTCAAATTCCTCTCTAAAAAGGTTTCGGGTCGCCAATCCGCAGAAAATACCGCATATTGAATCACTGTCTAACAATTCTAGGCCGGAAAAAGAATGCGTTAATCTTGATAATTTTCTAATAAAAACTTAAAGGATAAATTTGTTATAAAATGCCTAAGCATATTTTACATCTTGTAGCTGTGTGAAATTTTTGCGCCATATTTAGTATCTGCATGTCGATTTTAATCTAGTCACGTGAACAGGATGTTTGTTTGATTTTAACGAATATGGGATCCGTAAAGTAGCTTATAAATTCCCACTTTTAATTTTCTCTACCATTTAACATATCATAAATTTAGTACAGTAAGCAGACACGGTATTAACAGTTACTTTTGTCTGACGATACGAAATGGCGATAGGAGTAAGGTTCAGTTTTGCAGACGGCATATTAATCTACCCAGACCAGACCCCTCATGCGGGGGTGAATTATTGGTTAATTGCGCTTCTCGAAGTCGTTGGGGCTGAGTGACATATTGAAGGGGGAGGGAATGTAATTCAATCATTACAATCTAAGATACGATGTGTAATGACTGCTGACCGCTAATTTCCTACCTTCGTAACAGTCATTTAATGCGACTGTCCTTGAAAAGTCCCTACTATGCTTGTTATACACGTACAAATGGCACCGGTTTAAATTAGCCTTTTAAAGCCTAGCGGTAACTTTACGTACCACCAGGTTTAACATCAGAAAGTTCTACGTGGTGCCCACGTTGCGTTTATGTGTTTTGTACGGATCTCAGAACAAACAGCAACATTTGCCTTATAAAACATTAAGAGACTGGTTTTTATAACCGAAGCGGAGAGTGTTTACAGCGCGGTAGGCACTGAGTCCTTATATAAAACAGATACGCTTCGTCTTTAAAGGGTTAATCTTATGTAAATTTTAAAGTCGAGCCAGCAAAATACTGTGGACTGTTATGTTCGTTAGTAATAATTTGGCGGTATGGTTAAATATGTCATATCCTTGCCGTAGCTATAAATGAGTTTATGGGGATTTACTGCTAATGTGTGTCCGTACTGTTGCTTTCTGACATAAACATGATCTGCACTTTTAAGTCAAGTGAATATCAACGCGCCGATCCCTGTGTCTGCACGGTCTAGGGGGTGGGTCTGCCGCCGCTCGCTGGCTGGCATTGCTGTTTCCGAATCCGCCGGGCGCGTGGAGTGTTGTGAGTGTGGTGTGACATCAGGTAGAGGTTTCTGCGACGGGCTGATCACTCGTCTAGAGAAGTCCTACTGAGTGTGATCGCGAAGCCTGGATAATGAGGTGGCTGTGGCCTATTAGGGGCTGTTGCACCGTGCGGGGAAAAATATCGACGCAGATGTTAAAAGAGTTCACCTTATTTAAAACAGTTTCTCAAAATGTGGGTATTGGAGCTGTTTATCATCATCATCATCATCATCGTCGTCGTCGTCATCATTATCACCACCACCACCACCACCGTAATTGTGTCTGTATATTTGTTGTTCATTTTTATTCGTCCTGACCCTCGTTTGGCCACAAGACTGCTAAGTGAGGGCGTAAATAAATGAATAATAATTAATAAGAATAGTTATTATTATTATTATTATTATTATTATTATTATGTCGCGAACAAATAAAAGCCTGAATATTGGGAGCTTCATAATTAGTGGAGCTTCTGCGCACCAAATATTATTACGGTGATCAAATAAAGGAGAATGGAATTGGCGAAACTTGTAGCATGCAGGGTATAAGAATCTTATAAATGCATACAGCATTATTGTCCGAAAACCTGAAGGGACCTGACCATTTCGAAGACCTCCATGTAGGTGAGGGCGAATAATATTAAAATGAGTCTTCAAGAAATATGTTGTACGGGCGTGGACTGGACTGAACAAGCTGAATTTGTGAACCTGGTTACAAACCGGTGGGTTTTATAAATGGTGCTTCCTTATCATCGCCACATAGATTTATCAGTTCTGACAAGACAACATGACGTATACAAACCGCGCCGTTTCTCCCTGTGTGAAATCCTACTTTGCTGGTGAATCCTAGTAAAAGCTGCTTTCCGAACAGGATGTCACCGGTAATTCAGGATCTGTCATGCGGCTGGTTAGTTCGCATTGGCCAGGATCATTTTATTTCGACGAGGCTTTTAAAATTCTCAGTTGTTGGCAACCCTGTAACATTTTCTAAGAATGAATCACACGTTGAACGTAAATGACATCTGTTTAGAATGTAGCAATTATATGCTGAGAAGTTCTGATTTGTATACCCACCTTAACTCTTTGTTCGCTCTCTCTCTCTCTCTCTCTCTCACGGAATGTATCCTCACAGGCCGCGCAGTTAGATACTCTGTCCAGTGTTCAGATCACATGCATATCCATCAGCCGCCTGAGCATGCGTTACCAACTAGACCTCCGACGCCGGAGTACAGAGTTACGCATCTTGGCTATAGATAGAGCGTCAGTTCTGGGATGCTATTAATTGATGCTGAAACAGCCCGCCGTGCGTTTTTTGCAGTAACGTTGCTTGTGGGTTTGTCATCTGAATGGAATGTAAGGTAACGCTGTCTCTGGTCTTAATTAAGGACCAGGCTGTGCAGACGCATGGGTAAGGGGAGGGGTGACGGTATGGTTATACCCGTTACTAAATGGAGTGCCTCTGAAGAAACAATAATTAACTCTTTTAAAACCTAGCGATGAAATTTCGTGTTCCATCCACTGTAACATGTAAAATCTGCACATTTTGGTAACACAGTTTCTGTGTTTTTTATGAGTCCAAGAACAAGTAGCATGAACAGTCTTAACTGAGTGATCTCTTTAATGGAAACGGAATTTGTTCCCTGTGAGGAAGAAACCGAAGTTTTGTATATAATGTGGATGAATGTCATTCTTTGGAAGGGGTCAGTAATTTCATCAAAAGTTCTGTCTTTTCCCTTCATTTGTACATGCTGTAATAAAGGTACTGCGTCTGCTGCATGTTTCCATCATTGCAGCCAACCAAAACTGTGAAAAAACGACGGTTAGCTTTGTCATGTGTGTCTGTCCGCCCGTCCGCATGGAACGACTGGGCACCTACTTTACGGATGTTCATGAAGTTTAATAGTTGTCTATATTGCGAATCTATGTGGAGAAAGTTAAAGTTTCAGTAAAATCTGACAAGAATAACGGGTACTTTACATGAAGACTTGTGTATATTTATGGTAATATCTCGCCGAGTTTATGTTAGAGTGAGAGACGTTTCAGACAAAAGTTGTAGAGAATATTAACCTTTTAAAGCCTAGCGGTAACTTTACATACCACCAGGTTTAAAATTAAAAAATTCTACGTGGTGCCCGCATTGCGTTTATGTGTTTTGTACGGATCTCAGAACAAACAGCAACTTTTGCCTTATAAAACATTGAGAGATTGGTTTTTATAACCGAAGTGGAGAGTGTTTACAGCGCGGTACGAACTGAGTCCTTATATAGAACAGATACACTTCGTCTTTAAAGGGTTAAAAACACATTTTGTGTTCAATAACTTTCTTCCGAAAATGGTGCCATTTGTGAGGTAATGTGGAAAAGCAAGCTAGAGCCGGTCACGCCACAGATGATAATATAATACGGTGCATGCACTTTGCATGCCGGATAACTAAGATAAGAATACAGACACACACTCAGAATATGTAATACTTATTGCTTTTCCACGACAACAATGGCTACGCGAAAGCGCCGAAGTGGTATGTTGTACGTTCACTGCTTTCCTGTTGGTTTTAAGATAGCGTAGAATTTGGACATGTTGCTGATGTTTTGGAGAAACACGCTGCCTTCTTTTCAGTCTCAGAGTGAGTGGAACCCTTAACATGGTCGTTTTCTATCCATTCTCGGTGTGCCCGGTGCCGGTCCTATCGATCCGCACAGACCCCTTGCTGCTTCCCCCTTCTTGGATCTGGGGACCACTTAGGCCTACTAACTTCTCAGTTGTGTTCACTTTGATCCTGAAGACGTAGGATGCATATTCTACCGAAACGTCAGAAACGCAGCCCACTTCCACTCGATACCAACACCCAGAAACAGGATCAACATCGAAAAGAGTGGGAACTGTGGAACCATAATTTGCTTATTACATATCGACAATGCAACAAGTCTTATAACAATGTAAAATCTGTGTTTCATACAAACAAAATTGAGCTGCTCTCCGGCCTATGGGAACTCTGAATTGTATGGCTAGTGCACAGAATAGTGACCGAGTGCCTGTTTTTTAATGAATAATTAGTTTTATTGCTATTAGTTTTATTTATTTATTTATTTATTTTATTTATTTTATTAATAATTAGTTTTATTGTATTTATAGTCCCCTTTTGGGTGGGACGTAACAGTCGTTAGTAATCTTCAGACTTTAAAACATGGATGTTGTATGGATAAGTGAATGCATTATTCAGTTATTCATGCCTAATAATAATAATAATAATAATAATTATTATTATTATTATTATTATTATTATTATTATTATAACATGCTGAGTTAGCAGCCAAGTGGCCAATAAGAGAAAGCGCACCACAAACACAGATGATGATGATGATGATGATGATGATGATAACAAATAATCTCAATAGCGTGTATCAATATAAATAGTTAAATAATTTAGAAAGGTTGCGTGGAAGCTGAATCCTTAAAATCAGAAATGGCGGTGATAATTATTTGGGCAATTGTGAGAATGTTGTGTTGCAGTGTGCAGCGGCAATTTGCACACGTTCGAAACTAAACATCTTTATGCAGCAGATTAACGAATTTTAATGCTTTATGTAGCGCATTTCAGTGTCGACCCTGTTGCTGGCTGCCCAAGCTGTGTGTAGGTGGCAGCAGCTCCTATTGACAAGCTGAGCTAATCAATATCTTCCTCCGCCCGGCAGCTAACAAACGTTTTGTTCGTTGCAGAACCCTGTCAATGACGTCAGCTACGACGCAGGATATCATTCGTTACCAGCAGTGCGTAGAACGGCAGAAAACGTGACGTGCCAACATATGTATGTTTAGTAACTTTATTTGTTGTTTACTTTTTGTTTTTATGTTCATATTTTTCTTTTCGTGCTTTTTGGTAAAGATGAACAGTACAGAAGGTCATTGTTAGGTAAAAAATTGGAGAATACGAAAGGATAGAGTCATTGCCTAATTTGAGACACTGTACAGGCATATGTCTGGAGGCACTAGGAAAAGCACGAAAACTCCACTGAGAACACTCCGTCACTAGGTCGAGATATGAACCTGGCACCTCTAACGTACGAAGTAGAGTGTTAATTTCTTAACCACGACAATTGGAGAAACGAGGAAACAGCTGTTTTTAAGTATCACATAAAAATGGACAGCGAGGAACGCTACCACAGAAGTTGTCGCTTTTCTTTAATCACAAACCGAAAGTAACCAATGGCTTTCGAGCAGCTTCCCCTGTGTGTTTCGTATTGCACAATACACAACTGACTATAATTGGGATAGCTGCATATGCTCCTTTACCACAAAAAATAATTGGGTCCTTTATCTCGTATAAAATCGTAACACGTGCCGTATAATCCCCTACAATGAACATACGAAGTTAAAATGTATGCAAGACTAAGCTTCCAGGCCTGTATGAAATTAGTCGTCTATTTGTCTTCGTAGAGGTTCGTTTTACGTTTTCGCCTGTCCGTTTCTCAGGGATGGAGCTGCTAACCCACAGACTCCGCGTTTCTCCTTGCGACTCGACCGGTAACACCATTAAATGGGAGGAAAGTAAGAAGTAGGAATGATGATAAAAACAAGCTGTTTTTTTTTACCGAAAGAATGAAACGCAAAACTCTGTAGTGGTAAATCCGTGTTTGCTTTCCGGTTGTTTTGGACGTATCAGTCTATATAAAGAACAATAACAACAGTCTTAAGATGAGAGTTAGTAGTCTTCGCAGATCGGCAGCGATCCGCTGACCACCTGTTGATAAACATTCTGTTTACAGCAATGTTGTGTCCCTTACTCACGGAATTGGGGATTTTTTTTTCGGGACGTGTAACTACTGTCCATGTTATGCTGATTTCAAGAAATGCCATTCTTAAGTTTGCAAATAAAGCAAAGATTATTGTATTCGTGACAGAAAATAGTGGGGAATAAAGAATGTTACATAACCAAGATTTTCGAAATATGTACAGTTCGTATAATTTTGTTTGAATGCTCAAATGTCTTCGAATCATTCTCTTTCCTCTAGGGTTTTCGATAATATTTTATATATATTTCTTTTCCTTCCCATTCCATCTGACATTCTTTGATTGCTTATTCTGTTTAGATCTGGTTTTTGTCGAGGAGTTCAAATTATGACGTTCGCCACTTGCAGACCACACAAGACAACAGCGAAATGATTGTGCGAGATGTGGGGTGCTTCCAGCGGTGCTGATGAAGGTTCAAGTCGTTAGGGATATTATACAAAAATATCGGATACTTGACACGCGTCGCTGTACGAACACCGATATTAACCGTCGTAAGGTGTTAAATATTAATAGAGCTTAAAACGTTTTAAACAAACTGGTTAGGGAAAGACCTAACAAATATTTGATTTCGAAAACATTTTTTCCTAAGCGTTACGGTTAGGGAGATGATAAAAACTTTGGGGACTAACATTTGTCGAAATTATATGTAAAATCCATTTCCTGCCTCACAGAGAACATACTGCTTGTCCGTCATAAAGACCACGCGGTTAATACCATGTACGGATTCTTTTTCTCATGACTCCACAGCTCTAATGGGCCAGGACCTCCTCATTTTTGAGGTTTCTCGATCACACTCAGACCCACCACACTCGGTAGGACTCCTCCGTACGAGTGATCGGCCCCTCGCAGGGACTTCTACCTGACAACAGACAACATTTACAAAAGATAGACATCCATGCCCACTGATGGGACTCGAACCCGTAATCTCAGCAAGCGAACGGCCACAAACCGACGCCTTAGACCGCGCGGCCACTGGGATTTATACATGGAAATAGTCACTCTTTACTGTGGGTGTGTTACTAAACACATAAATACGTTGTTGGGCAGAATGCAAGATTACTGAACGCTGCAGGAGTTGGTAATGCAAAGCTATATCCACCGGGCCCTAAAAGGTTGAAGCAAAGGAATAGATATTGTATGGTGATGGGTTTATGGACTTTATCCATCGTCCGAAGAGTAAAATATTAAAATATTTAAAAATTTTAAAAAATTAAACAATTTTAAAAAACTATTTACAAGTTTTTAATATTTTAATATTTTACTCTTCGGACGATGGATAAAGTCTATAAACCCATCACCACACAATATTATACACTATTGTCAAAACCTTTTATAATTTATCTAAAGGAACAGAGCCCACAACATTGTTAGCCATACGTACGATTCCTAATGCATTTAAATACAACTGATTGTGTACATGAATCACCAGCGTTAGAAGTAAAGCTAGAAGCTGGGTATCCCTGATGTGTTTTGTGATTGTTTTATTTTTAATACGTTCATTTTCTTGAAATTTCGCTCATAGCAGAGTAAAATCACGATAATATATAAACATGTGGGCACGTGTGCATGCTGAGTCGAGGCAAACGTTCTTGGTGCACGAAAAGAGAAAGCAACGGCAGGGGAAACAAAATAAATCCTTTCCCTGCAACGGAAGCTTAATTTTAGGAGAAGTCTCCTGGTGTCTTCTGAGCAGCTGGTGTGAGCTGTCGTTGGTTCAGCGCCAAGATCGGACCTCTTGCCAGCTAATCCCTCTATTCCTGTTGTTCTTTAATTAGAATCCCCTTCTGGGGTGTGGCACGGCGTCTCCAGATTCCCCCAGTACACCTCCAGAATGTTTCTTACTGCTAGAGATGTTTGAAATCCATCAGCATTCAGAACTATCGGCCTGACGATACCATCATTGTTACTGAGACATAGAAAGCCCGCTGTAAACAAACATGATTGTTAATCAAATACATCTTTTATGGCGACTGGACACAATGGAATGTTCTTGAGCATGAGGGGCGTCGACGTGGGTTGTTGTTGTTGCTGTTGTTGTTGTTGTTGTTGTGTTGTTGTTGTTGTTGTTGTTGTGTTGTTGTTGTTGTTGTTGTTGTTGTTGTTGTTGTTGTTGTTGTTGTTGTTGTTGTTGTTGTTGTTGTTGCCGGTGCCGGTGCCGGTGCCGGTGCCGGTCCCAGTGACCGCGCGGTCTAAAGCGTGGGTCTGCGTCCGCTCGACTGCTGGGGTTGCGGTTCGAATCCCCCCGGAGGATGGATGCGTGTCTGTTGTGAGTGTTGTGTAGTGTCAGGTAGAGGTCTCTGCTTCGGGCTGATCGCTCGTCCAGAGGAGTCCTACTGAGTGTGGTGTGTGTGTGTGTGTGTGTGTGTGTGTGTGTGTGTGTGTGTGTGTGTGTGTGTGAGTGATCAATTGCAACAATAACCTCTGCACCTACAAAGAGTGCGCAGACAGAGGTCAAGACTAAGAAAGAATTATCATCATCATGACCACCATCCACTCTCGTTACTTCACAGCAGTTTGGGTGCTTATTAAAAGAACGCGTGTCTCACTGACCAGGCACTTCTTATTCACTATCCCTATACTGGCCATTAAGACCCAAGGGGGAGTAGAGGTATAGCTCCACCCTTTCGTTAGCCTCAACGCTAGAAGAGGTGGGGTGGCTAGCTCCCCGCCCCGACCGCTTTGCCCCCGGGAAAGACACGATACTCATTGTACAGGAGGTTGGGTGGGTCCCACGGCCGGCCTGGATGGGTGCAGAAAATCTCGCCCCTACCGAGATTCCACCACCGGACCGTCCAGCCTGTAGTGAGTCGCTATACCGACTGCGCTATCCCGGCTCTTATTCACTGTTTTGCCAAAGACTTTCTGACTAGACGGCATGTATTAAGTATTACTGCTTTCCGCAGTAGAATATATAGAGCAGGGCGGAGCCTAGCGGTAACTTTACATACGACCAGGTTTAACATTAAAAAATTCTACGTGGTGCCCACATTGCGTTTATGTGTTTTGTACGGATCTCAGAACAAACAGCAACTTTTGCCTTATAAAACATTAAGAGATTGGTTTTTATAACCGAAGTGTAGAGTGTTTACAGCGCGGTACGCACTGAGTCCTTATATAAAACAGACACGCTTCATCTTTAAAGGGTTAAGCAGCTTTAATCTTTCGTGTAATTTTTTGGAATAATACCCGTTGTGGGTGGTACTAGTGTATTATGTGGGCCGTTTACAGTCGTCATATTCTTATGGGCTCTTCTGTCAAGTGTGTACTTTTGGAGCTTGTCGATGGTGCTGCTGCATAGGCTGTGACTGTCAGGAATTGTTACATGTATTAAGCTTGCTTCTTTGATGGTTTTGTCACGTGTAACTTTGCTTGGTTTATTGTTGTGGATAGTTCGAACAGTTACTATGGACCTGTCATAGTTAAGTTTATAGCTGGTGTTCTCTAACACAGATTGTGGCTCATATTTATAATAGGGCATTGGTGATCCCTTTGATAGTCCACATTTGATAGGCAGTTCTTGATTGACAATGTCGGCTACTTGACTGTGACCCTGGGTGTAAATCACCTCGAGTTAATGCAGGGTATGCACCAGCTGTATGTTGAATGGTTTCTGCCTTCTTTGGATATCTTATGTAGGTGTCATTAGTAATATTGGGGTCCTTCAAAATGCACGTTCTTATAATTATTACTACTAATAACGTGGCCCTAGGTGGCTATCATAAATTCAGTAGTATCTGTTAAAAGAGGCAGCCAAACTTTAGCCATGCGTTCGATGCTGTTTTATCGACAAATGACTTTTTAGGGTCATAGGCCTGTCTTTAAGGTATTATTATTATTATTAGTAGTAGTAGTAGTAGTAGTAGTAGTAGTAGTAGTAGTAGGAGTATTTTTACAACATTTATACTTGCCACAAAAATGTTTCCTAGATTCATCTGTAGAATTACAGCAGGCCTGCACACGTGCGTACAAACGGTTTGACACACTAAGTGACAGATCGAGTGGCTTTTAAGTTAGCGTTTGAAGATCAGCTTTTGAAGTCGGAGAAAAGCCAGTAAATCCGCAGTCAAGATGGTTGGATCTCCCGGGCGATGATCGAACTCGGGCTATCCCGAATACGAAACAGGGGTGCCAACCGCTCCGCCGCTACGTTCGGTGTGAAAGGGAGCCATTTGCTCTGTAACACAGACGCTACTCCATTTGCTGTGTAACACGGACGCTACTCCATTTGCTGTGTAACACAGACGCTACTCCATTTTCTGTGTAACACGGACGCTACTCCATTTGCTGTGTAACACGGACGCTACTCCATTTTCTGTGTAACACGGACGATACTCCATTTGCTGTGTAACACAGACGCTACTCCATTTGCTGTGTAACACAGACGCTACTCCATTTGCTGTGTAACACAGACGCTACTCCATTTGCTGTGTAACACAGACGCTACTCCATTTGCTGTGTAACACAGACGCTACTCCATTTGCTGTGTAACACAGACGCTACTCCATTTGCTGTGTAAAACGGACGCTACTCCATTTGCTGTGTAAAACGGACGCTACTCCATTTGCTGTGTAAAACGGACGCTACTCCATTTGCTGTGTAACACAGCCGTTACTCCGTTTCTAAACATTATGTGTCTAGTGTGTTATTTTATCTCCTCTAAGGTTACAAGATCCATTAAACCACGCAAGACAAAACCGCAGTCTACTGCTAGGCTGTTCATGTGGTAGGAATGTGAGACAAGATCCTGACCTACTACTAGGTTGCTTGCGTTTCAGCTCTTATCATTATTGTCGATTTTCGTGGCCGATTTATTGATTCTTGGGTTTTCAACTACTTTCTCAAGTGACTTCTAATGGTAGGAAGCTTTTGAATTATAAATTGGAAAGGTTTTTGAAGGAAACATTGTTGGTTTGTTTTAGAGAACTTCACCAGCATTCGCCTGGAGAGACGTAGGACAGTAGTAACTTGGAACGTCAGTCGTGATATACAGTTTCTTAGTAGGATTCGAACCCCGTTCTTCCCACCCTCTGCCCACATATAAATTAATGGTAACCAGTCGTTGACGTTCCTTCAATATGAATCCTCTGATAACACATTGTTACACTGTATATGCAGGAACTGAGCCAAACATGCATTCCTGTAGGTGTACCTGTTTCAGCATGTTTTGGTATTTAAATATAAGCATACGAAATCGGTTTTACGTTTTTTGGTCCAATTGACGTCATGCCGCACAGCGCTACATAAGGAGTTTTTGGTCCAATTGACGTCATGCCGCACAGCGCTACATAAGGAGTTTTTTGAGAAGACTCATGCTGACGTACAGACTGGCTTTCCTCATTCTGAGTTTTTTTATTAATTGTGTGCCAGTAATGCACAAAATTGTACACAAAACCCAGACGACATTTTTAAAGGGATTACATAATACAAAGCAAGCCTGTGTTGCAATTTCCTGGCACCCGCAAAACACCTTGGCTATGAACTTAACAGAACGACACATGTCGGGCTTCATGGTAAACCTTTTGGAAAACAAGCATGTTTGTTTTTTTGTTACTTTTCACAACTGTGGCTTCCGAGTTTTTCAAGATATCATTAAATTTCAGGAAAGTGTATGTTACCCTGCGGTATGTGTACATTGTTATATGTTTGCACAATTCGTACAAAAACAGCCTTACAAAGAACGAAACGAATGTCAATTGTCACGCAGCTGTAGCCTGGGTTAAAATCTGCATTGTGTGCTTGTCGCGTGTAGCTGTTTTTTTTTTAATCGCCTTTCGCCAACATGTCTTATGTATCGTGAAGATGTTTTCAGTGTTTTGTAACAAAGAATTGGTTTTGTGGTGAACAGGCAACGTGAATGTTTGAGTCATTTTCTAACCATGTAGCTCTCTTTTTCGACCAGACGAATGCCATAATGATATAAATATACTGAAAGGTGTGTCTGCTTTTTTATTCCACGCCATTTAATTGTAACAGGTGTGAACGGCTTGTAACTGTTTTTCCGACATCCGCAACGCGAAATGTATAACATAAAAGAACAATGCTGGTGTGATGTTTTTAATTTTATGTTTCATCTACGAATATAATTAATTTATTTAAATAAAATTTAAGGTCAACAGGAAAAGTTGGGATGAATATCTGATTCTGTTTCCTGTCGGTCCAGTATAGTCACTGCTTTAGATGAAGCTCAAATAAAACTTACGTCCACTTTTCAGATACTGCCTTCCACAGAATTAAATTGGTACGTGGCATAAAATACCACGTGTAGAGCAGGTGTTATTAAAATCTAAAATTGTTATGAAAAACATGTTCGCTGCGATATATATTTAAAGAAATAGTATAAGTTTGGAGAGTGTTATTTTCCTTAACAATGTAGCTGTACGCGGTTTTTTTACTTTAATGGTGTTTTTAGCTCTTATTTAAGAGTATGTCATAACGTCAAGAAAACAGAGATAAATAAAAACATTTTAATCTTGATATTCATTGTCCCAGTTGGCGTGTATCAACTATGTGTGGAAAATAGTAACTGCCTACAGCCAGCGTTATTTTGCGTTTTTATTAAAAGATGAGAGCGACTAGTTTCGGTCCTTTTGGACCATCTTCAGGCTCTGTTCATATCCTATTGTTACAAAATCTCTACATATACAAGTAGAAGGCCTTCTCTTTTACAGGTCAAATCAATACATAATTGTGCTTTATTAAATTGTAGTAAATTGTTATCAAATTGTAATAAAACAGGATGAATAGACAATCTTATAAATCTTTTAATAAAAACATAAAATAACGTTGGCTGTAGACGGTTACTGTTTTCCACACATAAAAACATTTTAGCGTTTTCTTTTCATATAACCTCCCTGTTAGGAAATCTCTTTATAAGTGTATCCATTTCACATCCGAAATCTTTGAAGAAACAACAGGGGAAGATAGTTTGTCAGTTTATTCCAGTATATAGCAGTAATGTATTAACAATAACCCAAGAAACTAGGATGGACACATGTGGTGCATATGGAATTTTGGTGGGCAAGTGTCGTTGAAAATGTCCATTTTGAATATGGAGAAGAAAGTGGGTAACAAAATAATATTTACTAAGATGTGCTCCGTTACCTTTTACACGTTGGTGCCCGGTTCTTGCGGCACCCACTCCTTGCATCATTCCTATGCAACTGGTGGCCCGAGGGCCGTATCCGATCCGCAAAATTTTGCCTACTAGCTGTCGCAACGACACAATCAATAGTACTGGCGAATTGCTTTACTGTTTGAATTTCTCTTCGTGTTAAGTTGAAATATGTTGGCTGAATTAATTTCAGTAGACGGAGCTGCTTAGGCAATGGAAGACTGCAAATGTCATTCTATTACACTCATAACCTACAAGCCTGACTTTTCCCAACTCAGAGACGAAAAATACCATAACTTTACTAGTCTCTCATCCTGTTTTTTCCTAGCCTCCAGTAAGGGCTGACTCTTACTGGCTTCATTCTTCCATTTACGTCTAATTACAAATATATTTTTCAGTATTCTTACCTAGGTCTCATTTTCAGAATTTTGACCAATGAAGGGTTTTTTTGCTGGTCGTGAAGTGCCTTCGATTCTTGCGATGTGTACATAAGAAGCGGTTGAATACTTGGAAGTATAACATAATTTCAGTTCCAGAAGCTTCAGAGTAGTTATACAGAGCACTAGATATTGTAACTGACCCATGTGCCAGCGCATGCCCATGTGTTGCAGTAATGCCTGCGATGTAGTGTGTTAAAACGGCACTGTTGGATTTCTCAGCTGTGTGGCCCCGAGAATGTAGTTTGACTTATATCTGATGCGGTGTTAAAATTACGTATGTCATAGGTAATGACGTGTTACGTTTCACGTAGACGATCTTCTATTATGATACACGTGTAAAGTTCGGAGTCTGACACGGTATCATTCGTGTGGTAAATTATATTAACTGAAGACGCACAGAAATATTAGTTGTTTTATAAAAATAGGGTCATAAAAATGCGCAGATGTGTAACAAAGCAGAGAATTGCGAACGAAACTTTCGTCTTGTGTTCAGAGATAATAAAAATCTTGTGAAATTAGCTCATTATTCTGAGTTTTTTTTCTGAAGGATAGCTGTGTATGCAGCTGGCTTTGACGTCCGTAGCTGTGTACCGGCTCACCAAATGTCGTTAGCCTGTGGGGGCTTAAAAAACTTTATATATTGTAAATCCATGTCGTCATAACTGTGGATCAGGGCAGTTTCCTATTCAATGAATTTGTTGAGTGTTGATTTATGTGACAATTGTATAGGTTATATCGCATTGTTTGGTAGCGCACGTGGGAAAGATGAGACATGCTGCTAGATCTTACCTGAAGGGAAAAGGTCACTTGAGATAGATGCGAGTATAATATTAAAACAAATAGGAAATACAGGATGTGAATACACGACCTGGAGCAACGCGTTTTGGGTCTTTCTTTTTTTTGGCAATAGTAATGTATATTTGGATTTCATAAAAGTCGAGAATTTCTACGTTGCGGGGCAACCGTCCCCTTCCAAATAAGGATCTGCATTGGATGAAGTTAGTTAGCTCATCATGTCACTTACTGCGCATTTTGCTTGTGCCTTATCCATATGGGAGATAAATCATTTGCCGAATACGCTTGGCCTGTTGAGGAATTTCCGGCTTAAAACAAAAGCAGGTGTGTCCCGTCTGCCTAACCATCATGCAGTGATGTACAGGGGAGTGGAGGTAAAGCTTCATGCATCCTTAATCTCGACAGTGGATGGTGATAAGTGGTCAGATGTACTCTCCGCCAAGTTCGTCCCTTGGAATATCGAAAACTTTGACAGTCGATTTATTTAAAAAAAAAAACTGTCTCACGCAGCTCAGGGAATACATTGTCCAGTGAAGTGGGTAGATTTCGTACTTTTGCTTACTGACTGGTTCAACTTTCGCCATTGGAATTCGCATTTTCCCTTTTAACCTTTTAAAGCCTAGCGGTAACTTTACATACGACCAGGTTTAACATTAAAAAATTCTACGTGGTGCCCACATTGCGTTTATGCGTTTTGTACGGATCTCAGAACAAACAGCAACTTTTGCCTTATAAAACATTACGAGACTGGTTTTTATAACCGAAGTGTAGAGTGTTTACAGCGCGGTACGCACTGAGTCCTTATATAAAACAGATACGCTTCGCCTTTAAAGGGTTAATGTGCAAGTTTTCACGAACACAATAAACCCCGACTTTGTAAAACTTTTTCATTTTCTAGCACTTCATTTAGGATACCTTCTCGTCCATTATGCTGTTTTTCTCCTCAGCCCAGGCTACTAGTCGCCGGCCTCTGACCGCGGAGGCTGAGGTGAAGGCCTCTTATGGGATTGTGGTGGACACAGCCGAACTGCTACAGGCTTTGCTCCGCGTGTTTCAGTTTTTCCCTGTCAGTACGATTCCTCCGAAATTCTGTACTCGTATTTCATTTATCTGCCAGCATTTATGTACCACTGAGGCTATATAGCTAAAAATAAAATTGACAGAGTCATGGAATAAAACACATCTCGTTGTTCCGTCTTCTCATGTCTCTGATCAGAGAGACGTACCAAATTCGTATCATGCTCAGAGAACCCCCGGTGTATAGATTCGGGATAGCGTTGCGTGTCCGCGTGATACTGGAAACAAGACACGCAACGCTACTGCGCCCACGCATCGACTCAGGTCTAAAAAAGAACGCATAATGTGATAATGTAAACTACAGAAATTAAGGAGATTTGTGAAGATAACAGCAATGAAGTACCGCTAAATTAGGAAACAAGTGGGTTATCCTAATGACATTATAAGAAGTGATCGATTATGTAAATAAGTGGTGTAGAATTTTGTGCATAATTGTGACCACCCTGTGACACAACCACAGAGTACAGAGTATGTGTAGACATCAGACAAGTAGTATAAAACAGTGAATGCACTGTTGCACACGAACTGTTGGAGAAATTTACAGTTAATGTAACGTTCCAAAATATTACGATTCTACAAACTCCGTTTTTTAATACTTTTCGTTAATTTACAAAGCTAGTAACTTTTTCGTACACAAATCAATTTCGGCTTTTAATTTTTAAATAATAATTTTTGTGAATAATATTAGTGCACTGCAGTCATAATTCTGTCGAGAATCCTAGCGAGTATATAACGCGATTGTAATAGCTAGAACCATATCGTCTACGTAGTGTTAATTGAAAGTACAACATGAAGCAGAAATATGTAATTCTTTGGCTTAATTTTCCATACCAAACAGCGGCTCTAAAACCTTATCATACTCCTTGAAACTAGACGACAGGACCTGTAGTCGGTAACGCCTCATTACATATTTTTTGTCAGTAAAGAGGCTAGCCCCTTATCTCTACGCACTCAGAATGCTGAGAATCCTCAAGGGTTATCATTCCTCGTTATGTCTTCTCTAGTCCTACAGGGCTAATCCTATAACCATAGGAGCCACGCTAGTATGTAACTAGTACGCGTCTGGGTGGTTTCCTCATTCTTTTTTGCGTGTTTGTAACCTAACAGCTAAATGGAATGCTGTGAAATAAAAATACAATATTTTGTATCAAATGTGTGTAATGTGCCTAAGTTAAAGTAGTTCGAACGCGGCCTCCTGCCAACAACCAGTACGTGCACACCAGGAATAAGACAAACTCCAAAACAATAAGACACGTATGCTTCATATCAACATGCCTACGAATACTTCCCACATACCATCACCCACCACACTAAATTAGATGCCGATGCTTTACAAGACAACACACAATGTTACCGACAACTTTTACGTAAAAATGCTTTAATGTTTGAATGTTTTTTGAAGTTTAAAGTTTAAATTTTATAAATTTTGTTGATATGCATTGTGTAGCAAACGACTGAGAACTCAGGCTGACCCTAAATGAAATTCGTAATTGTGATTTTGAATTTTATGTTATCTGAATTGCCTGAAGATGACTATATAATTGGTCGAAACATGTAGCGACACATATAATAACATGTAATATAATATATGATATATAATATAATTAATTTTGTTGATGGTGAGTAGTTACTATTTATGATTTGAACAAATTTGTTCGATGTTTCTTTACCTTGTAAGCTCTTTGTAACTCAGTTTTGACCTTTTTGCTGGGAAGAGACGATTATACGGAGCAATCAGCGCTGGCACTGAGGTGCTGTTGCTCACACTTCCTTTATGGTTCTTACAAGAAACAGTGTTCATTTCGGTATACAGCATTTGCCAATTGTTCTTTATAATGAAAGTGCACTGTGTTGTCTGTGAGGTGTGGACTGAATTTTTAGGAAAAATATAATTTTAGTCTTTAAATTCCATGCCGTGGCTCAAGCGGGTAGTCGCCGGGCTTTCAGCGTGGAGGCCCCGGTTCGATTCCAGGTCAATTCATTGTGGTGGAGAAAGTGACACTGGGACAGGTTTTTCAGCGTCAGTATGATTCCACCAATTCTCCTTGTTCATATTCATCTACATGTTGCTCTTACCAGAAGGACAAACTGGCGAAGCCTGGTAACCTCCCACAAAGAAATCATGTTTCGGAAATCGGAGGAGCTTTTGATATCAAAGTGCGTTCACTTTTTTGAGTCTTTAAAGTGTTAAGCACTCTCCGATTTAAGAAGCCTGAGAGTGCATTATGGCGTTGTGTCTGAAGACGAATTTGAAATAAGTAAGGTGCGTGTTTCGAATCTCGGTCGCAACAACGAGTGTTGTGATTGACGTTTTTCATGGTTTTCCTCTGTCCTCCCACGTACATGCCGGAATAGTACTTCAAACCGGGTCGCGACCGCGTACTTCCACATTGTTTCCAGTTCATTGTTAACTGTTCCTCATATCATTTGGCGCGATTAAGTTACTGACAGCGTCGTTAAACAAACAATAAAAAAGTAACGCAAATAAAAAACCTAACGTTATGTAAACACTATGACTATATTTTGAAGTAAAATTTATTGCTTCATTGTGATTTAGAAATTCAGATTTTGAAAGTTATGTGTCGAAAGGGACTTGTGGCTGTTGTGAACACGGTAATGGACACACGGGTTCAGTAAAACGCGGTCTGATATTGACGTGGTCGGTAACTATCAGCTGCACCATGAAGTCCGAATATTATTTATCTTGCAGCGGATTTTGTTGTTTGGATAACTGGTGTTTTGTTCGAGGTAAGCTGTTTAGAGTGAACGACACTTAGCGTTTGATTTTAAGTTTCAAGCCCGAATACCTGTCGTGCCTTTGTCCGTCCGTCCTTTTGTCTGTCTGTCTGTCAGTCACATTACAGCTAGTAAATTTCACTGTCGTTATAAGAGGAGCAAGATCGGTATAAGATGCTGAAAATAGTAAACTTACGCTGCTTAATTCAAGTTTATTGATAAAATGGAAGATGTCTGAAAGTTTCTGGAATGGTGGAGGGGCTGTTTATGGTGTGAATAACCCGTGAGCTTATGGTTGGTGTATGCACACGTGGGGACTCGGAGGAGGGGGTACGAAAATAAACTGGCTGGTAGGCATCTGGTCCTTCTCAGTTGAGCGTGTTTCAGGGAGACAGAAATAAGAGGGAAAGTGCAGAATAAGAAAGAAATAGAGAGGAAATGTTGGCTAACCTCCAGCACGAGAAATGTTGCAGAGGAAAATTAGATCGGGAATCTCGTCTGTGTGTGTGTGTGTGTGTGTGTGTGTGTGTGTGTGTGTGTGTGTGTGTGTGTGGGGGGGGGGGGGGGAGATAGAATGAAAATGAGAAGAGGAAACTGAATTGGAATTAAGGCGTAAATATTGTCATGATCCTGAAAACGAGTTATCTGACGTATGAATATAGCGGTTCGGTACCGCATTGAACCATATCCCTAATAACTGATTTTTCAACTCGTGAAATGTGTGATACCCAGTTTCGACACCAAAGAGCAATATTTTGGCTTATATATTCACTGAAATGTGAAAGAAATGTTGATTTCTGTAAACAACAAAATTCGTCTTCTCAAACTTTCCAGAACGTAGTGACTTTTCCATTAAGACCAAAATATAAGGGAGAGAAATAAGGAAGTATCTAATGGGAAAGGGAGATTGAGCTGATAGCATGACTGAACGCGTGACAATAAAGGGAGAATATAAAAAAATTACAATACAAGGAAATGAGTATCCAGGGAAAAAAGGGGGAAGGATATGTAACGGGTGGTTTATTTTGGTATTAGTCCACATAGAATAATACAAGAACGAAGACAAGAGCACATCACAGAAGATATACACAAATAGCTACGGTAAATTAATTAAATGAGAGAAGGTAAGGGCATAAGTGGATGTGTCGAGATAAAATCAAATTTAAGTTACTTACGAAAATAGAACTTGATTGAAAACTTCGTAACTTTATTTCTTCTTGGATGTCTAGGAATTGTATTAAGCGGTATTAATTGATTATTGTGTGCGTTTTCGAAATTATTTATAAAGAAATACTTGGCCTGCATTGGTTGAACGCTCTGGCGGCGATATTATAAACTCATATACGTATAATTTTCAGAAGTTATTGTGAATTTGTTTCGTACAGTAGACCAGTGACTTTCAAAAGGCAGGCTGTGGCGTTTCATACTGAACGAAAGTCTGCAGCGGCATCTGGGAAGTTGATACACTGATGTCGAGATGGGGAGCAGATTGTATGCCACATGATGGCACAGAGGATGTGTTATATACTGTCGGCAGTAATGTGAGGGGTGTCCAGTGAGTGCCACATATGTCACATGAAAGGGACGGTTAGACATATTGTTTTTACTGCACATATACGCCCTTCTGCCGCCTCTGCTTGTAAAATTACGTAGTAACGTGAGAAGCTATTTGTCCTTGAATTAATTAAGATATTTACCACCTGTTATCGAGCACGAAAGTTCTTTATTGATGTGTTCTTAAGGGCCCGCCATTGGACTTCATGCTAAGGTAGAGGAATTCAGCACGCACAGCCACTCATTGTTTCCTCAAGTTCATTTAAATTTGTCGTCCCATATAGGCCAGTTCCTTCCGCTTCTTTCACTTATTCCGGCCAAAATTTTGTTTGCGTTGCTCATCTTCCATCAGTGCTACATGTTCCGCCCAGCTCATCCTGCGTGATTTCATTGATTTGTTAAATATTTTGTGTTTTTCTATTGTTATTGTTATCTTTTTTTATTTGTTTTCATCATCATCAACATCATTATGATGATTCCGTAGCTTGTATGGGCCCAACACTTCTTTCTTGTGGACAGTGGAGCCGATTTTAACTAAGCTGATATAAATACTATTCCATTTTAGGATATTTTAATACCGTCCTTTCTAATTTCCTACAGTCAGTAATAGTAACAAGGCAGACGCGCGAACTTTATGGTCTGAGCGCCACTAATGTTAGATTCCTCAAGTTATGTATGGCGATAGATTTTGGAGGAACATGTAGCTTTATAAGGCAGTATTCTTGCAGAATGTGAAATAACAACATGGAGACGGTGCGAATATTACCTTTAACTCAACCATGTGGAAAACCAAAGAAGTGGCATTGTAACCAGCAATTGGCGGAAAACTGAATAACTAGAAACAGGAATAGTAAAGTCAGCAGATTCCGCTACAACGTCTGTAGGTTTGTATTCGCCCGGCATCACATCTAAGAACATAGTAAGTTGCTGCATAACGTACGCACCGGCTGTGGAGTCCGTGCGGGCTCCTGTTCAATGGATACCGGGAGTAAAGCGGCCGGGGCGTGAAGTTCAACGATCACCTCCACTTAGTGCCGGGGTTAAGAATGAGTGGAGTTATGCCTCGGCTTCCCCTGTATGCCTACATGGCATGTGCGGGGACTTTATCTGCACATAAATCATAACAGCAAAAGCAAATTTGTAGGGTGGTAGTGTGGCCTGTGTGTTGTGATTTGACACCGAAAGACATGAAGAAACACATGTGAAAACTGTACGACCTTTATTGTATGTGGCAAGACTACGTCACAGACGGCGTCGGTTGGAAATAAATTGAATGGTTCAGATGTTAGGAGTGTAACTGAGGAATGCCGTAAGAATTGGCTGCTGTCCATACAGAGAACTAAGATCAATAAGATACCAAAGAAGGCATTGATAAAGAAGCCACTGGGGCGAAGAGATGCTGAACGACTGAAGAAAGGACGAAAACACGGACTGCACGCAGGGGGCTTGGAAATACGTAAGAAGTAAATGTACGTATAAGGACTTTTTAGCGGTGCTAGATACAAGGTAAAGGTAACGATGGGTTGAGTTCTTACCGCGCTCAACATATTCTTAACCTCGGCTGTAGATGGAGGTGTGTGGTTAGGTTAGCACCCGGCTGTGCTATCCCTGTCTCCCATTGTACGTGAAGTTGAATGGGCCATCGACTCGGTGTGAAGAACTAGGCTGTCACTTGCGCCTGCCTTGAATCGAACCCCTATTCCTCGATCCTTCGGTCCTAAGTCGCTCTCTCGAGTGAGCCATCTCGGCCCAGGAAGGCTACAGTCAGTCGGTTGCCAGGTGTGCAGATCTCTGTCGCGGTACTCCCGTAAGGATTCTCACCTGCTGGCGGTGACTCACCGTACATGAAATGTGGATAATTACTGTCACGCGATAATAATTCAGTGGAGCCTCAGCGGGAGGAAGTAGCAGGCGGATGGAGAAAAAAAGCTGCTTGGTTAGCACCACCCGCCAGATATTATTAAGCTCATCAAATCAAGAGGACGAGATGGGTTGGGCTTCTAGCGCGCTTGGAAGAGAAGAGAAATGCGGAAAGTGTTTTCTTTGGGAAAGCTGAAGGAAAGAGACGCCTTAGAAGACCCTGGCATAGATGGGGGAAAATACTGAAATGAATCCTGAAGAAATAGGATGGGATGGCGTGGACTGGATTGGTCTCTTCCAGGTTGAAGAAAAGTAGCGTGCTGTTGTGAACACGGTAATGAAAATTTGGGTTCCATACAGTGCGGGGAATCCTTTGACTAGCTGGGTAGCTATTAGCTACTCGCAAATTACCCTATTCCATGAGGTTTGCTGATAAAATATCGTGGTTACATTAAGAATTTTGTTGAAATGGCGTACATGTTTCATACAATTAGCAAAGCGAATTCATTGCTGTTTGTGGTGCTGAAATATTACAAAGCGGGGCGTGACACAGAACGTAAGAACGGCTTTGGTTGGATCATCTGACGTTTTTACAGCGATTTTTGAGCAGACGCGCCTTCACAACCGAATTGATCCGTACAGAACTTGCAGAGGAACTAACGCGTGTTACGGCTGGCTTATTCCCGTGGATTAAGTAGCTAATTAATTAATTGCTTCACCGTTCACACATCGCCTGCAATATTATCTGCGCTAAGTAATGACAGCGATAGTGCAGCTCCTGTAAATAGCGTGCAACGTAAAATACGGCAAATATTAGCTAAACTGTACTTCCAGTCCTAAACCTATACACTGGATGCAAAGTAATAATTGTATAATGCGGGACGTGGTAACAAATCTTTGTAACTTTTTTAAGATTTCACTCAGATGTTCCTGTTATAACATTTTCCCCATCCACTTATCTAAGTGAAGACTAGAACCTCTTAGCACATGCCATTAAGGTAAAAGCACTTTGCAGGAATTGAGTATGGAGAGGCAAATTTGTCGGTGTTCCTCAGCCTCGATAATGTGATGCAATTTATCTTTCATACATTCTTGAAACCCAGATAGATTAAGGGCAAACTACAGCGAACCTGTCCTTCATAGGATGATCGTAACGTTGCAGCGAAAAATACTGTTTCTGTTTTATCTTTGATGATATTTGGTTTATAGGCCTGTCTTTGCTTATCACTGAATAGAACGCACTTCGAGACGTAAAGTACTGTTTTTATATGATGAACCGGCATAAGTAGGTCAATACAATAACTGACTATTAGCTAGGATATGGGGGTTAGATTTGGGGGAGAGGTCGGACTTATTTCCACAATTATGCTCTGGGGTTACCTATTTCGTGGTTACCGAGGGTTCTTTGCCCGAGGTTAGACATGCTGGAGAATTAAGTTGGCCATTCAGTTGCATATATTGCCGGGATTAGCATGCTAGAAGTCTTATATCCCCTTCACAGTTTGTCTGTATGATGTTATGGTGTTATACTTTCTGTCACCTGTGCCACTCGCCTTATATTATGACAATAACGTATCGTTTCTGATGCAGTATCCCAGTAAAATCTAAAGATGAATGTATCCCAGTATACTCCATTAAAGCGTGTGGTGAGGTGGATATGTACCTCCACTAATTAACCTCTTCTGTAGGTGGAGGTAGAATGAGCTGGGCGGGACATGTAGCACGTATGGGGGAAAAGAGAGATGCATACAGGATTTTGGTGGGGAGACCTGAGGGAAGGTGACCACTTGGGAGACCTAGGCGTAGATGGTAGGATAATATTAAAATGGATCTTAAAAACGTGGGATGGGGCATGGACTGGATTGAGCTGGTTCAGGATAGGGACAGGTGGCGGGATCTTGTGAATGCGGTAATGAACCTCCGGGTTGCATAAAATGCGGGGAATTTCTTGACTAGCTCAGAAACTCTTAGCTTTTCAAGAAGGCCTCTGCTCCATGGAGTTAGTTAGTTAGTTAGTTAGTTAGTTAGTTACTTACTTACTTAGTTAGTTAGTTGGTTGGTTGGTTGGTTGGTTGGTTGGTTGGTTGGTTGGTTGGTTAGTAGATAGAGGTGAGAGGTCAACTTCACAAACTGGCCGCATTACCCCCGGAGAAGAAACCCACGGTGCTTATTAAGCAGGAAGCCTTGAGGGTCCAGGAGCTCATCTGCATATTGGAAGAAGAGAGATATATCTTATCCCTGCTAATAATCGAACCGTCCAATGTGTAGCATGGTCACTACACCAACTGAGATATCCTGCCTCTGGCTGTGTGACGGCATGTCTTTAATCAAGACAGCTGTCGTACTGTTTCTATGTTCCTTGAAATCATTATTTTTCCCTCCCTGAAGTTTGGATTTGATTAGCCGTCGTAGTATGAAGCCAATCGAAATTTCAGCGGATAACATTGAAAATTCCCGTTTTCAACTATTATTTTCACATAACCCTTGCACCAACCCACTCTTGTGCATTGTGGCCCTTGAGGGATACTCTGAAATTACAGTTTCGCTGAACATGGACGCAATGAAGTTGGAAGAAAGAAGTACTTCGAAGACATCTTGTTGCAATTTGGGGCGCCATTATGCACAAGTTAACTTTTTTTTAAAGACAGTTCACCCCGTCGTGTTCTCAGTAGTATCAAAGGTATATTACTTTTCATTATAAACACAGCTGTTTATTTACTGTACAAAACAGCTACATGTTTCGGCTATACAGTATGGCCATCGTCAGGCTGTCTACAAGGATAAAATAGAAATATTCACAGTTGTGTGTTTTGAGATCTAAAAACCTTGTAGATGTTATATAAATATACGTAACATACATAATGTAGGTAGGTAGCCTTGGGAATAAAAAGTTAGAAAATATGTACAAAATATGTACAAAATATGTAAAAATGTAGGCGCCTGTAGTGAATGCGGCCTGTGTATAAGTCATTTCTTTGTTTGCAGTGGTGACACGTTGGAACGCACTTTTCTTGAGTAAGTTGGTGTTTGAATTCGGTTGTCCTTTTTATATATTGGGAAGTGTCATTCGAATATGTAAGCCAAATGATGGTTTCTTCGTATAGTTTCAAAATCGTTTTTATAAATTTATGAGACACTTCCACTTAGTATATTGTGGACCGTTGTGGCACGTCTTTCCTTTGCCGTGTCTGAAGGCCTAAACAGCTGTGTTTAGACTGAAAAGTATTGTACCTTTGATACCTTTTCTGGCAAAGGTTAAGACTGCAATATCGACTGAAGTATACGCACCTCTGAATTCCTTCATAACAACAGATTGGTTTTAGCAGCCACCGACATTTGGCGTGCGCACCGCGACTATAACAAGAACTTGCTACATGCAGACAGAATTAGTTCGGAGTTCAACTCTTGGGACTATGTACGTAGGGAAGTAAGTGCCTGTGTTTTGAGAACAAGAGGTGAATTATATTTTTCTTGTGTGATGTAAAACAGTGTTTCGCGAATTCGCCGGTTGAAATTCTACACAGTCCAGAAATTCTTTTGCATAGTCTAAAACAGTGAACTATCGTCTCCAGTCCGAGGACCATAATACAGGTCAATTATGATGTTAGGTGGTACTAGGAATAATTTCTTCAAATAGGCTGTACTGGTTTCATCCTGCCAACCATTATTTCATAAATGCGATAGGCTTAACCAGCTAGTGGGTCACGGGCTGTTTCTCAGAGCATCACCTCAGGCTTGTCACTGCCATGGAAACAGAGTAAGAGGGTTTAAGGGAATGCTTGCTTAATACTTACCTTACTTGAATGTTGCATCAGACTCCACATTCCTTAAAAAATTCTTCTGTATTTATAAGCTAACCAGTGACTTTCATTTGGAGTTTTCTCAATATGACAGATACAGTATTTTACGCATTATGAGACGGCAGTCTCTCTTTGTAGATTCAAAATATTTTCGATTTTATTTCCGCTATCCAAATTTTTACTCTACCAAATTTATTCTGAAGGTCGAGGTGGGGAAGCAGATAATCCATTGAAATTACGAAGACTTCAGCTGCTTTAAATTAACTTCTCTTGATAAATACTGCTAAGTATTTGGTTGGCGGCATGTGTTGCACCCCTGGGCATGTTAATCTGGCGACCGTCCCAGCATCCATGGGGCGGATGAAACTAACGCTAGTAGCGTGCCGAGTGCAAAACTCTTTCCTGAGACAGGCTGTGACTCAGTACAACTCTGTAGGCTTAATGGATTAGATGCGCGACGCCTTAACTACATCGTCACAGAAAAGTGCTTCTTACATAACACCACGTGATCTCAAGTTAACACAAATTATCTGTTTTTAATCGGTTAGGTATAAGTATGTCGACATAATGTGCAGCATCCTTTGTTTACAAGACTTGTGTCATACGAGACAAGATGTATGAACTTTCTCTTGAGACTGTACTTTTTGTTAAATTGTGATAGTTTTTGTTAAAGCATATGATGGACTTTAGTGTGTGCAGTTGCTTGGTGCTTTGTTGTGATCTGATTCGCAATAATAGATTGGGAAATGGAACTGGTAACATGAGATGACATATACTGACTTTTTTCTACCATGTTGGCCTTGCATATATGTAGGATTCCACATGCTACATAATATGGACACTTGGAAATGCTCTTTTTGTTTATATTGGAGTTGTGATGACAATACTGGACTTTGGCATAAAATTGAATGAATTTGAAAGGGAACGTTGGGTTTATGAAGATTCAGAACACGATGTAATCGTATGCAGTTGATATACTAGTTACGGACTTCGTTTTGTTGATTTTCTAGTTAAAAAGTGAAGTTTGTTTGGAACGTGTAAATAATGTGAAAGTTGAAGTGATATTGGGAAAATGAGAAACATTGTGTGAAAAGCATTGCCTCCATAGGCAAATCAGACGTGAGACACAGTTGTTAGTACTACTACTTTTGTTGGTATTGTTTATGTGTTTAGTGTCGTAATGTTGGTAGTATTTTTCTGTGTGATGATGAAGATCTTACAATTCTCCTCGGGGCATGTGATTGTTAACAAGGATATGAGAAACAATAACAGAAACAAAAACATTAACGACAAAAATGACATCAAATCACGTCAACGCCTGAAGCGATGCCGCCGAGGTAAGCAATATCGCTAACTGGCTGTATCGGGAATGTATTTCTGCATGTCGCTTTGGCACCGTATAAGTTGCCTAACTGATGTAGTGCGTAATTTTTATTGCTGTCGATTCGATTTCAAAACATTTGGGTTACGTTGGCCTGCTGCTCAGGAGAATATTTGGGCACATGAAAGACGAAGAAACTGAGGAATTTAGGAAATTACATAACGAGGAACTTGGTTGTTCATACAGGACGCCTAGTATTGTCAAGATAGCTGGACATACGAAGTATGTCTAGGATAAGAGAGTCTAGGGGTGCAATACGTATGTCATTTGGATACAGAATAGGGAAACGACCACTTGAACACTGAGGAAGAGATGGGAGGATGGCATTATGATGCATTTTAACCCTTTAAAGACGAAGCGTGTCTTTTATATAAGGACTCAGTGCGTACCGCGCTGTAAACACTCTCCACTTCGGTTATAAAAACCAATCTCTTAATGTTTTATAAGGCAAAAGTTGCTGTTTGTTCTGAGATCCGTACAAAACACATAAACGCAATGTGGGCACCACGTAGAATTTTTTAATCTTAAACCTGGTCGTATGTAAAGTTACCGCTAGGCTTTAAAAGGTTAAAGAGCCGGATTGTGAGGGTAGGAATTAACACATGTGTGAATTCTTCTGATAAGTGCTTTCTAAAGAAGTTTTGAGTCTCAACGCGTGCACGTGAATGACAATAGCACAACATCTTTAACTTCTGTGGTTTTCACCACACGTATTAAATGTTCTCATTACACGTAAGTTCGTAATGGTTATAATACATGAGTAAATAACGTTTCATATCGTAATTATATATAACGGGACCTTACGTTAGTAGTGCCTGATTAAGAATATCAGGTGGTTAAGGGAAGAAACCGCGTGGTGTACGTCTACGTATGAGGAAGGATTATAGTGAAGTAACTTTTAAATAATTAAGACGTTAGGGTGTACACAGTATTGAGGCTCAACTGGCGGCCTTGTACGAATATGACAGTGACTCTTTGGGTTCCATGAAGAGCGAGAATTTACGAAACTCGGTCAGAAAATAAGTTTAAAATGAATGTATTCTGGGTCCTTTATTTTCAGCTGTAATAAGAACAGTTTATACTTAACTGTGTGGGCCGGGGTAGCGTAGTCGGTATAGCGACTCGGTTACGGACTGGACGGTCGGAGGGTTGAATCCCGGTGAGGGCGAAATTTTCCGCACCCGGCCAGACCGGCCCTGGGGCTCACCCAGCCTCCTGTACGATGGGTACCGGGTCTCTTTCCCGGGGTAAAGGGGCCGGAGCGTAGCGTTGACCATTCACCTCTAGCTAGCCTCGAGGTTAAAGAAAAAGTAGAGCTATACATCTACTCCCCTTCAGGGTCTTCATGGCCTGTTATAGGGCGACGTTACCGTTTTACCTTTTCACATTTAATTGTGCTGCTGTCCCCCTACTTTTTCACGTTGTCCTCGCCAGTACCGAGGCTTTTATCACATGGTGGCACGAGTTTGTCTATTCCGTGTTAGTACTCGTAGAAACTCGTGTCGTGTGTCTTTAGGCGGCGTGTCACAACGGTGTCCACCATGCGATCATCTTTAAATTTATGGCCGCCAAAATGTTACTTCAGCGCTGGAATCTGATAGTAGTACTTCGGCGATGAATTCCCGGGGCTTAATCGCGATCGGTGTAGGTTCTTTAGCTAGGGAACGTTACGCAATGTAAAGGCTACAGAAATGAAATTCCTGATAGGAATCAGGTGATGTACCTTGCATAATCACGTACGAAACGGAAATACAAGGCAGGAGTTCAATAAGCGTATATTATCACTTGTAGATAAAACTAGAGATAATAATAAAACTCTAGGGAACATATCGGACAGATGGGGAAGACTGATATACGAAATCGCCCTCGATTACCACCACGCAGGAAGAAGAAACCCAGATAGACCACGCAGAAGATGGAAAGGACGCCGGTACATGTCGAAGATCATAGGACCTGACAGGAATAAAAGAATCCGAGTAATAATAATAACAATAGTTCAATTTATCAGGGCCTGAATATTAAGGTTACGGTCTTATTTGATGTGACGTCGTGTCATTTGGTAGGTACCAAAGTTTCGAAGGAACATGCAGTCTCCATGCTCATGGTAGAAGAAGAGGCATGCAGTGCGTTAGTAATCCAAGACATTGCACAGAATATAGATTAGTCTCAGACAGGACTCTGCCTCGTTGTGTTGCAAAGTGACATTAACATTACGCCGACGTCACTGGCCCCAACTAGCTCAATGAGGTTGATTGACGAGCTGATGAGTTTTATTATGTGCGCCGTCTCCCCTCCGCACGTTTCGTCCTGCGATACAAGCACCACGCTGTTAGCAATGAGCACTAGTCGGGGCAGTCCTTCAAATTACGGTCTAAGCTTTTCTGTCTGTTTGCTGGTTAAAATCCTGAAGACAAACATAGGCACAACTGCAATTAAACTTTTCCTTTGTGTGGATGTGAAACACGGTTTCTTACCCCAGTGGGTCTTGGAGAAAATGCTACTGACTAAAACAGGAGTTTTAGGACTTAAAGAGAAATAGAATGTAGGCGGCAGTAGGCATAAGAAAGTGGAACTGTGTAATTTTAGGCGCCTTCGCAAAGTTGGGAAAAGCGACTGTTAGCTTTGTCACGTCTGTCCGTCTATCAGTCTCTCTGCATAAAAAAAACTCGATTCTCTCTGGCGGATTTTTGTGAAATTTTATGTCGATGTTATACTAAAATCTGTCGAGAAAATTCAGATTTGTTTAAAGTAAGGGAAGCAATATTAGACACTGTGCATTTGTAACTGCTGTGGTTGATAGCATTGTCACGGTTACTGTCGATAGTAGCCGATCACGATTGTTATCGGTAATGATCCATACTGATCAATAGTAATCGATACTAATCTGCCTCATTTCTTCATGCGATTTACATGATTCATAATTAAGGAAAATAAAACGTGCGATTGTAGGAGTAATATTTAATACGTCTTAATTATCTCTGTGGATATTAAATTTGGTATTAGATTATGTACCTATAAATTGTTTTTAAGTCAGCACTTACACAATGTTTCGACTGGGTGAAAATTTGACGTTATGGATGACCGATAAATTTAAGAGATACAATTTTTCAGTTCCTCAAGAGAGGAAACCAGTCACGACCAACACTTGTCTTTGCTTAAGACAAATGTTGGTCGTGACTGGTTTCCTCTCTGAGGAACTGAAAAATTGTGCCTTGTATATATGCGCCAACTGGGATGTTCAACATAAACAATTTAAGAGAACTAACATACGCGTACAAAATTAGTTCTGCAAATATATATATAATAAAATACCATAATAATAGTAATAACATTCTACTTATAATGTGTGTACAGTTGTGAACAATAACAAAAAGTGTGTTAATTTCAGTCAAAAGCAACATTCCAGCACAACTTCTGGACGGTTTGCTTTTGACTTAAAATAAGCAACGTCGTGCGTTAGGAGAAGCAAACAGTGTGACCACGGTGGATTAAATAGTGTGACCATCTGAGAAATGCCAGTGATGCAAAGATCCGAACGCGCCTCAGTGTTACCACTATGCATACATTCCCCATCTAGTGTCTCTTTGTCACGTATTAGCAGGGTGACAGATAAGGGAAGATGAGATGGGTGTGGCCTGTCACATGCATAGAATCCCATTATATCTCACTGTATGCAGCATAACAGCTGTGGTTGATATAACGTCGTAAAAATGTCACAGTTCGAATTTTAGCCTTTGACACGGACTACAGTGACTATTTTCGTTCTTTTGCTTAGTTCCTGCAGGCATATATCGGGATAGAACTGTAAGTTAGGCCACAAACAATTCTTTCTACGTCCCTCTGTATTATGAGACCATATGATCAAACCGGCGAGCCGGAATGAATTACTTGTACGTGTAGTCTGTATAGCGACAGGAATACTGGCTGGGCAACCGAGGAGTTTTGGTTCCATTCCCGGCAGCGTCAAGAGATGTGTCGTCTTCAAGTGTCCAGAGCAGCTCTGGGGAACGAACACCCAGCCTCCTATGCAGTGGGTACCCGGGCCACTTCCCCTGGGGTAAAGCGGTCGGTGCATTATTGCTGACCAGTCACATCCATCTGGGGCCGAACTTAAGAGAGGGTGGATACAGGGCTGACAGTACCGGTCAAAATATTAATACCGGTATTTCGGTATATTTGTCTCAATAAATTCTGGTGACAATTAGGCGCAGTGACCTAAGTAAGAACAAGTAATTACTTTAATTCATGTTTTAAATCAAACCTTCATTACAATAGTAAATATTATGACAAGAAATTATTAAAAATACAATTACTCTAAACACAAAAAGTATACATATTGATACTGCAAGTTTTAGTTGTGTTTAAGCATCCACACTACCTGTCCGAATAAAGTGAGCTCTTAAGAAACATAAGTAGGCGACAGTGTTATCGTTTAAATTGGATCTAATTTTGGTGCATATTTTATTAGCGGCAGACAACGCCCTTTCAAGGCGTTTTCAGGTTTGTATTGTGTATAACAATCCCTCAGTTGCAAATTCAGTAATATTAATGATTTATTGTTGTCGATTTTATGACCTTTATGTGAATAAATCATAAACAATTATTGTCTAAATTAGTACCGAAAACCCGATATTTCTGTATCAATACCGGTATTTGAATACCGGAAGAAAGATCTGCATCGCAGTATTCCGGATCCCGGAATCGCGATATTCCAAGCCTTAGGTGGAGCTATAACTCCAGTCATCCTTGTGTGTTCGCGGTGTGACAAGGGACAATTTACGCTTACCTATAATCCAGTCATTCGACGCTGTGTACTCTCAGTTACTGACAGCGTCGTTAAGTAAACTACAAATAAATATAACAAATGTGTTATAATAAATGAAATATGGGGTGCGTTATTCGCCATTGACATTTATTCTGTTGTTCTAGTTGAGGACTGTATTTTCAGCATTCCCATTTCATCAGTTGTGCTGGGCGTGTCTCTCACATTGCAGTCTTCCTGTTTAACGGCTCATGTCGGCTCCTACACACAGTGTAGGTCTTCGCAAATCATTCAATTTTACGACGTCAACACGAGGGCGTATTACACGTACGACTGAACACGCTCGTATAGAAATTACTTGTTCGTACGTGTTGCGGTATGATTAACATTTCTGTCGTAAATCGTCTTTGTAATTTCGCGACTCTTTTGCAGCTAGATCTATGAATAATATCTATCATCCCTTCTCAAACCCCGTCTCTTCGATTGAAAAGAAAAGAATTCTTAATAGTAGACCTATATAATGTGTAAAAACATAGAACACCGAAATTTTATTCAATAAATTATTAGCATCTCTTTTGACACGTAGGACTGGGCGCTGCAGGAATACTAGGCGTTGTGTATTCCTGTAAAAGCGGCAGTTACAAATGACTATCTTCTATTGGTGCTGTTGTTGAGACGGACATCTAAAATGTTATTTCGGCATCGTTTTTGGTGCACCAGTAGGTTCAAGTGTATTCGTGAGTGGATATAGAATGGAAGGAACAAATGTGTGAAAAGCTGCTGTCTTTTCATGTTACCTGTTCACAGTGACGGGTGTGACGTTCTGGTAAATAAAACTGAAATTTTGAAAACTTCTCTTACAATAAATTATTTCAGAAAACATTTTCTCTCACTACATTATTATGTAAGTAATTCATTTAAGTGATGGAGTTTATATTTAGTCAAGATAGTTTATGACTGTACGGATAATTTATATGATTAAATAAGAGCAAAGTTTGGAAAATTCTGTGTGGTCAGTATTGCAGCACGTTTTAACTGTTTACCGCCCAACAGCCGAACTTCCCGGAACAGGAAGTATGAGGTCTTTAAAACTAGTTTTTTATTACAGTTTGGGGGATTTTATTTGCAGAATGACCCTTAAATGTGTTGCTGTGGTCTGAAAGGAAGAAGAGCAAAACAGACAGAGGGCAATAAGACAAAAGTGAGGGTAGTATTATCGCATAATGTACAAGCAAACTGAGAAATAATGGTTAGGGTATTTTCTGCTTCTTTACTTTGAGAGACAGGGGCAATCACAGAAAATCGTAGTTAACCATTTAGAGCCTATTGGTTAGGATATGTACAACTTGATTTAGCACTGAAAACTCTGCATTTTGTCTTCTAAATGTTTTTCGTGTGATTATCACAACAAACAGCTGCTATTTCTCTATGTAGCATTCACCAATTGGTCTTACTAATGGAAACACAGCATGTTCTCTGTGCGGTAAGAAGTGAATATATAGGTGAATATATAAGAGCATATAATATATAAATGCAGATTAATTTTAGCCTTAAAGTGGTCAAGGTGTACATTTTCGGGCCGAATCAGACACCAGGGCTTCTGATATGGATTTACTGAAGTAGTGTGTCTCGGGCTGCGTATTGATGAAGGACAAGGAGATTTCTGTTATAAGATTAAAATCTTCTGGAATGTTACGCTGTGCCCATTGGTATTTCCGTACATTTCGAAGGATCGTAGTCCCTTAATCTTCAGTGTCAAGCAGCCCCAAAAAGTATAGTGCTCTTCTTGCTTCTTGTTACACGGCGTCACGTACCTGAATACTTAAATCTTCAGCAACATCACTGGGTAAACGTTAAGTCTCGCAGTCGTCTGTCTGTTCGTCCTTGCTGTCACGAGTATTACAGCAGCCTGTTAACATCGAGGGCTTTGTAAACTCTTCCAGGTTACAATACGGTCCTATTGTTTTATGAAGGTCGCAGGGTTTTTGCTCTGCAGGAAACTGGACCAAGTCCACTCTTACAAATTGCCTCTCAAGGAGTGTACGCGAGATCGCATTCAAAAAGTCTCCTCGTGATACCATATAATGTTGAAGCCACAGAAGGAACTCCTGTATGGGCCAACTTTCTCCAACCTCCCGCTAACTTTTGTGCTTTTATATTCTACTCCAATAATCAAAGCCGTTTTGTTCGCACGAATGTTGGTATGGGTCTAATAATAAACTTAGCTCGTGACAAGCGCTTTGGGCTATTTGGCAGAGGACAGTGATGACCAGAAGGGAATATAACAGTAGGCAGAAAGTATAAGGGTCGTTGGCGTCTTTCTTCCCACCACCCGTGGTCTCAGCTTAGCGAGTACAACAATCTCGTTCGGTGTATGCTGCGTCTACAACTCAAAAGTTTGTAGTACAACGAAACGAGTAAGACTCTTCAGCCATAAGTCCAGTGGCATAGCAGTAAGTACGACTGTCCTGCGTCATACACGAATACAGCTCATGGTAATTAGATGTTAATATTTCCCTGGGGATCTATAGCTACAGTTTCATTAAGTACGCTGTCAGTTTGGAGCTCGTCTGTTTAAAGGAGGAGTAATTCCACAAAGTCTCCAGCTTTAGGCGTAGGTAACGTTAGCGAGCGCAGACTAATGTCATAAGTCGGGAGAGTGCGCGAAGTCGTGTGGTAGGTCAGTGCGCAAGTATTTCTGCAGTCGGAGCGGTGGACGTGTCAGCATTCATCTGCTTACGTAGTACGTGTAGCTGCAATCACGTGACTGGAGTAGGGGTGTCGTAGGGTTTGCGAGACTCGCGCTGAAGGTTGTCATGCAAAATGACGGGGACTTTTTGGATGTAACCCTGATGTACTTCGCTCCCTCTCTCGTGCAATCCAGAAGTCTATCCAAACAACCAGTGCTGTAGGCGTATCTTGGAAATGGTCCCAGATTCAAGGGCAGTGACTAGCCCCCCCCCCCCCCCTCTGTCCCAAATATTTCTGACACAGAGTAGGCCTATAGTAAATATGTAACCGTGCTGTGTTAATTCCATTTAAGTTTTACTTCGCGGTGGCCAAAATGCGATTTTTAACTGCGGGTATACGCTTGCAGTTCTGTGCAACCTCCATGGCTTAAGGAGATTAAATCACCATGTGTGGCGCGTCCGATAAGAATCACCTTTGAAAGTGGCTCAAGAAAAAAATGATAGTTTGTCCTTACCGTTCCATTACTTTCCTGACACACAGGGAATCACAGACACCCATCGACTTTTACAAAAGCAAAATTGATACCGTAGTTAGGAAATTGTGACTTCAAATGTACCGACGCTTAGAAAAAGCTAGAGTTCTTATACCTTGTAAGAAAAATAATACAAAATATATAACTGTTTATGTGGGCCGACCAGTGGTGTGTGCCCCAGGCCGTTAAATGGCTTGTGTTTATGGAAGATAACGCTACTGAGATGATACTTGTTGCGGCTGCATCAAATGTTTAGTGCGGAATGTACGTGGCAGCGTTCATACAGATGACAGGACAGTGCTTTAAGATGTGGAGATTTTCAGCCAGCAATATTTGGCACTTTCTGCACATCCCAAATACATTTACAGATATATTAAGATGTCCCCTGTGTTTTATGTATGAAATCTGTTTAATGGAGACAAACACGAGTACGTGCTATGGTTTTTGACTGTCTAATGACACCTCTTGTAGTGCACCAAGTCTGTATTTGAATAAGATACGCAGTCAGTAAAAGGATAAAGCATTCGGAAAAATGAATACAATTAAAAAATTAAGAACAGCTTGTCTGAAGATGACTGTGCCGTATCGAAACATGTGTGCATTTTGTTGCAGGAACTGTACAGCCCTATTGCAGTACCCATTACGTCACATGGCACCTGGTTGCCGACGATCGCTTGTTGGACAGCTTTTTCTTTGGGAGTCTGTATAAGAGAGGGGTTGGATGGTTCTGAAGCAGATGTAGGGATTCTATTCTCTCTGGGCACAGAGTTCGGAAAGGACACGGCTTGAATGCACCCTATAACAGCATGGGATTATGGCCACCCTTTTCACGGTGCGTTGGTTCACAAGGTTGATCGAGCTGTAGATAACCACCATCAAGTCGTGTATTTTAACGGCGTTCCTTAGGTTATAGAGACGGGCAGTTTTTTTTGAGGGGGGGGGGTGAAGGGCCCCGCAGCAGGCGCTACGGACGCACTGCAGCCTTGAGGCTTCTTGTGCAACCCTGTGATGAAGATGATGATCATTATTATTATTTTTTATCCTTTTCCTAGTAATGTAGCACCGGTGGAATGAAATGGACAGGGGAAAACCGAAGGACTCGGGGAAAAACCTGTCCCAGTGCCACTTTGTCCACCACAAATCCCACATGGACTAAGACGGGATCGAACCCGGGACTCCGCGGTGGGAGGCCGGCGGCTAACCGCCTGAGCCATGGCCCGACCCGGACAGGGTTAGTTGTGCATGCCTCGTGTGCATGCCTCGTCCTCACAGCTTTCAAAATGAATTGACGAATGCGTGTATGTACCAAATGTTATAAGAACAGCATGCCGCGAGAGTCATCCCACATTTTTTTATTTTTTATGCATAATGTAAGCTGATTTGTACTCTTCAACAGATATTCTTGCGGTGATCAAATAAAGGACAATGAAATGAGCGGGGCATGTAGCACGTGTCTTGGAGAGACGAGGCTCATAAAGGTGGGGAAATATAAAGGAAAGAGGCCACTTGGAAGACCTAGGCATGGGTGGGAGGATAGTATTAAAATTGATATTAAATATGATGGAGGGTGTGCAGTGGATTGATCTGGCACAGGTTAGGGACAGTTGGCGGACTGTTATGGGAAATGATTATGAACGTTCGGATTCCATAAAATGCAGGTAATTTCTTGAATAGCTGAGGAACTGTTAGCTTTCCAAGAAAGACTCTGCTCCATGGAGTTGTAAGCAAGCAATGCAAGGTTTGTATTTCGCAGTTTGCAATCAAAAGATGTCCACACGTAGGCGAGATGGTTAGGAACAGGCCACGGCAATGATCTAGAAGCTTCTGGACCATCAGTTTGTAGTCGTACATACGTATTTCGAGTTTTGTCACTACGGAACAAACTCGAATTCGTATTTTTAATGTGTTCCATGTCCGTGCACTGTATTATACAAAAGACTTTAAACACCAACGAATGCACAAAGAGTTTTTTCGTCAATTATAACACACTCCTACATTTTTCGACCCTGCTGGGTCATCTTCAGGGAGAAACTTTCCGTTGTCATTACACTAGGTTGCACTATACGGTTAAGCGAGAATGTGCTGTTGACTGTGCACGAGTGCACAGTCAACAGCACAACGGAAAGTTTCTCCCTGAAGATGACCCAGCAGGGTCGAAACATGTAGGAGTGTGTTATAATGTGCACAGTCAACAGCACATTCTCGCTTAACTGTATAGTGCAACCTAGTGTAATGACAACGGAAAGTTTCTCCCTGAAGATGACCCAGCAGGGTCGAAACATGTAGGAGTGTGTTATAATTGACGAAAAAAACTCTTTGTGCATTCTTGGGTGTTTAAAGTCTGTCGAATTCGTACGTGTGTTCTGCGCATGCGTGCACTTACCGTAAATCACACTGGTTAAACATGGACCTTATAATGCCTGACCGTATTTCAAAATGGGTCTGTGACAAACCAAACTTGGTCGGCGCTTGTCCGACCATGCGGCAGAGTTACCTAACACCAACATGTTTTATAACTAATTGCAAACCAACTAGCCTTGTGTATTTTTAAATGCAAGTTTAAGTGTTCTGTGTGTCTCCCCTGACGATGCTGTGATGTTGTACCGAAACATGTCGGGAGTTTTATACAATTTTGTTACATTTCGTTTCAATATAGTGTACGAGTTAGTGCTGATATATTACCTAACGCGAGCTTGTATTGAGGAAATTCCTCCATTTCCAGTCCTTTACTTCCATGCACTTATCATCACCGATATGACCCAACGGATACGGTACAGCGTGGATCTCGTCTCACACACATGTAATGAGGCAACAGCATGGACCATGAGGTCAGGTGACCTGTACGGCTTTTCCTCATTTCCCGCTGTAGATGCTACAATAATTTCCTTAAAATAGGATATTCCTGCTTCCTATCTACCTCACAGTGTCTACGGTAGTCTTCTTTATTTTTGTAGAGCGGGCAGGAATAATTCAAATTGTGCCTGCATTCTTGAACCTCCGTAATGTACACCAGCCAATCACTTGAAGTCTTTATAGGGCTGAGTCCTTGGTAAGATGATATCCAGTATGTTGCCGTGTCAACAAGGACGCGCCGCGGGTTACTGTTCTGAGCCGGCTGATACCAGTCTATACCTTCACTTAATTCTTGACGAGGTTATTGTCGTTCAGCTAGCCAGTAAATTACCCCCTCCTCTCCCCTCCCCCTTTTGCAAGGTCAGTAGATATGCTTGGTGCCGAATCTTGGATCCAAACAGAATCTTCACCCTGTAGCAATAACGCGCTGCAGAAACACAGCGTTAAAAAATAACACCCGCGTTCAGCCTGATTCTTAGGCAATTAGGTGACAGGAAGTCTTAATACGACGAACCCGACCCTGGTTCCATATATCAGGGTCTCTGTGCTGAAGACATTTCGGCCTTCATGCTTCGTGGTGCGTCTTATGAGGGTTCCGCGTAAGTTAACAATGGCATAAAGCGCACAGCTGTGTTGAGAACTACTTTTTTTATGCTCATATTACCGTAGTCGGTGTACGAAATCATAAACCGAGCGACCTACGTACGTATTTAGATGGGGATATTGTTTTATGTGACAACTGCCTACTTCTCGTCGGCTCGCGTAATTTGTGAAACTACGAGGTGCAATGAACGATGTGTTTGTTGGGTACCCCTGTGCGAGAGACGAAAAAAAAAATACTTCCAGCATTTTTTAAAATATGATGAGAAAACCCTGACATTAATTGCAGTACGGTGAACTAAAACGCTTGTACCCCGACTCGAGGCGAACTGGAATAGCTGCGAGCGCTGCACTGTCTGTTGTCACGCAACACGGTCCGAGTAAGTAGTGATGCCAGTTTTCAGATAAGATAATGTCCCTGTACTTTGGACGGGTCTGTAATACATCCGTGAGAAATACTAGGAGGGGTGTATCACGTCATATTCAATATGAATTTACGTTACCGTTCGCAGTTTCAATTAATATTGTGAGAATGGCGACAGATTACGAAAATTTAGGATAGAATCGCAGAGAATGAACAAATGTGTTGCGCATGGGAAGTACCCTACATGGGATTCATCACGTATATTTTTTAACCTTGTACTTCCAGGTAACAAAAATGGAAACGTTTTTATTTACAGGCCTGTCGTGCACAGGGCTGCATTTCTGTCAGTCTGTTCGTTGTTTCGTAAAGTTGTGTCCAGATTATGGGGATTTAAGAGACGCCACATAGAGGATGATATTAAAGGCGGTCGTAGAAGTATATGGCACGAGGAAATGGCTTAGTTTTATCTGGCTCAGAGCAGGGTTCAGTGGCGAGCATGTTATAAACACGGTAGCAATCCTTCGGATTTTGTATTGGTGAGGGATTTCCTGACCGGATGCCCAACTTTTCTTTTTCTCAAAGCGGGCTGCGCTGTCTGTGGAAAGAGTATGTTGATTTGTAAATTACGACAGTGAATGTGTTTTATGTAATTTCATTGCCAGTCACATGGGTAACATTATTATTAGCTCTTTTTTTTTAATCCGGGGAAGTTTAACTTCAAGGTAACTTATAACATCTAGCTTCCAGTAAGGCGCTACTTATTTATTGCCCAGTTATTCTTCCTAGTCTTATTTCTTCGTTATTTTCGTCGGTATAGTTTAACAATTGAAGTCCATTTTCGGCTTATATGACAGAAAGTAATTTCTCATGTTATTAAAATATGTTTATAATTCCATAAAGCTGTGTTCTTCTTCTGAAGCTGACAGTCGCCCACCTAGCCAATAAGTGTTTTGATGTTTTGAAGCCCCCATGGTTCAAGGCCGTCCTCACAACAGACCGGCACTGGACGTTACAGGAGACAGTCGAATCCAGATCATACCGTTCTCTTAAACACCTTCTTTAATGATTACTGCCCCTCTCGTACACTTATGTTTGTCAAATGGTTTCTTCCCATCATGTCTTCCGATAAGAATTTTCTGTTGATTCCTCATCTTTTCCGTCCCTCCTTCATGCCCCACTCGTCTCAGCCTCATAAATTTCTTTATGCCAATAATATATATAACAGTATATACTTCGAATATCCTTACTGTGTAGTTTCTCTATAGCCTTATTACCTTCTGTTTGCGTCCCCATATACACCCAGATAATTCACTTCATACATCAAAATTCTAGTCACATGCTTATATCTGTTTTATTGTTAATGTATTCCAGAGTGAAACGACTTTGTGTTATTGGATTCTTGTAGTGCCCTTCTGGTTTTGTGGTTTCCTCGAAACACAGTCAGTCGTTACTCTCGGTCAGTCCATGTGGGTGTCGAGGAAGTCGCTGTTTGATAATTTCGCATATACTTTCCTTTCCTGTATGATTTATTTTCAATTTCTTTACAGCGTTGTCTAGCTAAATACAAATGGCACCGCCTTTTCTTGAGAAATGGATCGCTATTGAGTAGGTCCAGATTATGTCGCTGGTGTGTCTCCGTATTCACAATAGTCCATCGTTTGATTCGAGGCCTGGAGTATTTGCATCCACTTCAGACACACGTTCCCTCCAAGAATCTCTAATATACATTTTAACCCTTTAAAGACGAAGCGTATCTGTTTTATATAAGGACTCAGTGCGTACCGCTCTGTAAACACTCTTCACTTCGGTTATAAAAACCAGACTCTTAATGTTTTATAAGGCAAAAGTTACTGTTTGTTCTGAGATCTGTACAAAACACATAATCGCAATGTGGACACCACGTAGAATTTTTCAATGTTAAACCTGGTGGTGTGTAAAGTTACCGCTAGGCTTTAAAAGGTAAATGTTATCAGCCCGTGTCTCTTCAGAAATCTCATAATTATAGGATTTTTTGCGACTAAGTATGAGTGTGCATTTCTCATCTCGCCTTACGGACAAGAAATCTGACAGCACTGGTCATCGCGTTGCTCATATTCTTTCCTGAAAATTCTTTTAGAATGTCAGTAAGTAATTGCGTGAAACTATCTCGTACTGGGCACTGAATGCCAAATATGACATAGTCTGTGGTCGTATGACGTCGCCCAGCGTTAGTTTAGTCACTTGGTCTGCTTTTGCTGTACGTTAGTGCTGTAGTATAAACAAGAAACACCCTCCACTCCAGATCCTCTTTCCCCTTTTGTTGTATACTTTTACCTTCAAGGACTGTGCAGTTACGTGATGAGTTCGGTGCATGGGTTCCTGAAAAGGTGCTAGTTGGAAGGTGACTCGGTTACACAGAGAAAACACGTGGTTGAATAGTATCCGCATTTACGTAGGTTATATAGGAAATGATTTGTCTCCTCACCAAATATTATCTGGGTGTTAAAACCAAGAAGAATGAGGATGGGCGAGGCGTGTCTCACTGATGGGGCAGAGGAGAGGTGTATATAGGATTTTGGTGAGGAAGCCAAAGGGAAAGAGGCCACTTCGACCTGGGCGTACATAAAACACGCGTAAAAGTGATTGTGTCTCTACGCTTGATTTCATACCCTGTTTTAGTCTATATTTGGTCATATTATGCCATGTCATTTATCTGTATTTTGTAAACTTCTGAAGATATTATGGCAGAAATTTCCAAAAGAACGCATGACACACAGTTCGCTTTCTGAATAGAAGGAATATGTGTATATGTATGTGCAAGCGAAACTGGTGTGAATTGCGGTACTGAAATTTCAGTGATGGGTCATTTTGTTGGTTGGTTGGTCGTTTGGTTGGTTGTTGTTGTCATTGTTGTGTTTCAAAAAACGGCCTTTATGATTATTGTGACATTCTTTAACGATTGTTACATTACGTATCCAGATGTGTTATTGCATGAGCTGCATTAACAACGCATACTTTATGTGACTCGTGTTGTTATTTCAGGTAAGTGGTTCGTCTGTGGCCTGCAGACACACACACACACTCGTTATCAAGTGAGTCACCCAATACCAAGTAAGAATCAGTCCATAAATACTCTGTTAACAACCAAAAGGATGCCCTCAGAACGGAAGGTAAGCCTATGCGAATATACGTTAAACTGAAACAGATTTTAGAGAAAGGATTTGCACATATTTCCAGCGGTTTGAAAAATAATATCGTTTATCGTGGCATTTGTGGTGCAGGGGTCTAGTAATGCTGAGTATCTGGTTTCAAATTTTGCCTCTCCTTATTGCTAAAGTAAACCAATCTGCTTTCTTAATTGCTGTTTAAATTTAAATGCATAGCGGCATGTTCACGCAAAATGTTTCGTATTCTGTCTTTATGTAGATAGCGTCTGGTTTGAAAACTCCTCCTTTGTCGGAATTCCTTGACAATGTAAGGAGTTTCGTCGGTAACTGATCCACTGATTTTGTCTGACTCACTGTTTAAGATGTGACTTTCAAGCAATGTGCTTGCTACACACTATGGCGCTGTTAGTAGCCTGTAATAAATTTAGTAATCATATTAAAACTAAATACTTAACTCTTTTCCGTTTTAATAACATTCGACTTAGGTCTACTATTGTTTTTTAATCTGTTTATAAATACAGGTAATAAACTGCAGGTGTATATGCATTTTTCGCCTGGAGTTAATCCTTATAAGCCTAAAGTTCAAGTGCCTACAGTATATTAAAAGAATCATTTCCTACCCCACCAAAGACAGCGCGTCTGCATCCCCTCGAAGACCAACTTGCTTATGTTGTTCAGGGAAATAATTGTTATTTATTTTTAATATCGTATAGAAACTATAAAAACACTATGTTGGCAGAATGCAGAGACTTTAAATGTTAAAGCCGGTGATAGAATTAGTAACCGCTGGACTTTGGAAGGTTCAAACTATAATTCCACATTTTAGATTTTATGTGATTCTGAATACGTTGCAGAATTTAGAAAACCTCTGAGCCCTTTGATACACGATGTTCGTATAAATAACGCGTAAATATTGTGTTACTGCGTTTCAGAAAACACACTGCGTCTCCATTACAAAGAATAAGTTCTTAATGCTGTTTAGGGAAGTAATCGTTGTCTGTTCCCAGAATCATAATGCACTGTGTGGTCAAAACGCACGTTTGGAAATGTTTAAGTAGTGAGTGCGACAGGAGACCGAAGAAAATTAAGCATGAGGGGCTTCGTAATTGTACTGCTGGCCAAATGTTGTTCGGGTATTAGACCACGAAGGGTGAGGTGAGCCAGGCATGTGACACATATAGCGGAGAAAAGAATGTATACAGTGTTTTGTGGTGAAATCTGAAGGAAAGAACCGCTTGGAAGACCTAGGCGTAGATGGAAGGATAATATTGAAGCTGATTTTAAAAAATTAGGTCGGAGGGCGTGGATTGGATTTATTTCGCTTAGGGTATGGAGAAGTGGAGGGCTCTGTGAACGCGGTACTAAACCTTCGGGTTGTATGAAGTACGAGGAATTTCTTGACTGGCTGAGAAACTGTCAGCTTGCCAAGAAAGACTGTGCTCAATCGAGCTATTTATTTATTTATTTACTTATTTATTTACATTGCTAGGCCGTCAGTCAGTCAGCTTGTTAGTCAGCCAGTTAGCTTGTCAGCCAGCCAGCCAGCCAGCCAGCCAGTCAGTCAGTCAGTCAGTCAGTTGGTCCGTCGGTCAAAGCAGTGGATATTAGAAAAGCGACCATTATGTTTCATAAGGTGAGGCTGTACTGTGAATTACTGAAACATTTTCTGTGCATTCTTTTTACAAATATCATTCGACAGCTTCTGCAGGCTGTCAGATGATGGCTTTGCTGATGTAACCCGGTGTCACAATAGGTTTATCGGCGTCATAGTGAGTTTTTGTGTTGCAGTTTTATGAAATTTCGATGAAGCAGCATCAACATGACTAAGAGTTGGGAGGATGGAGAAGGGTAGGGTAGCACTTTCTCTGTACGTAACAGCTGCGCCCCTCCCGGATCAATATTCCGTTTTCTGGCGACAGCATCCCTCATGACGTCACTGTAAAGAAGCAGCTGGCGCAGAAAGCTGTTGTTGGTCTTACAATTCTGATTATTTTGATCCACCCCCATGTGCCGTAACAATTACAGTTCCGCTTCTTCAGTGCCGTGTAATCCTGAACGGGTAAAGTAGCGTCTTCACAGGGGGTGGCGGCTGGGTAAGACTGTTTCGGAAATGCCGTGAGCTGGGGTGCTTTATAAGAAACATCTGTGATTGAGACGTTTAAACGTGTCACTTAGCGGCACTGACCCTACAGGCTGCTGTCTGTGTACCAAGATACTTAAGAATTGATTATTATCAAAGGTAATTCCGCCAACGCAACTGTTTTTTATTACGAAAACCATATATCTGTTTTTACAATAGCTCGCTGCACGTTTCGATTTTAAAGTTCATCATCAGGCAAAAGCCATACAAGAAACAACTCGAAGGACTTTGCCCAGTGATGACCTTGTAGATTAGAACTTGTGGCGAGCTGTTGTAAAAACAGATTTTTTTTGTGATAAAACACAGTTATATTGACGAAATTATTCTGAATAATAATTAAATTGTAAAATCACTTCGGGATGTCATCTGTGAAAATATGTAAGAATTGTCTTATACTGCATTTTACGTGCTGGAAATGAAAGCGGTGTACCGACTTAATTATGTGTTGGCCTTCAAGGAAGCCATAATTTGATGTTATGTCAAAATCTGTACACTTAGGTACTTTATTTATTTCTGCCAGTGCAGTACCTTTTTGTGTACTGTGTAGTAGGTCGGAGTTACTCACAATTAATTTTTCCGCGTGCTGAACTGAAATTTCGGGGGTTGTATCCTAGTTGCGGACCGTAGTTGGCCGTACACCGTACGGACGTGTCGTCATCCTACCAGTGCTGCTACTTGTTTAGTGACACTGTTAGTAGCTCGGACTTCGGGTTCCAGCACCGTCAAAGTGGTGTCAATAGCAGGCCTGTTAACTAATAGAACAGGAATTACTTGACGTGGCTGGAACTCGAGAAGCAGAATCCTGCTTGAGAAGCTGATAGTTGCTGAGCTGGCCAAGAAGTTCCTTTTATTTTAGAGACCCCACGACAAATTGTCTCGATGATTCGGGTCTTAGGGATTTTACGCCATGTCGACTTCTGAATACAGTCAGACTCCGATATAGCGCCCCTGTTTGTTCACTGCAATCTGTGGCAGAAAGTCGAAATACTGTGTACAAGGGAGTTGCAACTCACAGACTTTTATGGGCGCTAAGTGAGGGTGGAGGGGCTATAATGGAGGTTTGTGTATGAAAACCTGAAATCTCGCATTTGCGTGCCGTATTACCATGTTCAAAGAGCTCCGCCACTGTGTCAGTAGACTGCAGTGTACACCAACACCCAATGTGTATTGAAGATTCCTCTATGTCCATATCTTCCAAGTTGTCTTCTGCACTACAGGGGTCCTAAAGTAAAGCATGCTGTCGTCAAAAGAGAGGTACTAATTCATTTCCGCGCACAGCTATTAAAATTATACGTTCTAGTTTGTATGTATCACATTCACTATTTTGACGCAATATTCCAATTTGTTTTTACATTGTAAGTTCCCCCTTTCCCCTTTTAAGTTATACTTATTTTCTACGTTGTATAGTGCAACACGAATCCTTCCTGGGGGGGGGGGGGGGGGCCGTTGGGCAGTTTGCTGTAAGCCACAGGTTGAGAAATAGTGGGTTGTAGAATTAAGTGTAAAATAATGTTCAAACTCTCGTGTTACATTTTAGGCCTACCCGTCTCATAAGATTGCATCTGCGAATAACGAAATTTTCGCACTCGTCTAATGAAGTTAGCAACTGCAGAGTCTCACTCCTCTATAATTTTACCAGCTAAATTTAACCCTTTAATAACGAAAGGTAATCTGTTTAAATTTAAAGACCCAATTCGTACTGCGCAGTAAACACTCCCAACTCTGTTATAAAAACCAGTCAGCTAATGTTTTGTAGGACAGAAGTCAGTGTTTGTGCTGAGATAGGGCAAAAGTCACTGTGTGTTCCGAGACATGTACAAAACACGTAAATACAAAGCGTGGACAGAACGCAGAATTTTTGAAAATTAAACCTGGATGTACGGAAAGTAAAGGGCAGCCTTTAAAAGGTTAAGTACATTTAAACTACCGTTTTGCAACAGTTTTCCGCAGTCTTTAACCGGTCCACAAATTCTAGTTATGTTTATATTTTACCATTCAAATAGAAAACATTATATTTTTAAGTGGCATTTGTTTACCATATGTTAGATTATTTATTTATTCTTACAGGTTATTTGCTTTATGAAACTGGAGTAGCTTAATCAGGATAGTGACTACGCTAGGGACTGGATGATCCGGTATTCGATTTCAGGCAGGGGCAAAAATTTTTCTTTTCCCCGAAACTTCAAGACCGACTCTGCAGTCCCCTCCAGTCTGCCGTTTAATGGGTACTGAGGGCTCTTTCACCGGGGGTAAAGTGACCGGAGCGTGAAGTTAACCATTCACCTCCATCTACTGCCGAGGTTACGAATGAGTGGAGATATACCTCTCCTCCCACTGTATGCTTCATGACGTCGACGGGGATAAATTTACCGCCTATCCTTGTTTATCTGCATTATAGAAATTAACTCTTGAAAGCCCAGTACATGTCTTGCCAGATTTAACATTAAAAAATTCTGCGTTCTGCCCACAGAGTGCATTTAGGTGTTTCTGATGATCTCAGAACAAATAGCGTTTCCTTGTACACAATTAAGTGGTTTTTATAATGGTGAGGGAGTGCGTTTGTGCGGTAGGAACTGAATCGTTAAATGTAATTGAGGTTAATCGTAAGTCTTTAAAGGTTTAAATAGCTTTTGTGCCCGAAAACTTACATTTTTGCACCATGGTCTCACTGGGCGAGGCAATTACACTGTGGTCACTTTCCTGGTAACAAGAGTATTCGTGCCACATTATTTCATATGTCTTATTCTGTAATTTGAAATTTCAAATATTTTAATTCCCTTATTTAAATTAAAACGCTTTTGAAGGATGCTTAGTAAATTCGTATGCCTGTGCATTTTATGGCACACTTTTATCGGCCATTTATTTAGTTCCAGATAAGGCGTATTAATGTGCGGTTTTTATTTTATGATTCACTCTCAAGACAAGCTGCGTTGCCAACAACCCACAGGTTGCTGAGAACAATGCGGGGTAATAACCACACACACACACACACACACACACACACACACACACACGGGTATTAGTGTCGTTACCGCAACTTGTGGATTAACGCGTCGTTAAATGATGCCGTCATCGTTATTATGACGCTTGCTCACATGACCCCGTGGCGCCCAACTGCTTACCTCCTGGAACGCGCGAAAATTCGCGCCGAGCAACGCACGGCTGGTCGGTTGTTAGCGTCCGTCTGTGGCCGGGAAGGAAACCTTCGCCGACTGACTTATGACTGACTGACTGGCTGAATGAATGAATGAATGGGATTTGCAGACGTGGGCTTTATAATTCTCATCCGAAATGTAAAGGAAGGCGTTTCATGAAATCGTAGTGAAGGTTATTACTGCACTGGCGGCGCAAATGTTAACACGAGGCCGGATAGTCGTGACGAATGCGTTGTGGAAATTGTGGGGCCCCCCCCCCCCCACGAATGGAGCCGTTTTGTCCACACTGGCTGGCGAATTTTATTTTATTTTGTTCGGGTTTGTTGGAATATACGCACTATGAACCGACACAGATGGAAAGTCATTTCCTGTTGTTTGTTTGTTTGTTTGTTTGCTTGCTTGCTTGCTTGTTGCTGTTGTTGCTGCTGCTGTGTTCTTATTAACCCTAAGCAAGGATTTTGTTTCTCTGGGCAACATATTTCACAGGTAGCACTTTATTTCTTAATTTTAACATTTTCTAGGGTCCAACGTTGTATTCTCGCATAAAGTTCAGTCCCTCAGCCAGGTACGTTTGGGCAGCTAATTTGTCCTGCAGGAATGTTTAGATTTTGGCATTAATGTTATCATCATCATCATCATCATCATCATCAATTTCATTGTGACCTAGAAATTAATCTTTGTCTCTTGGAAGTCCGACAATCTGCTCACATAATGCAGTTTCACAACAAATTATGAACTGGAAGAAACCGTAGTGACTGAGCCATGATAGTTTAAAGAGCTATCACAAGTTTTTGTCATTTCTCGATATCAGTCCTGTGTAAGCCACACAATTAGTGGCTCTTCATTTCTGATCGAACGAACCCATGGACAGAGGCAAGTTACAGACAGGCGGTCAGAAATGCGGATAAACGGATGGACGGACACAGCGTATGTGAGGGTATGCGCATTACTGAATCGCGTATAGCACCTCGAGAGTTGTGAGGTCACATATGGAAGACCCCGCACGTCCAAAATTCGTAACAGACAGAAGAGTGATTTGAAAGGTAAAGGGAAAATTTAAAGCTACTACTATGCCCATGAATTGCACCATTAAGGCTTTGGAGAGGTATGAAGGTAAACGTCCACTGATTTAGCTGTAGATTCTAACCGGAACACACTAAGGCTTGAAACAATTTAAATAGGAAGCAGCATCTGAAAATCTGTGCGAAAAATGTAGAAGTACACGAGAAGGTACTCCGAATTTAGCGTTGAGTGATATAAGAACATATTAAATAGGCTCGTGTTCTTACTGTAGGTCATAATAAAGATGTGCTGGCATGTTAAGTTAAGTGACTGGTCTGAATGGAAGAAGATAATACGAAAGGAGGAATAATTTCCTATGGGAATAAAGGGGCGACGGTACTGAAGAGAATTAGAATTTAAAGGCTTTCAAGATGTATGCCTGAAGTAAGTGATCTAAAGTGGTATTTACTGTCCTCTTGAAGCCGTCAGTTATTATATCATATATCGAATTAATATCAAGGAAATGCTTGGAAGTAGGATTGTCTTGTAAATAGGGCGACTGTCTTGCAAATGATGCGGTCACCAGAAGGCAGGAAACGTGCCAGAATGGCAGGCGTTATGTCACCGTCGCGGTTTTTAGTGCCCTAACGACGCCAGAAACCCGCAGAAGGGGAATTAATAGTACAGAACAGATTATAAACGGCTGAAATAAGTCTCACGTAGAAAATGAAAACGGTAACTGTGTGGAGCAGAATCCTTCTCAAGAGTCTGATCGTCGCTCAGCTGACCAAGAAAAGTTTGCACGTTCTGTTGAATCCGCAGGTCTGTTATTTCACTCACTATGAACCGCTAGTACACCTTATCCTCAGCCAGCTGAATCCAGTTACACATACTCAGTTTTGTCAAGACCCACTCTATGAGTACCCGCCCATGTCAGCCTGCGCTTCATCTACCAGCTGATATGATACGGCATTTACTGTGGAGTCGGAGTAGCGTAGGCGGTATGTCGACTGGCTACGGGATCGACGGTCCGGGATTCGAATCCTGGTAGAGGAAAGAGATTTTTCTCTCCTCTAAAACGTCCAGACCGGCCGTGGGGCCCTCACAGCCTCCTTTTCGGTGGGTAGTGGGGTATTTCCCGGGGGACAAAGCGGCTGGGACGTCAAGTTAACCAGTCACCTCCATCTATCCGAGGTTAAGCATGAATGGAGCTATACCTCTACTTCCCCTATATGTCGTCACGGTCTGGATAGAAAAAACTTTACCTTGTATTCAATCTGGTGTTTGTGCGTACTGATATACAACAGGGCGCTCCTACATTAAAACTGTTTTTTCTTTGCCGGATACGCCTGATCTCTCTAACAGTGTTAGGATAGATTAATACCTTTGTCGATACATTCCTCTTACTTACAAAGTCACGCCCAGTTCATTTTTTTTTACGAATTCCTTTGTATTTCATTTCCTCGTCGCCCTCTTCTGACACGTGTACATTTCTCTCTATCTTTAAATAAAACAGTCCCGAACTGATATTTTTTCTTCAGGTTTTTCGACTCTTTTACCAACTTATTTTTCCCCCTACGTTCTACAGGTGCCGTCCTTCCTATCCTGCGTTATTTATTACCCTAATCTAGACTAGAATCTTGTACGCTGAAGGTGAAGGCAGCAGGTTTCTCTGAAACGTCCGTACCTACCAAACTACACGGAAGAGGCCCTAATTGTATACTCAATCTACGTTTTTCCGGGAATGAGAGACCAAGTTCAATACCCATATAAAGTAACAGGTAAACTTACACTGTTGTTTATTTTAAGCTTTACGTTTGTAGATAAGAGACGAGACGACAGAACTTTCCGCACTGAAAAGTAGCCAGCATTTTCGTAATTTAATTTGTTTTTAGATTCTTCGTGGATGTAGTTTTGATTTGTTACTACTGTTGTTCTCAAACGTTTGAACTTCACTTTGTGTTCGATAGATATAGGCCTGTTGGCTATTCTTCTCGTTACGATTTTGTCCCGAGTTCTAGTATGTGACTATACTGTCTTTGTATGTGTCCCTTTGTATTATTTTAGTGCTCGCCCAGGAATTGCATGTCACCAGTACAAATAATTTGGTCTTCATTTTCTCTTGTCTCCCAGTGGGTGTACTGTGTCCTCACTCTTACCGTGTCCTGATCCAATGAAAGCACAGTTTCTCTGCCAGACAACAGAGATATCAGAATCCGCACAAGGAAAGCATTTGGCATCAGATGTTTAAAAATAAGGCACATGTTACGTGGATTAGAAGTTTGAACGTACCCGTGCCTCAAACGGTGTGCGTTTAAGCCGACATTTAATTGTCAAAGTTATATAAGAAATGCAGTCAAACACAACCATGTGTTTAGTCTGACTGAGTAAATATTTAGTTCAAGTCAGATACGTGTCTCAACCATGTGTGGTCATCAGCAGGCTGGCACACAAGGAATAAAATAAATACAGAGTTACGCTTGGGATTGAGGTCGCAGTGCTGTACATAAGTGTTGGTGTAAAATATACATATATCAATTTTGACAGCCATAGGAACGAAGATGGTGAAGTTCCAATGTGTAAGTTGTTAAAGTTGTAAAAAGATTAGGTAAAAAGTACAATACCATTTTTATTTCAGATGTTAAAGTGTTTAAAATAGAATGATCGTAGGCGTTTTCTACGTCCCCTGTGTGTATGGGAAAAAAAATTTATTTTTCAATTCAAGAATACAGACTGTGTGCAGCTCACGTATAAATGGTCATAGCCTTCTTTTGTAGGTGCTTTAGCAAAGCAATTGCAGAAAACGACTATGTGCTTCGTCATGTCTGTCCGTCCGTCTACATGAAAGAACTCGACTCCCAAAGTACGGATAGGCGTGAAAATAGATATTAGGGATATTATTGAAATTTGTGGACAAATTCCAAATTTGGTTAAAATCGAGCAGAAATAACAGGGCACTTTACCTGACGACGTACATACATTTATGCCTATGTCCGTCACTAGCGTTACGATCTTTACCTTTGCTACTAACGTCATGATTTTCTAGTTAGCCTTCTTACCCTGGTTACCTAGCAAGGTTACCTGTACGTGTGTCTTGGTTGCAGTGGGTACGCCAAACCGCCAGACATTTTCCACTCTGCGGACATTTCCTGTCCTACTCATGAAGTACGCAATGGAATACATTCCCTACTAACGGTCCTGTCCTGACCTCCGGCACCGGTAACGCAGTTAGTCGATATTTGACCTTTCCTCTACGTCGGTCTAACCAAATTTCTGTGTCTGCGCTGCATTTCATATATGCTGCTCTCATAGTTTCGTCATGGTTAAATACGAACTTAAAGTCTTGAATTGGTTAGTAACAGTGAATTTGTGAGGTCATAGTAAGGTCCTTTTTCGTTAGCCGTCAGTATAAAACTGTTTATTTGCATTGAGGAACAGGATGGCTGCTCCATTTTGCGACAATGACGTCATACATCATGGCGACACCCCAGGTCGCGTATGGCGCAGACGCCAACCGTGCATGGAGAATAACAACTGATACGTAATATAAAATAAGCCGCCTCTGACAGCCGACAAAGGGTAGCCCTCCAGGCCGGCCATTGAACGCCCGTATACGGTACTAGCTTGCTGCGAAATATTGCAATGGACCTGTCACTTCGATGCGGTTTTCACACGAGGAGTTGCGTAGTAGAAATTCGTACAAATTTTTAATAAGGATACGTGAAGAGATGAGACCACTTGGGACACACAGGTGCAGATGAGAGGATAATATTAAAGTGGATCGTAAAGGAATAATGTCTGAGAATGTGAACGGAATTAAGTATAGTGGCGGGATGTTTTGTACAGGTGTGTCTTTGGTTTCCATTAAGGGTTTGGAATTGCTTGACTGGCTGTCTGGCTGTGAGTCTGCTGTAGGAAGTTACTTCTCGGACTGTGGTTACAAATAGCTGTGACTCATCACAGCGCTTAGATCCATTTAACCCTTTACAGACGAAGCGTATCCGTTTTATATAAAGACTCTCAACTTCGGTTATAAAAACCAGTCTCTTAATGTTTTATAAGGCAAAAGTTGCTGTTTGTTCTGAGATCCGTACAAAACACATAAACGCAATGTGGGCACCACGTAGAATTTTTTAATGTTAAACCTGGTGGTACATAAAGTTACCGCTAGGCTTTAAAAGGTTAATACACTATAGGAAATGAAGGCGAAGTCTCCACAATACTGTTAACTTTTGAAGATAAATAAATTTTGCAGTTGTAGATTTGAGGTCCTAACAGCTTTGAACCTGAAGATGAAAACCACTGCCAGCCTTGCAAGCGTCAGTAACCCGCCGTTAGGCACGGCGTGTGTCCCAGAAGAAGCGAATCAAATTTTACAACTATTTCTTCTTTCCTCTGGAAGGATGCAGGTGGCGATCCCCCCCTCCGACCACCAGCGTACTTCTCATTCTCCAGAAGTGGTGTGTATTCTGTTCTGATCACCGAAATATGCAGTCGTATGTGCAGAATATGTCGTAACGCGGCGTGGATGTTAACCAACATGAGAGCCAGTCATTTCCACTGTCTCGTGCAGTTTCCATAGCGTTACAATGGGACGGGCCCGGGGAGAAGAGGGAGATGCTGTGAGTAGCGGAAGATGGCGTGGGCTTCCAGTCGCTCTTTCCTGCTTTCGTCAGAAGGTTGCAGCTGCACTAGCAAGCTGGACGTCGCCGATACTTGCGCAGAACTTTCACTAAGCAAACAGTAGCGTGGTGCCGTGTGTAGTGTTTGTCAAGTGGTTGCAGTTGGCAGTGTCCACCATGGTAACTGTGAACATGATTCTTGTTCGGTTGTTAGTGTGTGTGTGTGTGAGCATGTGAGTGACAGAAGCATCTGTTAATTTTTAAAAATTGATTAAAATTTGGTGTTGTTCAATGCAGCATGAATATTTGGACTACTGAATTTGAAATAGGCAGCTGTCGTTCAGGGCCAACATTTTTTCACCCCTTATTGTATTTTATGTGTATTTACACGGCGCAGATGACTTATAACTAACGCTAAGTTAATAGGTTAACATTTCCACAGTTTGCCAGCGGAATTGGCGTTAATTTGTTTTAGATTTGATTTATTGCATCCAGTTTTTATATTTTTAAGTCCGCCTGTGGGGGTATTTGGCCTCATGTGCTATTGTTTGAAATGAGGAATCCCCAAGCTAGTATTGCACTCGTTTAGATAGAGAACACGGCTTGTTACACAGACATTTTAATTGAAACGTTTCATACTGTCGAATCTGATGATTATGATTTTATTAGCAATGAGACTATATTTTTGTGTTGTTATTCGGTGATAAGGATAGCGATTTCAGTGAAAGAACAGCAGTTCTTCCGGTATTACTAAAGGACATTACGTTGCAATTGAAATTAGAGCACCGAAGGATGACTCAGATGGGAGTGGTTGAGGACGTTTAAATAAAACATGTTCTGAGGGTGGCTGGCAACTTAGATCCTATTTCCGGACCTATCGAATATTAAAGTACAGCATCCATGGGTTTCTGTGAGGGGAGGTTATGTGTCATCGTCGGCAGGGGGATGACCAGATGTTAGTATTGATTTCGTGTTGGTGGCAGCCCTTGCCCTACCCTGGCTGTTAATGAAGAAACGCTAGAGAGTATCTAATGATTGTGTAACTATTGCAAGTTATACAGGATTGACTGACTGACTGCCTTGAATGACGGCTGGACCCATTACTCTGAACTTACATGTGTATCAGGGTGAGCATTTGGTATTTTCAGTTGAGTTATAATAAGCAGAAACGTCAGTATAAGGGGAATTTACGTTAACTGTGTGAAGTAGAGTTCCGGAAAAGTTCGTATAGCTCTGCTGTTGAGGCCTATTTCACTTCTATCGGTGCGTCAAATTTAATGTGTTTTATTAATTATTTGATGATTAGAGTGACGATGGCTCAAAACATGTTGGATATTTAGGTTTAATCTGCATTATATTAAGCTGGATGTGCGTGAGGGTACGGAGTGGAGGTTAGGGTAAAGTGATGAGATTTTGCGAGTACGGTAATGAACCTTCTGCTTCCGCAAATGGCGACCAGTATATTGACTAGATAAGCTAACTGGCTGGATGGCTTCGTGGCCGAGTTTTCCAGTACGTAATTTATAATACTTAGTGTTAAATAAAACTCACATAATACAAGGATTTAATTGTCTTACTATTTTTAGTTACATTTTGTTTGTGGCATGCTAGAGTGCGTCATTGATAGGGAGCTTTTATGCCTTTGTGTGTGAGATTAGAAATGCCTCAGGTTCTTTAACTTTTCATGACGACGTTCTGTATTTATGCGTCAGTCCGAATAACGCCAATGCTCCTACGTTTCAGATTGATACTGACCAAGTGATGTTTCTTAATGTTTGTCTGGAAAGGTGAGTCCCGTCCATTGCTACGAGACCTATTACATGATACGAGTGTGACGGGCCCAGTTTTACTGACGCCTGACACACGCAGGCCTACCAGTAAGGAGAATCAGCTTCAAGGGCTGGCTGTGGCATGTTCAGATTATGAGGGCGAATTTGCAGGGAGCTACCCCCCCTACGCCCCCCCTCGCACGCAGGTTGTTTCTCGTTGCCTCCACGCTGCATCAAATCACCATTTCCAGTAAATTTGGTAGTTACTTCGCAAAAAATTCAGAATTTTTAAGTATCCTGTAATAACTTACAGAGTGTTTGAAATATACGTATAGGCTTATATGGTATCAAGTGAGAGTAGTAAGAAGACTGATAATTGGTCGAATAGAATAAATGATGGATTATGTAGGTCAGTGGCGGCTTATATTTGGAGAGAAGGTTAAACGAATGTAAGGAACTGGTGAGGAAGTTTGCGGAACACTTCTGATGGTGTCGAGTGACAAAACAGTATGTTTGCTAGACTGGTGGAAGTTGTGTCCGCTTGCCATTCAGTCTATTATCAAAGGTTGGGCAATATAAAATACATCATATGCTGCAGTAAGGAAATTGAAGAAGGATAGCATGGTAGAGATTAGGGATATAGGACAGGCGCCAGCAAAGACCAATATCTGGTATGTGATTTAGTAGAAAATGCCATTCTTGCTGTTTTGAGATGGACCGAAACGTCCTGCTTGATGGGACAGTATTTGTGAGAAATGGAGAAGCCGTCGAGAAGAAGTAAGGTGGATGAGACTGTCAAGTGGAGTAACAGAAATAAGTGTGAGAGACGTGTTAAAGAAATCGATGTTCTTGTGTGGTGATGATTTTATGGACGTTACACATCATCCGAAGAGTAAAATATTAAAAAATTAAAAATTAAAATCACGACGTTTCGGAAGCTGGCTCTGCTTCCGTACTCAGGTGAATGGAGGGGGAGAAGTGGAGAACACCTACTCAGTTTGGCCCCTTAGACAGAGCTAACCTGTATCACTGGACTAGCTCTGGCTAGCCTCCATCACTGGACTAGCTCTGGCTAGCTCTGTCTAAGGGGCCAAACTGAGTAGGTGTTCTCCACTTCTCCCCCTCCATTCACCTGAGGACGGAAGCAGAGCCAGCTTCCGAAACGTCGTGATTTTAATTTTTAATTTTTTAATATTTTACTCTTCGGATGATGTGTAAAGTCCATAAAATCATCACCACACTGTATTATACACCATCGTCAAAACCTTTTAAAATCGATGTTCTGTTTGACGGAAGAATTACATAGACAGTGTAGGAGTACAAGCAGACGTTGAGTCGAAAGGGAGCCACCCTGTAGTAACGGGTGGTTAAGAGAGTGGAGGGCAGGGGGTCGCTTGACCGCATCACGGGACTGTAATGATTCATGCAGTCAGGTCACTGAAAGCAAAAGGGCAGAATATCAAGTGTGCATTCATTTCAGATAGTTTTTTTTTAAGAACTGCCAGTTTCGTAATCTCTGTATCAGCAGTTGTTGCGCCACTGTGCAGACCACAGTACGTCATCGTTCATTGGCGTTCAGAGGTCATTTACAGTGTAGAGAATTTCATGGGCTGTCTGTGAAAATCGCTTTTAAAAATGAGATATGCGAACCCGAAACTAGCCTTGTAGAACTCTGAAATCAAATACGTGACGCATTCAGCCTTTATGGAAATTTGCACTGAGGTTCTTCGACAAAATCCAGCACAGTAATCGCAGAGGTGGATTGTGTTTCGGAAAAGCTATAGGCGGGTGGATGTGGATAAATATTTGTATTTTGAGATGATTCATCTGAATTCAGAAACTAATTCTTTCTGTAGGTGAGACAACACCAACAAACTGCACAATATTGTAACGTATAATTTCTTTACAATTAAAGCCTTACAACTCCAACATGTTTCGACCTTCTTCGGGTTATCTTCAGGGAGTGTACATCACTTGCATGTATAGAACGTACCTTTTGTGTAAATAAATTGGGCTAAAATTAGGTTTTGATGTTGTTAAACGGCTTGAAGGCTGCAGCAGGGACATAAATTTTGATGAACTGCTCCACATGAAGTGGTTCTTATAAATGCGTCTAATTGCACCACACACGAGCTGCTTCTGTCATATTAACATTTGTAATTCTGTACTTTTTTTAAGAATCACTTCATATGGAGTATCTAAACAAACTTATGTGCCTACTGCAGCCTTCAAGCCGCCTGACAACATCAAAACGTAATTTTAGCCTAATTTATTTATGCAAAATGTACGTTCTGTACATACAATTGATGTACACTCCCTGAAGATAACCCGAAGAAGGTCGAAACGTGTTGGAGTTGTAATCTTTTAATTGTAAAGAAATTATATATAATAATAGTGCACATATTGTTGATGTTGTCTTATATAATTGTCAATCAATACACGGATACGAATAGCATAAAATAAATCTCTTTCTTGCTTTGTTTCTGGTTGCTTTTTCATATGTGTATATCGTGTTACATCAGGTCGGAGCATACACATAAAACATGAATTTTAAAGGATGTGAAACTAAGCGGTCTTGTCATGTTTGTCTCGAGCGACCAAGACAAATCTTAGAATCCTAAAGTTCCGGTGGAAACTCGAACCCGGAACTTTCTGAGTATGTACCAGGCGTTATAATCGCTCGACCGCTTTCAAAACTCGTAGCAGCATTAAATCCATATAACATACTACTTGTTAAGCAGCTAATGGCTCATCTGGTCAAGAAATATCCTGGTTTTTATGTAGCCCGAAGGTTGATTTTTTTTACATTTAACCCAGCCGCCCTGTCCTGAGCCACTGGAGCCCAGCTGGCACTCATTAAGACTGTATATAATTAATGTACGTTTGTTATTAGCTTCCGTTCTGCGCCCAGATGTACGAAATCATTTCTTGCTATCAAAATTCTGTACGTATTTCCGGCCCATTCCATTCTCCTTAGTGTGATGACCCTATTAATATACGGTGAAGCATACAAGTTATAGAACGTCTCATTATGCGTTTTATATTCTTTTAGCGTGATAAAATTATATCGTACATATTACATTTTTATGGCCTATCAGATACGTCGTCAAAACATTGTGAAATTCTAAAATCTTAACTACCGGCTTGATTGTGCTTTGCACGACAGTTTGTCTCCCTGTGTGGTGATTCCACAATCTGCTGTTCATTGACTTCCTTGTGCAGTGCAACTTCCTGTAGATTTACTGCGACGCAACCTAAATTATAGCCAATTTGGTAAAAGGCATAATTACTAGTGTCTCCACAGTTTCTAAAACGCATGTTACAAAATTATGAATAACGTGCTAGTTTTTTAAACTACAACTGTCAGGTTACGAATAAGGTGCTAGTTTAACTACAAATATTAGATTATGAAGATTACAATTAATCTGCTAGTTGTTTAAATACAAATATCAGGTTAGGAACAATGTGATAGTTGTTTAACCTTTTAAAGCCTAGCGGTAACTTTACGTACGACCGGGTTTAACATTAAAAAATTCTACGTGGTGCCCACATTGCGTTTATGTGTTTTGTACGGATCTCAGAACAAACAGCAACTTTTGCCTTATAAAACACTGAGAGACTGGTTTTTATAACCGAAGTGGAGAGTTCCGCGCTGAGTCCTTATATAACAGATACGCTTCGTCTTTAAAGGGTTAACTACAAATATAAGATTGTGAATAATGAGACTGACATATCAGGCGTGCGGTTTTCTAAGATGTTACGCGTCTTGGACTTGTTGACTCTTGAAGATGGTATCGATAAGTTGTCCCGAAACGTCAGTACGGAATTGCCACTCTGCGCTGCGCAATATCCCCGAAGAGGGCAGATCTCATCTACATCGCGGTGGAAGCCTGAAATCGTACACATATCAGGGTTAAGCTGTTTAAATACTGGGTTTGAAAGACCCTTGGTACAATTTAATTCGATGCAAATGTCTTTGGATACTTACTTGAAACTGTATTAACCTGTAAACAAGGTCACTGTATGCCGGAAACTGTCACGTCGGTTGCATAATGTTATAAGGCTTTGTTCTGTGCTTGTGTGTAGTGTTGCTACTTCCTACCACGACTCCCATGACCTGACACGATCCTTAGAATGACACAGTCAAGTTATTGTTCGATTCTGAAAGAGCCCGGTTCCTTATAGAGATAGCTCAGTTCACACGTACACGTACACGTACACGAGCACGCACGCACGCACCCGCATGCGTGCAACTTATCCCTGATGATGAAGTCGCGGAACAACCGGAAGTTTTCTCTAAAAGGTGGAGCATAGAACGATACACGCTTTTGGTAATTTATTTCTGTGCTGGAAGTTGCTGTTGTCCCTTGATATATGTGATTCCATATTTAAAGTAATAATGTATTAGACCTGATATAGTTCTGAAATATTTTATTTATTTTAGATAACTGAATATGTGTTATCAGCTGAAAATGTGCTTTTGAATTTAATGCGCTTTGAAAATTTTATAATATGGGGCTTAATTTGTTACGTACTCTTCCATATATCATTAGGATAAAATCAAGGCGGACGAGATGATTGGAGCGTGTGCTGCGAAAGGGAGGGAGGTGAAAAATGCACACAACGTGGAAGAAATAAACCACTTGCCGGACCAAACCGTAAATGGCACGCTAATATTAAAGCGGGTTTTATAAATGAGGTGTGATGAAGTGGACTGAATTTACGTGGCTCTGGATAGGGTCAAGTAGCTGTGTGTTGCGAACATGGTAATAGATCATCGAGTTCCATAAAAGGCGCGGAATCTTGTGACGAGATGAGCGACTGTGAGCTTCTGAAGAAGCACTGCGTTGCACGGAGCTAGTGATTTACAGCCAGCGTGCTCCGCTAGATTGACCTGAAAGAAATGATAATTTAGTGCGGCATATCATTCGCGGAGGGCATGGGCGCTTGAGGGGCCAAGGTTCCGTAATCAGCGGGTTATGCTTTAGTTTCAGTCGGTATCACCCAAGTCGGGCCGATCCCAGTGGCCGCGCGGTCTAAGGCATAGGTCTGCGGCCGAGCGCTTACTGGGATCGTGGGTCCGAATCCCACCGGGGGCATGGATATTTGTCTCTTGTACAGTGTTTATGTTGTCAGGTAGAGGTCTGTGCGAAGGGTCGATCCCTAGTCCAGAGGAGTCCTACCGACTTTGGTGTGTGTTTGAGTGTGATAAAGTGAAAGTAAAAACCCACTACACCTGCTGTGAACAAGTAGGTAGAAAGGAAGGAAGGACTACGAAATCACCCAAGTCGGAAGTCCCTAGTTATACTTTTCAATAACGGCCTATTTTCCAAAGAATTAACACGCTTTTACCAAGAAGTGTTCTCTTGGAAATAGCTCATTCTCCTTTCCAAGGCGTCCCCTTATTGTTCAAATTGCAGTAGCAAAAGCTTCTTGCCTTTACGTCATATAATAAATTCTTGTTTTTAAATATGGGAAACGTGGGATAACATTAATGTAGCGTTGTAAGAGAAAATAATTGTGATTCTCTAGTCCATAGTTTTCCAAACCTCTCATATAATTAAGTGAAATTGGCGAAAATCATAAATGCAGGCCAATATAGTCAAGCAAATGAACATTTCAGTCATTATATAAGACAACACCAACAAAATACGCAATATTATAATATGTAATTTTTACAATTAAAATACTAAAACTTCAACTCCGACATGTTTCGACCCTCTTCCGGTCATCATAGAGAGTACACGTCAGCTTGAGTATAATGCTGCTTCTACGACAGGAACACTTCTAATCCTGTACAGTTATAAAAACAACCTTATATGAAACACTGCACCAATTTTATGTCTGTGCCACAGCCTTCGAGCCATCTAAGAGCATCACAACCTGATTTTAATATATTTATTAAAATTCTTATGTTTTATACATATATAATTGATGTGTACTCCCTGAAGATGAACCGAAGAGAGTCGAAACATGCCGGAATTGAAGTTTTAGTGCCTTAATTGTAAAAATTATATATTACAATACTGTGCATTTTGTTGGTGGTGTCTAACGTAATTATCCATTACGGCACGTACCTGAATAATGTAAAATTTAAATCATTGTAGGATATAAATTCGAGTCGGCCGACTTTCCTGTTCCTTTCATCCATTCCAGTTCATCGAGAGCTGTATGAGTTGTCAAGTTTGTATAACATCCCAGCAGATTCTTTCTCAAGAACCGTCCACAGCAAAATATTGCGCCTACATTCTCTCTTGTCAAGTTTTAAAGCTATAAGCCTGCATTATTGACATTTTGTATTACCCGTACGTATTGTTTGTACTGCGCATCAGAGTCAGTGGAAAGTATCAATAGACTATTATTTTTTCCTTCCGTTCCGGCGGCTGCTTGTAAGTCAGGAAATTATCTTGGTACTAGGTGTCACTGATTTGGCGCAGACTTGTTTCTTGCATAGAAGTTACGGACCAGTCATTTAATAAAATATCTAGCACGATACAAAAACACCCAAAATACTTAAAACAATATCTCCTAATTTTATGTACCCGCACATGTTTCAACTACTTTAACACATCTTCAAGGGGAACGTTGTATTTATCCAGGACGGTTCTGAAGACTTGACTTTACGTTATTGAATGCAATATATTGTGTAGATTTTACACCATAGCTAAATTTAGTACGAGATTAGCAATGTTTTTATATGTAGATTAGCATTATTTTTTCTTGGAACTGTGTTATGTGAGCATCTTTAAAATAATGAGTGTGTACGCTGATTGTGTGCGTGTGGTATTTTGTCCTCACTTCGAACCATAGGTAACATGGTCGTTTTTGCAGACATATCATTGTGGGTCATTGCGTGTCAGTATTTATAACCGTCTGAATTGTTAGTTTATTCACTTCTGGGGCTCATCATAGTAATGAAAGTGTATTGCACAAACAGAAGTACAGACGGAAGAATTCTTGTGTGTCCGGTGTGTAGTTACGTTCCATGTCAGTGTCTCAGGATTTGGTAACTGAAACTTTAAAGAAATAACAATGAAAATAAGTAAGTAATTTTCTTAAAGGGATAATTAAAAGGATATTAGGATTGCGGATTCAAGTTGAATCTCAGCGTTACACCTCAGTGCTTGCACAATGCTTTTATGGCCGTGGTTGGACGAAGTATATTTTACAGAATTTTCGAGTGTATTTTATAGGGTCCGCGGGGAAGCACATGAGAGTTATATTTATATGGTAATTTTCCTGGCCAGTATTACTATATATAGAGGGAAAAATGTAAAGAAGTGATATGGACATTAAGAAGTTAAAGCAGGGTATTTGTGCCCGGCATAACCCAGTCGGTATAGTCACCAGTCGACAGGCTGGACGACCCAGGAATACTAGTTTGCTTGCCTGCGGGGGCCAGACACTTTTTCTCTTCTTCGAAGCGTCTAGACTGGCCTTGGAGCCCACCCAGTCCCCTGTTCAGTGGGTGCCAGGGGACTTTTTCCGGTGGTAAAGCGGCAGGGGCGTGAAGCTGACCACTAATCTCCATACAGTGCCGAGGTTAAGAATGAATGGAGCCATACGTCTACACCCCAACATACCTGCATCACGTGCACAGGGGCGAATTTACCCTTTTTTAAATGGTGCAAATCGTTGTGTGTATGTGAGGTACTAAAGGATAGCAAGTTTCAAAAGGCAGTTGTGAAGGTATTAATTTTATTTACAGGCGTGTTGTAAATTGCATTTGGAAGGCGTTTCAGTGTAGTCCAGCACATAACGTTGTAACTGCTTGGAAAGTATCCAACATTATGCATAGGATATTATCTTGAACTGAAATCTTAATGCTCAAGCCGATTTGTGTGTGTGTCCGCTTTTATCGCGTCTGAAAGTATAAATTATTTCTTTGTCTGGTTTATTCGTTACGTACTTGCAAGCTTCTGGACTGCTTCTATCAAAGTTGTACGCCTGTCACGGAAATTGAAATTCACTTTTCTTTCCAGTATGCGCCTTAAATTATATTAGTAATAAAATATATCAGCCCACAATAACGTGATTATAATTCGAGTGACGCTGTTTGCCGAATAAACACCCACATTTGCAGCGTTAACATTCTTTACAAACTACTGAATTAAATTGAGTGCCCATGTTCAGTAGGTGTTAATTGCAGTGACATTGACTTAAACACAGTGAAGAAAAGCACGAGCGCTCTGTTAACCACTAATCAGGAGGTTTGTCTGGAAATAGCACACGAGAGTGTTAGTAGGGTGTCCACGCCTAGGTACGAGAATGCAGGACCAATCTACAGTACATACAAAAATGGTTAACAAAGCTTTCGCACATGTTACAAGATGGATATATTTGGGTGACAGTAGCAGGTTAAAAATCACATTCACGAGAACGTTAACTAAGAAACAACTCCCTACATGCAGCAGAGTCGTCCTTGAGAAGCTAACAGTTCCTCAGCTAGTCAAGAAATTCCCCGCATTTCATGGAACCCAAAGGTTCATTACCGCATTCACAAGGTCCCGCCACCTGTCCCTATCCTGAACCATATCAACCCAGTCCATGCCCCCATCCCATTTGTTGAAGACCCATTTTAATATTGTCCTCCCATCTACGCTTAGGTCTTATAAGTGGACTCCTTCCCTCAAGTGTCCGGACCAGAATCCTGTATGCACCTCGCCTGTCCCCCATAAGTGACACGTGCCCTCTCCAGCTCATTCTTCTTGATTTGATCGCTCAAATAATAGTTGGTGAGAAGTACAGATGTAAAGCTCCCCATGACGCAGTGTTTTCCACTCCCCTGTTATCTCTTCTCTCCGAGGCCCCAAATATCGTTAGCACTCTGTTTTCGAACACCCTCAGAATATGTTTATTTTTCAATGTGAGGGACGAAATTTCACACCCATACAAAACAATAGGCAAAATTATGTTTCAGTATATTATAGTCTGTATATTTTGTACAACAAACTGCCAGTAACATTATCAGGAGATCGAATTGGGGGACTGCTTTGTGCCTACCACTTCAGAGTCGTTTTATCTTCCCGCCTGTTAATTAAACATGTCGAAATTAAAACATGCAGAATCACATATTTGTACCTCTTGTTTTATGTGTGTGAAACATGATACCTGACTGCAAGTGAAGAGTACAGATCCAGAGCGGGCGGTGGATAATGTTTGTTGGGCAACAGCAGTCTGAAGAGGTCTGCTAATGAGGAGTTCCGTACTTTATGACGCGTGTCACTTACTGTAAGAGCGATAAAGTCAAGGGGGGTCAGATGGGCCGGCTTATGTAACACGCATGGGAGAATGGGAAATGCACGCAACAGTTTATTCGGAAGTTATGATGGAGATGAACCTGTTGGGAGATTATATTTATGTGGGAGAATCATATTAAAATGGACCTTAACAAAATAGGACGGGCCCGATACCTTAGAGTTTCACAGAAATGGGCAACTTGAAGTCCAGCTGATATTTCGTATCAGTGTGCTTATTTTTACAAACTTATTTTCGCCTAAATTACTTAATGTGAAAACACTGAGGTGCCATCGCCAGGTGGGAACAATTAGCGTTTAGTTAGCGAGAGCTGCCGATTCTAGTCCTGTCTGGAATAAGTCATATACACCGTTCCAATGTTCAGGCATTGTACTTATGTCATCCCGTGGGTTAGCCGAATACTAATCAAACCTGCATCGCTTCGTTCCGTTTCAGCTGCTTATCACTTATGATCAATCGCGTCGTTCGACAGTGCTTAAACTCTGACCCTGTAGCTAAGTCGTCAAGCCAAACGAGTATTTGAGTGCTGTTTTCGTTTCGGTGTGGCGTATGGGGACTGGGTAGTAGCCTATTCCCTGTGGGCATTATCTCGTATAATGCTTAAATTTTTAAGCGCGTTCGCAAATTTGCGAAAAGCGACTATTAGCTTTGTCATGTCTGTCTTTCTGTCAGTATGTGCGCATGGAACAGCTCTGCCTCCACCGGAGGGATTTTCGTGAAATTTGGTATGAGTATTTTTCGAAACGCAGTTGAGAAAATTCACATTTCATTAAAATATGACGAGAACAACGGGTATTTTACATGAAGACCTATGGACATTCGTGATATCTCGCTCAATCCTTCTTAGAATGAGAGATGTTTCAGACAAAAGCTGTAGAGACAATCCAAACACATTCTTTTATCTTCAATGACTTTTTCCCGAAAATCGTGCCATGTATGAGATAATGTGGAAAAATATGGTAGAGCCAGACATACCACAGATGACAGTATAATACGGCGCATACACTTTGCATACTGGATAAGTAAGACTACAGGCACGCTCAGAATATGTGAGACTTATTTTTTCCAGGGCGACAATGGTTACGCGAACGCGCATCATGTTACTTTTGTACCTACATTGCTTGTCTTTTTCAGTTTTGTTGACACCGTGTAACAGGAACTGTAAACAGATCATTACAAAACCGCAATATGTTTTTTCCAGTTTAATTTTAATACCTAAATGAAGTTTTCTGTGTCTGGTTGTCTGTGGGTTACGGTGAAAAGAAAATTCTTGCTAAGGTTAGATGTCTTAAAGGAGTTTGTCTTCGTCTATAAAATGATCTCTTCGTTTCAGATTTTCCAATACAGTTTTTTACACACGTTTCATCGTCCCCATGCGTTCTGCATGTCCTCCCCACGTGGTACTCCCTGATTTGATCTGCCCAATGATGTTTCATAAGGGATGTGAATTTTGGACCACCACCTCATTATACAGTTTTCACCATTCTAGTGTTACTTCGTTGCTAAGTTCAAATACTCTGCTCAGCGTTATGACCTTAATCTCCACGTCTGTGTTCGCTCAGTGTAATAAATTAATAATAATGTTATTATTTCACAATTTTCCTTTATCTGGACTTAAGAGTGCTACTTTCTCTGGTGGCAATTGTGAATGCACGTTACAGATTATTGCACGTTAGTTGTTTGGTCTCCAGACTTCTTGGAGCCTGCCTGGGCGTGTTGCTTAGGGTGCATAAGGGTGCCGGCAATTGATCGCGCGGGTCTGGCAGCTGTATCATGTATACTCGCCCGTCTGTCAGGGGATCGCTGCTGGCTGGAAACCCCAGGTATTGCCTCGTGCCAGCTTTTCATTCATAAACACTTTGGAAGTTGCCTGCAGGATAACAGCATAGGCTTTTAACTTTACGGCCTGCATACGGTAATACACGCGTTCCTGTGTCTGGTAGAACGTACTCCGTGTATTTGCAAGGAAGACTATCCAACGTTCATTGCAAATCGATTGAAATAAAACAAGGAGTTTCGACCGGAACTTACGGAGCTTACCTTCCTGTTTCATACAGTTCTAGTTCTTGAGAGCTAACATCATCATCATCATCATCGTCATTTATTTTGTCTTATTTGTGGAGAGAACTTGTAAGTAGAAATTCTGTCTGCGTTAAAGTTTGTCGGATGTGAACATGAAGTCCCACATTGTTCCATGTTTGTACTTGTCGACTGACAAAAAACATTATACACATGCACGCACGCACGCGCGCACACACACTCGTTATCTATGTATCATATTTCATATGAGTAGCTTTACTTGTTCATTATTTTTCGCAATAAAACCTAAAGGTAAAAACAGTGCGTGCACACTAACGCGTTGTTATTTTCTTTCAAAAAAAAAACCTGATCAGAAGTTGTATATTGCTTCAAGATCCGCTGCTGTGCCTCATTTTAGTGGTGTGGTAAAGTCAGTGTCGCTGTTTCAACGCCACAAGTTCGCGAGTGCACCGTGTTATTGTCAAAGCGTGTGTGAAAGTAAAAGTAAAGGGAAATGATGGTGGAGTGCCTTCAGTTAACATAACTTTCGTACCAAGTCGCACTCAAATATTGTCAGGTGGTTCAAAAGTGAAGTGGATATTGACGGACGGACGGACGGGCGGACGGATGGACACACACACACACACACACACACACACACACACACACACACACACACACACCGCGCAATCGATGTTGATCGTCTCGTAAGCCTAGCAATTTTCTTTCAGAAAGGAAGGCAGGCTAACACTTCCTTGACTATAAGGCACAGAACACCTGGAGTTCAGTACTGATAAACGGCCTAAAGGTGGAACTAATGTTCGGTCTATATCGTAGCTTGAATTGCTTGTTTAATTGGCCTTTTTTCCTTTCCAGATGTCAGGGGTCCGTTGTCCTCAGATCCGCTTTGGTATTCTTTTTGTCTTGGTTTTGTATACGTGCTGTAGCCCAGCAGAGTTTCAAACACAGACACTGTTTGCCTACCACGTGACAGTTTATAATTCGTAATTACTGTGCCAGGGAAACTTTCGTCAGGTACACTGTGTGCCTGCAGTTAGGGTTTGATATGTTACAGAATCCTATTGAAAAGAATAATTTGTATAAGTTAGTCCTCCAGTGAATGCGATACTTACCAAACCTGTACTGTGCAAAAAAAAAAACGCCTGTAGCTTATGACCTGACTTGCAGCTTTTGATGTGAAGTCATGGGTATTGTTTACCAATGGAAGCAGGTTACATAATTGGTAGTACTTATTCTTCTGTCGTTATTGTTAGTCTCTCTTGTACACACACACTGCTGTATTCTGTGTCCATTCCATATCCAAGCTCTTTTTTGTTTTGTTGTGGGGATCGTTCAATATTTTGGAGGACAGAAAGTGTTCCGTGGTAAAAGCAAACAAGTTACAAACTGTGTCCATAGCCTAGGTACAGTACTGTAGTGCATTCGCTGTTCTGCAGTTCCTGTCACTCTAGATTTTAGAGCTGTTGCTAGGATACGTTGGAAACAACAAAATGTCTGGAGCACTAGATTTCCATTTGCGGTACACGGTTTTTAAATTGTGCTGAGTCAGATTCTGTTCACCAGACATGGGACGCATACTTGTCAGGAAATGGGCAGAAACGTGATGCCAGAGCACATCCGCGTAGAAATGGTAGTGGGTTCTGTGTGATGCCGTCGTTAAGTTACTAAAATGTAGATGAAAACTCAAATGGCGGCTCATGTTTTCATGTTTCTTTTATTTCGGCCTACTGTACCTTAACCCTCTAATTCCCATTGGTAAACTAGTATTTGCTTTCCGATCATTCTGTGTTATTTGCTGTGTATGACTACCACACTTGTGAATACAACAGGATTTTTAAAAAGCTCCATGTAGTATGGGCAGTAGAAGGGTGTCACCTGTAGGTGACACTGGGAACAAGAATTGCACTGAACGTATGATCCAGTATTTACTGGGTAATGGGACACAGTGTCGCAGCACAAGGCATAGAAACATATCTGTTGACTTTAAAGATTTATTATCTGCATCTTTACATCATTTACATAATTACCATTACTTGCTTTTTCCTTGTGTTTGTCTCATTTCTGGGTATGAAACTTGTACCAGCAAAGTGTGTGCAGACCCGCCTGTCACTTTTGACACTCTACCCACTTCCTTTGAAGGCACAATCGGCACCTTCCTTTGGAGCAGTACGCTCCTGCATTCTGCTCCGGATCTTGCATTACTTCTGGGGGCACTGGGGTACCCATTGGAGCATTACTGCCTTCTTTCTCTGGACGCTACCTGCAAAGGCCGCAATTCGTCTCGACAGCTGCACTTTGAAATAGCCAGTAGGCGAAATCCTTACCGGCATCTGAATGTTTCACTAAATGCCATGCATTTTGGCAGGCAGTATCAATTCGAAATGGACAAAGTGGAAACCACCGCTTCTTACTTCTAAGACCCACTCGAAAACGGTCAACATTTTCACCAAACCGATCAACACCGCTCATATACTTATTGTATTTTTGGATAACAGGTGGAGAGTCCACTTGAATTTTTGTTCTCTTGCCATACGCTGTACCAGTTCTCTCTACTTTACACGCTGGAGTAAAGCCATGGCAATTTGAAGCTACAATTGCAGTGCTGCTGTCATGCCGCTTTACCATCGAAACATCCCTGTGCGCTTTGAAGTACGTGTCTCATTTCTCCTTTTTCAGTGATGGTGTGCTTTGCAAGGGTCTTTCGTCAGTACTCCATCTGTGTCTTCTCTTCTAGACCTGTCTGTAGAGCATTATTAAGATCTGACCATTTCTTTGGTTTGCTAGCTACAGTTTTTGGTCTCTTCTTGCAAGACGGAAGAACAGAGTCACGTTCCTCACTTGTTTTCGGGGTGCTGGTGTCTTCCTCATGTGGATCGTCTAAATCATAAACCTGTGATTTCAAGTTCACCTCTACATTTGCCCTCAGCACGTGCAGAGGGAGACAGTTCATATCCCTGCCCTCTGCATCTCTATTCTCTCCATCAGTCTGCTCCCTATCTTCAGGCAGAATCAAAGTTAGGTCACCGTCGCCATCAAGTTTATTCAAAATCTCCATTATTTCGTGAACTTCCATATAAGTGGACATAGGAGAAAAGATATCAACACTGTTTAACGAAAATAAACACACATCTACAATACAGAAAAATAATTTGTCAAGAAGTATGAAATGTAACCTGTATTTTCCAGTGTCCGTGTAATTCCCAGTGTCACCTCTAGGTGACACCACGAAATTGCATAATGATATGTCTATATATCAAGGTCGTCTGCTCCTAAGTTATGTCATCAGCATATTACTGAAAGTTTCAGCTGTATTTTCCAATGTCACCTGTAATTCCCAGTGTCACCTGTAGGTGACACCACGAAATTGCATAATGATATATCTATATATCAACGTCGTCTGCTCCTAAGTTATGTCATCAGCGTATTACCGAACGTTTCAGCTGTGAGACTGTGCAGGAAATGTTTAATTTCGGTTACTTTTTCATATCATTTTTCTGAATTGAATTCGACAAAGCGGAACTAGTGACAAGAGAACGTTACACCATCTTGAGTAGTTATATCGTCCTTCCTCCGCTAAGTAGAACTTTAAGTGAGACAACAGCAGATCGTTAAAGCAAAGATGAAGGAAGAGTGCTGTACAAAAACTTAATGAATTATTCCACAGGTTTTTGTTCATAAGTACTTCAAATATGTGTCACCTACAGGTGACAGTGTTAAGGCCAAGTAGGCCTCTTGTGCAAAGTATGTGAGATTTAAGGCTCTCACGGCTGACTATGAAGACGGCTATCATCTGAGGTGTGACACAGTGCAGTCTGGTAGAAATTAACGTTTCGGAAGAACCTGCTGAGTCTTAGTCTTCAGGGTGGAGGGCACCCTGCAAAAGAAGGTAACAGGCTACTCTAAAAACTGTAGCAAATTTAAATAATAGTAATATCTTTATATTTATCGTTCACTCTTGCATAACAATTTACCCTTCTTAGATGCGTTTGCGAAGCAACTGCGGAGAGGGACATTTACCTCTGTTGTTTCTTTTCGTTGTCGTGGAACAAAGCCTCCCACCGGAGAGATTTTTTCATGAACTTTCGTGTTCAGCAATTTTACTGAAATTTGTCTGCACAGTCCGAGTTTAGTTAGAGTAGGGCAAAAATAACTGACGCTTCACGTTAATACCTACGTACGTTTATGGTTTCTTGACGTGATTGGTCATGTTCTCTGTGAGGTACGAGCTGAGGTTAAAGAAACAGTTTCGCGTGAATTATGGTCGATTGTAAACTTCGAGTATCGACGTTTAAGATGTGTTGACTGTAAATCTTCCCGCTTATGATTTCTCGGTAATGATCAACTATAAATCTGTTTACTAACAATCGGAGGGATCTTTCAGTGTGTTAAAAATACCCGGTGCTGTTCTGTAAATTATCCACTAATTTAACATCTAGGGACAATAATAGAGTAAACGAGCCATAAGTGTTACACTCTGCCAATATTTCTTAACTCCTTTAGTACATGGGTAGTTGAAATCAGCCTCCATTTGAATAGATTTTTTATAAAAGAGAAATCACGGCCAATTTCAGACGCTTTCGGCATGTTTAAGGGAAAGCGTTCTACCAGTTTTAGTTCGCGAAAATGGCGACAGTTTTTAGCAAATGGATTCGTAATGGAGAATTCAAAACCAGTGTTTAACTTCAGGCTATCACCTTTAGGGATTAACGGTTTCGCTGTGTGCAGAGAAGGAGCTTTGTTATTTTGAGTAGAGTAACGCAGGGCACAGGTTTCACTCGTTCAGTCTCGAGAGCACGCTAATGTCGTTAGTCACGTACATCCGGTGCGTTACAGAGATAATGATGTACAGACGATAATCACTCGATAAATATTTACCCTTCCGTGCATTATCTCCAGTTATACTCCTGTAGCTCACTCATCTTATAAAATCGCAACACTTCTTTCAGTAAGCGTCGGTGATGTGGTATTAGATTTCTGAGAAATCGTGAAACATTTTTCAGGACACGCACTAAAAATTGTAGATAGGTTTAGAATTTAAGAATTACGAAATGTTAATTGCGTATAGCATCCTAATATTGCATTAAATCAAGAACTTGATTTTATTTTTATGGGTTGAAATATGAACAGGTTTATTTTGTGGCTGTTGAATTTACGTAGATATTATAAGTAAATCAGCCCTGCGGTGAGTTGGAGACGGTTTTATAAGAGATGAAAATATTTAACATTATTTTTGTCGTCCGTATATCTCTTCATTCTTAACCTTTTAAAGCCTAGCGGTAACTTTACATACCACCAGGTTTAAGATTAAAAAATTCTACGTGGTGCCCACATTGCGTTTATGTGTTTTGTACGGATCTCAGAACAAACAGCAACTTTTGCCTTATAAAACATTAAGAGGTTGGTTTTTATAACCGAAGTGGAGAGTGTTTACAGCGCGGTACGCACTGAGTCCTTATATAAAACAGATACGCTTTGTCTTTAAAGGGTTAATGTTGAAAGGTAATTCTTAGGTGTAGTATCGTGGTTATGATGACATGATAGCCAACGCTTGTAATTGACTGATGTACGGGAATCTTCAAATAACTCAATTTACAAAAATGTCCTTTCTTTCCCTATGTAGGATGTTTTACCGTAACATTGGCTGATGTTACCTAAACCCAAACATTAAAATAACGTGCACTATAAGGCTATAATTTTATGTGTTGTTTTGTGTCGGTGTGAGACTTGGCATGTCACCCCCCAAAGGACGAAATAAACTGGTGGTGTTTGTAGCAAAGTGCTGAGGAGATTGTGGGGGCTAAGGGAGACGAAGTAAGAGAAAAATGAAGATAATTGCGTGCACTATTTGGCAGATCGTATTAAGATGATAAAAAGTTATGGAAGATGCAACACGCATGGGGAAAATTAGAATTGCTTACAAAATTTGAGAAAGAAATCGTAAAGAAACAGGCCACTTGGGGAATCTCGGCCAATATGAGATGAAAACATGAAAACGAATCTTGAAGAAATAGGTTGAGAGGGTATGAAACTGGATTCGGTTGACTCAGGAGGTCTAGTGGCGGGCTGTTGTGAAAATGGTCATGAACATGCATGTTCCGTAAATGGCGAGGAGTTTATTGAGCAACTTTGCGACGATCAGCTTCTCAAGAACTGTGTTCCGTATTGTTAATACTGAAGGTGAAGTGTGAGTTTTCTTCCTCTGTTAGTTTGATGAGGTGAAGTGCAGTTGAATGTTAGTAACTTCGCGCCATCCACATATTACTTTGTCAGTGCGCAGGATGTTGCATGATTTACAGCTACGTGTAACAGCATGTGTAATATATAGAGCCCATAAATATGGTCTCAAAAGCTTTATCAATTTCCGACATGAAACTGTAGGAGCCAACTCGTTATGTCCTTCCCGGATGCGTATATTTCGTACATCGACAGGTGCTTACATATCACACGCAGACTGCTGTGTGGACATGTAACTGGCCTCCTTTGTAGTCTTAGTTTTTAAAGATTTACGATTTGTGAACTTGAAAACCATAAGGAAATTCGTGTGTCGATTGGAAAGAGTCTCTAACTCTGACAGAACTGGCAGTAGTGAGTGATCATAACAAGTGATCAGACCATAGTGACCATTCCAGAGTGGTTATAACCAAAGGAAATGTAGATCCTATAAATATTTGGGATGGAAAAGTGTTGACACCCATCCTCACGTGTTTGATCAGGCGTTATTAACGAGTGGTCTCGGGAGGTTTGGAACTCCAATTTCGGACAAGTACTGTCTTTTAACCTTTTAAAGCCTAGCGGTAACCTTGCTTACCACAAGGTTTAACATTCAAAAATACTAAATGTTGCCCACTTTGCGTTTATGTGTTTTGTACGGATCTCAGAACAAACAGCAACTTTTGCCTTATACAGCATTAACAGATTGGTTTATATAACCGAAGTGGAGAGTGTTTACAGCGCGGTACGCACTGAGTCCTTATATAAAACAGAGTACATCCCGTCTTTAAAGGGTTAATCCGTGGTAATTTCCTCATCTTTTTTCCTGTTTATCATTCACAGTCATTCCACAATTTGACGTCCGTAACGTATTCACTTGAAGAATTGTCGTTAAATTCTTAAATAATTAATCATCTTATGCACTTTCAGGAAAGGTCTACGTAAAAATACATTATTTTTTAATGTGTTAGAAGTACAGATATGCAGATGAACTTACCTGAAAGCCTTTATTCTTTACGTCAGGACTTCTCGTGCTTTAATATTTAGTAAATCTTTTATTTATTACTACAGATATTTGTCGATGTTTTGGTAATTCGTTGAGTTTGTACTGACAGGTGGTATGTCTGTAGCCGTATTCATTGAATAAATCTGTTCTTCTTCTTAGGCTGCTATTTTACTTATTATTATTATTATTATTATTATTATTATTATTATTATTATCGCTCTACATATTCTTACGAGGTACCGTAAAGTCAGAGGAAATATTTGAAATTTATGTTTGACGAACATCTTCAAAAGTTAGTAATTTCAGGTTATTTAACAACTCTGTTTCAGTTGCATAGCTTATATTAATGTGGAATGAGGTGAAAGATGATCACGAGTGGTAAGTAGGCAATGATTTAGAACGTGGCTGTTGTTACTTATTTTAGGATAGGCCTATTAACGCGGCATTCCCATGGACACATTGAGGAGAACAGTGAAGTCCTTAAGCCACGTAGCTCGACTGAGGATCGAATCGAATGTGTCGTGATATGTTGGCAGTATTGGCCATAGTTTTGTAGGGGTGTGTATGTCTGGAGACAGAAGTGGTCGACCGTGACTCAAATTCTTCAATCTTCGTGACTCGTTGCAGTACAGCAGTAACGCGAGGTGTCAGTAGGGGGTAACTGGCCGTGACATCCCATACCTTGGCCAGACTACGTAACTCACGAAACGCTGGTGTTCAAGACTTAGTGACTTAGAAAGTCAGTGAACGACAACGCACTTTCAGAGTTCGGTGTGACCGCTTTAAATAACGGTTTTTTTTGTCTTCAAGAAAAAGCGTTGAAGTTTTCTACCAATAATTGTGTCAAATTGCTTCCTCTTGGGGTCTCAGCACATAGTATTTCTTTTAATTTAAAGTAGCAAAAGTTTCTGTTGCACGGCCAGTTGGTGCTATTGTATATTGAGTTTTAAGATTTTACTTGATTCAGGCAGCCACTTTTGATTTTAGAACACGTGCAGTAACGAAAATCTATAATTTGAGGATTCCCGCTGTAATGGGATATGAAGCCGCGTCTGTTCCAGACGTTTCGATGGAACAGAGTGCTTTATCTTCAGGGGATGGTAGTTTCCAGACGTTTCGCTGGAACAGAGTGCTTTATCTTCAGGGGTGGTAGTTTCCAGACGTTTCGATGGAACAGAGTGCTTTATCTTCAGGGGTGGTAGTTTCCAGACGTTTCGCTGGAACAGAGTGCTTTATCTTCAGAGGTGGTAGTTTCTAGACGTTTCGATGGAACAGAGTGCTTTACCTTCAGCGGTCTAGAGGTCGTACCCAGTGACTCGGCGACATATGCCAGAAAAAAAGGAATCCTAATCTTCATTGCCGTGGAAACCTGAAGAACCGCTTGAATCATTTGTTGACTAAGAAAGGAAACAGGCGAAAACATTGATCCCGTGAACGTTTGTGGCAGTGATTGATTCATTATAAAAGTCCAATTTCGACATCGGTAATTTTCTGAGATACATTTCTTACGCGCGGCGTTACTTGATACGCAAAACTTTCCAAGTTCTCATGGTGAACAAATTCTCTAAACCGCCCCCGTTCTGTCAGCAGCGTCGTGCCTGAGTAAAAAGCCAACGTTTCGGAGACCTACTGCGACCGTGTCATTAGGTTCGATGTGGTAAGGACTGCCAGTAGACACACACACGCACACACACACACACACACACACACACACACACACACACACACACACACACACACACACACAAAAAAGG